>CM060404.1:78563942-78959942 GCA_030545235.1 Helianthus tuberosus
CTTTTTTTAAACCCTTTTGGCCCCTAACACTAACCCCATCCGTTAAATGTTAGGGGCCAAAAGGGTTAGAAAAAAGACGTTAGTGGCCAAAAAGGTTAGAAAAAAAGACGTTGGAGAGAGGGGGGGGGGGGGTGGTTAGGTTTTTGGGTGGTGGTGGGTGTTTAAGGTTTTTTTTTTCTAGTGAATTTATTTTTAAGAGCCTTTGTACACTTCTTATTTTTAGAAGCCTTTGTATTTAATCCTAATCCTTTCTATAAAAGATCGAATTATTCTTAGACCATGGGTAATGGTTAATGCCCTTTAAGGGGCATTTTTTGCCACATCACAATCATAATTCTTCATGTAATGGTTAAAACTTCATAATGCCCATTTCATTTATTACTTTCCTTGTTTTTCCTTCTTATTGGGCATTATTCTAGAAATGCTCCTCACTCTTCATACCCCTTTAATGCCCATGAGGAATGGTGTAAGGGCATTATGAAAATCTTTCATGCCCTTATAAAGCCCCATTACATATGGTCTTAGCTTGTATATGTTTCTTTTTAACTCTTGTTCTTTTAATATCTGTTTCTTTTTACCACGATCTAGAAACCACACAATCGCCACTATCTCCGCCACTATTAACATCTACATCACCACACCTTGTGCAAAGAATGACTAAAAAACAAGTGATCTTATCTTAAACGATTTAACCAAAAAAAAGATCTTACCAAATTAACCTAATGAATTAGAAACTGATTATCCCATTATGACTTTTCCAACAACACTTTGTTTCAGTTATACATATTTATGTAACCAAGCAAAATCAAACCAAACCTAACACACACATATATAAAATTACCATCAAATACAAGTTCATTTAACGTGAGAAGTTGCAAACGGATTATAAAACCATTGATCAATACTAATCTATGATTGTTGATTTTTATCTACTTTCATTATTTTTTTAAACCAAGTAATTTTTATTTACTTTAGACAAAATTACACAAATTAACCTTTATGATATAACTAAAATGCACTTCATATCTTTTACTACGAATTCGGCCAAACCTAACCTTTACGTTAATGTTTTGTTACATTCCATAACGTTGTTCAAAAATTCGGTTAAGTTATTATGATCTTTTAATGAGCCTTTTATAACATAAGGATTGATTTGTGTAAAAACATTATTCTTTGTTAATAACTACATATATACATATATAAAATTTAGATTTAAATTTATTTTATAGAAAATCTGATTTTAATATTTTTATAAGGTAAATTATAATCATAATTTAAAAAAAAAATCTGATTTTAATATATATACATAATACCCTCACATGCAAATCATGTGAGGTAACTTAACTAAATTTTTAGACGACGTTAGTTGTAAATGTTATAGAATGTAACAAAACATTAACATAAATATTGGGTTTGGCTTTCATAGCGAAAGGTATGAAGTGCAGTTTAGGTATAACATAAATGTTCATTTGTACAATTTTGTCTTTACTTTATTGTATATCTTAATTATACAATAAAATCAAGGATTTTATTAACCTTTGTGAGTATAGTATTGTTATATTCATTTTTATAAAATTAGTTTTTTTTAAACATCGTTTTATTATGTGATAACTTGCATAATTATAAACATATGTTGTACCATTATGAACATAGGGGGAGGTTCATTTGAGAAAAAAATTAAATTGAGAAGAAAAAGAACAAAGGGTACAATTGTAAAATATTAAATAATTTTTCTCTCATCTCATTTATTATTATTTTTGACTAATTAATTAGTTATAAAGACTATCATCCTCCACATTAAAATTTTTGCCTAGACACATCAAAATTTATCCTACACGTTTTTGAAATTTATCCTACACATACTGAAATTTATCCTACACAACTCGTAATTCATCCTACACACCTCATAATTTATCCTACACTTTAAATTAATTTTTTTCTTATTTGAAAAGATATATTTTTTTTGAAAATAAGTTACAAATTTAATTTAGTTAGCTATTAAAAAGAAAGACTAACAATTAATGATCTATCTAATTTTACCAATATACCCTTACTCCCATATTAAATATAAAAAATAAATGAAGTAAAATGAAGCTTTCTTATTGGTTGAATTTTGTTCTTTTTTATTTTTATAAAAAAATTCTTCTCATTTGAACCCTCCACTATGAACATGAATGGAGTAATTATTTATATATGTTACATAGTTTGTGCATAAACTTTGTGCTTAATTATGGCATAGACCCATCGTGTTGCATCCTGGTGGCTTTATATCTTCGCACGCTAGGAAGTATTTGTATAATAATCCACCCCTCTACACCTAAGTAAAACATTTAACAAATACACAAAAATAATAATAACAATAATAATTAACCTACATCAAACCAATTTAACTGAGAAAAATCAAGTAGATCGAACAAAAATGACCATAATTTGGTTAACCAGTTTAACTGAACAAAAAACGAATCATCCTTTGAAAGCCGATAACTAATTTAAGATGATCCTTTATGATTTTCTAATAATCAAAATATTCAGTAATGAACTAATGATTTGGTTTAAGACAATAATTGAACCAAAACAACCATCCTCATCATATCCACCCTCTGCCATAATGTTTTTATGTTTTTAATCTATTAAAAACTCATATCATAACCAATTCTACCTTCAATATAGATCATAAGTTCATAACCCGTTAAAAATCTCGATTAAAGTATAAAAAAAAGGTTAAATAATTGTATTCAATAAAGGAAGGATTAATTAGCGGAGAATTTTGCATATTGAGAATAGAAAAACATACATATATAAGATAGTTGGTGACTTGGTGCAAAAAAATAGATTAAAGTATCAAAAAAAGTTATATTATAATTGCCTCCTCAAATGAGCTGTAATTCAATAATTGTGGGAGGAATGTAACCCTATTTTTCACAATGTAAACCTACTGGTTTGGATCGAAGCTACTATGGTGTGTTTATCTCGTCCACATCTAATGTATTCAAAACATCCATATGATATTTATGATAAAGTCGGTTTTTATGTTTCGGTATATCCAAATAATAGATATATATATATATAGGATTAGGCTCAAGAGTGAACACTAGTGTAGTTTGAGAACTGAGCGAACTAATCCTAGCCATACATGTGTGTAGATCAATGGCCAGGATTTGATGATGAAATACACCAGTGTATTTTACGATTTGATGATTAAATCCTAGCCATCCACGTGTGTAAATCAATGGCCAAGATTTGTTCACTCAGTTCGCAAATACATTAGTGTTCACTCTAGAACTCCACCCTATATATATATATATGTATATATATATATATATATTAAACTTGTTTTGATAAAAAGTAAAATTGAGACCCTTGAAACCCAACAGACGAAATGATATAGAACAGGGGCACAACTTTGTGGGGGCCGGGGCAGGGCGGGGCGCCCGATCCCCAACCTTTTCACTCATTAGTGCCCGGTATGTAGCTTTCGTATATAGTTTTTTAGGTACATACGTTTTCGACCCCCGATTTTATAACTTAATTAGGTATATACGTTTTAGACCCCCCGGTCGGAAATCTCAAGCTTCGCCACTGATATAGAACTTATCTTTATTTTTAGAACGACAAACTACACACCCTTAAGGCTGTGTGTAATGGTTTCATGTCTCACATGCCACATCACAAGCTGGGTGTGAAACACCACCCAAGAGGACGTGAAAGGGAGTGAACGGGCTCATCATGAGAGGAGTCACGGGTGTGGTTGTGGACCCCATGCGAGAGCCAATAAAAAAACACGTGGAAAAGAGGGGGTGGGAGAAAGGGCATGAAATCACTACAAATAACCTTATACATCTACCGTTAAATTTTAGGCCAATATCCACCACGAGACTAAAACTCGCATTGGCTAGAGGACAACAACTTACTACGCTCCTTAATACCACACTAGGATACATACCCTTTGCTATATAAAATTTATTTAAGTGATATAAATTATAATATATGTTCTTTCCTGGATCGTGATTCATCTTACCGACCAACACAAGTTTTTTTAGTGGATCTACGTGAATTTCTACGGATTCATAAAGAAAATTAAGAGTAAATTACAAGTTTTGTCCATTATGTTTACATCAAATTGCAGGCGTTGTCCTTTTGGGCAAAAGTTTACAGGCGGTGTCCTTAACCTTTTAAAATCTTGCACGTTATGTCCTTTAGGCCAAACCCAGTTAGAATTTTTCGTTAAATCTGGTCATATGTCTTGCACATGAGGACCTTGTTGTCATTTCATCTCTTCGGAAACTATTGTGTAAAAAACTTATGTTTAATGACTAGTTTGTAATAAATTGAAAAATAAAGAAATATAATCTCTTTATCTCTCACAACTACTACTGAAAGTCCCTCTCTCTCTTCTCTCTCTCTCTTACATACCATGTCACCACTCTCCTTCCCTTACTTTTGAGAGTAATGAAATTACCCTTTCGCCTCTTAACATAAGTTGTAGTTGTGAGAGATAGAGAGATATTATATTTTTTTATTTTCTCAATTTATTACAAACTAGTCCCTTAACATAAGTTTTTTACACAATAGTCCCTGAAGAGATGAAATGACAACAATGCCCTCATGAGCAAGGCACATGATCAGATTTAACCAAAAATTATAACTGGGTTTGGCCTAAATGATATAACGTGCAAGATTTTGAAAAGTCAAGAACACCGCCTGTAAACTTTTTAACAAAAAGATAGCGCCTTTAATTTGGTGTAAACATAAAGGACAAAACTTGTAATTTACTTAAAATTAATCTAAACATCTTTTTGTACGTGGACCCTTTTTATTTGACTTTTCTTTAGGATTTATTGGATGGTTCAGATTATAAAAACGTGCTATATTTGATTGTGTGTAGAATGTTCTCATGAGCAGGGGCGGACCTAGTAAGAGGCCAGGGTGGGCGGGCGCACCCCCTGAAAAAAAAATTTAGTGTATTTTATAAGGTAAAATTCTCCCCGCACCCCTTGAAAATTTTGTTAAACCCTTTATCCGCACCCCTTGAACCCTTGAAAATTTGGTTAAACCCCTTATCCGCACCCCATGAAAATTTTTTCTGGGTCCGCCACTGCTCATGAGTAGTTGCCGATTAAGTTGGGGACAAGACATTTCCATTTTACATTAAGACTAGAAGGTATGGGGGCCGGCTTAGGCCCGGCGAGGCCCGGCGCCGGTCCCCCACACCGCCCCTCCCATCCTCTCCGGCTCCCACCAGCCGATCTCGACGGCCCTCTTTCTCTCTCCCTTCTCTCACATATGCCTATACATACATACATATATATACATAAAGGGGTTCATCCCCCACCTCCCTAAGTCCATCCCCTCCGAGCCACTCCTACGTGGCGCCTACGTGGCGGCCCATCCTCGTGGGGATGGGCCTCACCATACCCCTTAGTCTAATTGCATGAGAAGTTGCCGACAATTGACAGTTAACTACCCCAAATATAGGGTCGGTTCCGGATTTTTATGTAGTCAGGTTTGTCGGGTACTAAGTATAAGAACCGGTCCGACATATTTTATTTTTGAGCATGTTTTATTATGAACTTGGGAAGGCTATTGTACATTCACCAACAATCCGATGATGAAGAAACAAAAATTCTCCTTGATTTCGGCCTTACATACATTTCAATCTATATTTTTATTTCAATCCATTAACGGTGGTGAGTTATTTCTTTGTTCATTTTCATTCAAATGTTATTGATAGTTATGCTTAATTTGAACTAATTTGACCACGCAAGTATCATATGTTTGTTGTATATTAAATAGTTCTGTAATAGTGGATACGAATTTGCAAGTATTTCATGCTTGATGGGGTGTTTATGCTTCAATCTAATGTTTATTATCCATAATTAATCTCTTTGCACATCAAGTGTTCGATAAAGTGTTCGAGTGAAAAATTTGACGAAATATATTACCAAAGATTGCTGTTTTTGATGAATTGCACTACCAAACGTAACCATCGTAACTTAAATATCCAAGAATTCAAAAATTATTGGGTAATTCATAGTAGCAGGCAAAAAGTTAACTGCAAATTCAACGTAGATGGTTTCTTTCTCTATATGAATGTATCTGTGGGAACATCATGCAACCGTTGTATGTTATATATTATAGGAATTCAAGTGCCAATCGCTACTGGGTATGGCCTAATCTTTTTAAGTAGCACTTTAGTTTGGTCCATAGGTTCAAGTCGGGTTTCACCATGAAAAGAACCGAGAACTGACCCGACCCGACTTTATATGAAAAATTGGAACCGATCTAAATACCTAGGTACTTGGGTTCGGGTCGAGTTGGGTATATTTTCAGTTCGATCCTCGATTATTTTCGGTCCATACCTAAAGTTGCTCACCCCTACACGAAAGTTTGATCATTTTGAAACAACTTCGACAATACATAACTCAACCTGTTAACCTAATCATAAAAATTGGTTTGTCACAAGGTTATGTGTAATTATGAAATGTGAAAAAAATTGTGAAAGTAACATCCTTTTTAGATCTCCTTGTGACAATTTAGTTACTTTTTTTTCACAACATAGTTTCATAACCAATAGCAAGAAGCTAGCACACAAAAAAAAATACACAAAATGAGAGGGTTTTGTGACTAACCCGTCAAACAAATGTTCAATTTTCTATTTCTATTAACAATCCACATAGAAAATTAAGAATAAAATCAAATGTGCTTCATTATCTACAATCATTATGAGTAAAAACTGTGTCATTAGCAAATCTCCAAATAATCTACCAAGAACTAAGGAGGTTGTGAACAAATTCAAGATTCTGCTTTGAATTCGGTAAAGAACACACCCAAGGAATCAAATCCATACGGTAACAAGAAAGAGAGGCCGAAACATCAAATCCTTGTGACACTTTAGTGACTTTTTGTTATTTTAGGTTGATAGTCCTTGTGACACTTTAGTGACTTTTTGTTTTTTTAGGTAGATAGTAATTTAATTAGTTTTTATATGTAACATCGTAGGCAAATCTCACATCGGTTAAGACTATGAAAAATTCTTGGTTCATAATGAAAGTTTTGTCTTTGAAATCACCCATACGTTGTGGTCGCATTAGCTATGTAGCAAATGATAACTCCACTATTAAGCGTGTTGAGGTAAGAGTAATTATAGTATGTGTAACCTTCTAGAAAGTCTTCACCGAGGCAACTAAAAACAAATTCGTTAGTTCCCAGATAAGCAACTCATCAGGAGTAAAACAGACAATATTGATGATACGAGATGTCAGATGTTACATTATCACTTTCTTTGCGAATCACTTCAATGTGTACGTATTGTGGGATCGTATTGTATAACGAAGCTTGTAATATTATATTGTACAAATACAATTATACGATGAAGACTATACAAACAAATTTTAATTGTTATGACCTACCACCCCACTAGTTAAAAAAATGAAATATATATATGAGAAATGGATACAATATATATATATATATACATATGCATTTGTATGGTATCCCAACACCCAGCATTTAATAACACTAACTTCCTATTTCCTTTGAGAAATAAAAAGGAATCAAACCATTTATACATTGCTTAAATAATTAACAAACTAATCTTCTAATTACATGATTATGATTATCATTTGCTTCCCCACATGCTGCTGCAATTGGCTCTTGCCCTTCATCTTCTTCCACCCTTTTTCTCTTTGGCAATAATAAGGATGACGTGGCTCTAGCTACCACCACTTTCTTCACAAGCAACTCCCATCTTTCCTCTTCTTTCTTGTTCTTCATTTCTTTCCCATCTCTCATCTTGAATCGCCTGCACCAATGGTTAGAATAATTAACTCAAAACACTATCCACAATCAGAAAAACTACTCATCTAGAACTCAATTCCGACTACCCAACGCGTATTTTAAGTTAATTCATTTGTAACACCTGACCTCTCGTACCAATCAATATTTTACGTTTTACTCAAAAAGCGTTCACGAATTTGTTTTTGGTTACTCAAACTCGTTGGTGATATGTTATGAGCCTAGTATCTACAATATCCACAACTGGTGTGGAATTTGCCTAGGGTGTCACAATAAAATTACCTGCAAAGGGGAACTTTACAAGCGGAATCGGGCAATTGACATATAGAGGCATGGAGTTTGAAGAGTTGCCACATCCGTTTGCACCGAACACATCCTCCATTAACTCTCTTCTTGCAATTCGCGAAATGTTGAATCGAGAGTTGAAGTCCTTGGCATGTCGAGAACTTGTTACATGGCGCCTTGTTCTTCCGCGGCGCCTTGTCGTGTGGACCCACGCTTATGCAACCTTCTGTACAAATATGTTCCAAACAATCCATAGCTTCGCTTAACTCGAAATACAAACTTTGTTCTCTCCTATGTCTCCTGCTCCTCTTCCTCCTCTACATCGACATAACCAACTATTATTAGATTAAATAAACAAGATTATATATGGTTTGATCTTCGAATTCAACGTACGGATTCGGTCTCATCGATGAATTGGAGGATCTCGAGTTCGAAGAATGGATCATGATTTTGAAGAAACTTCCAGCCTTCTGTTTCTTCAACAGCCTTGAATTTGTTAGACACGAGTTTCATGCATTTGAGGTAAAGATCAGGTGCATCGCAGAGGCGGGCGAGTTGTAGTACATCAACCACGTTCTCAATTGTTAACCGTTGGATCAACGCCTTGATGCACTGTGATTTTAGTTTTGGGACCAGGTACACGTGAGACAGAGCCAATAGATGTATCCCGTATTTCTCCATATCTTCATTGGAGCACCTGTCAATATTATTGATGTTGTGTTGGTCAATTACTTCACATATTTTAAAAGATTAAATAAAAATAAACGGTTGAGTAAATATCAGTGCTAAAAATAAAGATCGACGGTGGGTGGTGCCAGATGTGCCACGTTTAAATAATTGGACGGAGTAGATTATTTTATTTTATTATAATAATAAATGAATAAAAATGTTGGCTTGTGGTTGGCAACTACCTGCCGGAATAAATGAATCCAACAAAGGCAACGACGGCGTCACACGGAACGCCGACGATCGGAATAGTTTTCTCAGAGCTCCGATGCTTACGTGGCCGGTCAATTATGCTTTCCAATACCGTCGAAGCTGATGCCTGAAGAATACACATAGCAAACAAACCACAAACTATTTATTTAATAATATGATTTCAAGACGAGCCAAGTTGCCTCGTTAAATTTTGAGCACGAGCTCTCGGCTCGACTCATCTACAACCCTAATAAAGGCGGCTTACCAGAATGTTATGGTGCACCGGAATCCGTCGACCACAGAGGTTACAATCTGGATATAGGTCTCCGTGGAGTTGCCGGAAGCATTGACGGAGTCAGACGGAGATGCCGGTCTTCTGCACATATTGCCGGAGAAAGTTAACGGCGGAGACGGTCGTTATACTAATTAATTTCGTCTTGTTATTTTAATAGCAGATCGAAATACGCGAAGCCGTCCAAGATTTTCGGTGATACACCAGGACCCGTTTGTGTCTGATTTTATAGACAACTAAGGCTTTAACTATTTGGTCCTTCAGATATTTACAAATGTGCATGTTTAGTACGTCAAGAATTGTTTTTTATATTTTGATCAGTGCTTCACTATTTTGTATTATTTTCTTCAACTATTTGGTCCTTCAACTCATTACAAAAGTGCATGTTTAGTCCTTCAGATATTTATATTGTTTTGTCACCGAGCAAAAAGACATCACTAGTGACATTTGTTGAAAGAAATGTTTCCCTTATTTACCCTTTGTTTTCAACTACTTCCCTCTTCATCCTCAAAGTCGTGTTTCAGTCTCCGCTTTATTGGGGCATGGGGTATTGGTTTTACTGATTTTTCACTTGTAATGTTATTTTTAGTGAAAAAAAAAAATTCTGAATTATTGTTGGGTAAAATATTGGATTTTTAATAGTCTGACCCTTAATGATTTGGATTTTGAGAATCCGAACCCTACTGAGTTTTCATTCAAGCTCAACCACTATAGTCTTATGACATTTGTTTTTTGAATTATGTTTAAATTGTAATATTCCCGAAAGTTACTAAAAATCCAAGATCCTGAATGAGTATGAAAATTTGGCCCTTAAAAGCGTATAAACGTGATTGTCGGTTTTTTTTTTTTTTTTTTTTGTCATCACTCGCCTGTTTTATTTAATTGGATATAAAAGTGGAATTTAAAACATTATTCGGCTAATGAGTTTGATTGAAATTGGGTTTAATTGTCTACTAGTCTAAACTAAATCAAAATTTCGGCATTCAGAGAGAGGGCGTTGAGCGATCGCACGCTTTGCCCCTTCCTAGGACCGGCCTTGCTTGGCACTTTCATAATTTTCTTTGTATACAATGTCTGACTAGTTTATGTTATGACAAACAACGTATATTTTAAAAGAATACTATAAATAATGTTCATGTTCGAGTTAAAAAGTCAGCCCGAAAATGCATCGGGTCAATCTAAACGCAACCGGTTTAGTTAGGCATATTTGCGGGTTCAATCCAAATTTTACCCCGAACTATTGAATTAAATACAAAACCTGTAAATTTGATGCTAGTTTATACATATGTATTCTATCGAGCGGCAATTCTAGACCTGACCTGAACCCCACATGATAAAAAACAGGTTTGGGTTGGCAAACATAATCAGTTTAAACAACAGGTCGGGTTCAGGATAACCCGTATAAAAAAATAGGTTGACTAGTTAACTTGTTTAAGGAGTTAGAAAAAAATTATGTTTTTGTTTTTTTTTCCATTTTACATGATTAGTCGTAATAATGCTAGTTTTGGCATATCATATTATTTACTTGTCAGTGTCACACTCATACTCACCATTAAACACATTATTGATAAATTGCTTACAATCCAACAACATGTTTATAACTCGTCAACATGACTGACACATATAAAAAACGGGTTAAGCGGAGCGTGTTCGGATTGACCCGAAATTATGTATGTGCAAATCAAGGGCGGACCTAAGCCCAGCCCAGGGTGGGCGGGCGCACCCCCGGGAAAAAAAAATTAGTGCTAAGTTCCGTCGAAAATCTCGTCCGCACCCCTTGGAATTTTTCGTCCGCACCCCATGGAATTTTCCGTCCGCACCTCTTGGAATTTTTCGTCCGCACCCCTTAGGTAAAAAGTGTTATCAATTTATATTTTAAAAATATTCTTTAGTAAACTCCTATTTTATAAAAAAAATACTACCTAAATTATATTACTTTTAATACCTAAATAACTAAACCCAAATACCCAATACATTTAACTAGCCCACTACTAAGTCTTAGCCCAATAAACAAACCCAACAAATCAACAATATTTCAAACTAAAATAAAATAAACAAGCCAAAAACCCTTACATATTCTATCCTGCTCTCTTTATCGTCCTTGCACGCCAGCGATCAGAACATCAACAGCGACAACAGTGAACAGTCAGCAGCCGCATACCACCGTAATCAGCCACGGGTAAGTTTCTTTGTTATTTTTGATGATTTTTGGTTGGTTTTTTGTTGATATTAGCCACCTCCAGCAGTCTATTATAGCCGCATACTAACCATAGTAGACATGTGCTTCGTATTGTCTTCATTATGTTATGGTGGGTTATATAAATTAAGTTCTTTTGTTTTACATGACCCGACTCGACCCGAACCGACCCGATACGAACCGATTTTTTATTTATATACCTTGGGGCCTAAAATTTTTAAAAATGTTCCGCACACCCATGGAAAAATTCATGGGTCCGCCACTGGTGCAAATTAAGGTGAAAATCTTTAACACGAATAATAATAAGGCACACATTCAAATTGCAAATTTCAACCTACCAACCCATAATCCGTCAATCCACCAACCCTATTAGACTAAAGGGTATGGTGAGGCTCATCCCCACGGGGATGAGCCTCCACGTAGGCGCCACGTAGGCGGCTCGTGGGGGATGAGCCTCCATGCTTTTTGAGAGGGGTGGAGGATGAGCCTACCCCACGTAATTTTTTATTGTTTAACTTTTATTTGTTTAAATTTTATTGTTTATTTTTTATTTGTTTAACTTTATAAAAACCATTCAACATTTAAATAAAAATAAAACATGAAGGAAGATAATAAAATCCATTACATAACATAAATAAAAATTACATAACCTAAAAAAAAATTACACTACTCGTCTTCGTCTTCGTCACCGTCCGCTACGTTAACGTTGTTCCAAATATGTTCTACCAAATCCTGTTGAAGGTTTGCATGCGTGAAGTCGTTGGTTAGCGAGAACGAGTTTAAATCTTGTTGTGGCGGATCTACCGGGACAGTATTCCCGATAGATGCATTCTCATCATACTCACAAATTGCCCGACCTTCGTCTTCAATAATCATGTTATGGAGCAAAATGCAAGCGTACATACAAAGGCGCAACCTCTTCGGTGTGAACGCACGTGCCGGTTGTTCAAGGATGGCCCATTTTTTTCGTAAGACACCAAAAGCACGTTCGATGTCTTTTCTTGCAGCTTCTTGACGCTTGGCAATTTTTTCCTTTTTTCGTCATCGGGATATGGAATAATCTTCACAATTGTAGACCAAGACGGATATATCCCGTCAGCAAGATAATACCCACGTCTATACTCAACCCCAGAAACTGTAAAACGGGTGTCCGGACCGGTTCCATTAACGACATCGGTAAAGATCGCCGATTGATATAACACATTGAGGTCGTTGAGTGAACCAGGGAGACCAAAGAAAGAATGCCATATCCACAAATCCTGTGATGCCACGGCTTCAAGTATCACGGTTGGATAGCCGTGATCACCGCGAGTATATTGGCCGCGCCACGCAGTCGGGCATCTATGCCACGCCCAATGCATACAATCAATACTACCGAGCATTCCCGGAAACCCGTGTCGTGCTTCATGAGCTTGGTACAACTGTTGAACATCATACACGTTTGGTTTACGCAAATATTTTTTGCTATAGAGTTTCACCACATTACGGCAAAACCCATACAAACATTCCCGCATAGTTCTTGCCGACATTTGTAAGTACTCGTCCAAAGCGTCGGCCACTGTCCCGTACGCCAGTTGGCGAATGGCCGCAGTACACTTTTGTAACGTGGTGAACCCTTCATAATTTCGAGCATCGGGTCGTTGCGTGAAAAACGGGTCTAGCCCCGTCAAATCATCAGCAATCCGTGTGAATAACCGACGACTCATTCGGAATCTGCGTCTGAATATCTCGGCATTGTAAAGGGGTGCATCCGAAAAAATAATCGTTCACCAATTTCTCGTGCGCTCCTGTCGTAAAAAATATATAAATACGAGGAAATAAGGATAATAAAATTTATTAATGATAAACCTTGGCGGTCTCTGTTAATCCGTATTCGTGTGGTAATAACGCTTTCAGACGAGACGTCTTCCTCTTCGTCTTCCTCTTCCTCCTCGATAAGAATCTCCGCCGCCCGTAGCACAGCGTTCGCGAAAAACATCTCCTCTTCCTCATCCGAAGACGAGGACCACCAAGAATTAGATGACATTGTGGATGAAAAGGTAATTTTTTTTTTAAAAGTGGAGAGAAAATGGTATAAAAATGAGAGAGTTTTGGGTTGAAAGTGAGGAAAAATGGTGAAAATGAGTGTGTTTTTAAAGAAAAATGGGATTTTTTTTTTAAATTTAGCCGTTGAGTAACGGCATTTTTTGAAAATTGTGAAAGTTGGTCCGTCTCACCTGGCTGTGGGGAGCCGTTTGGGCCGAGCCGAGCCTCAGGGGGGGTGTGGGGGACCGGCGCCGGTCCTAGCCGGGCCTACCCTTTAGTCTTAGAAAATAAGAAAGACGTCGACCATATAATTGTGTGTTGGAAAGTAGAACTCCAAAAACATAAGAATCTCAACCGTTGAATTTTTAAGATCCAAGTGGGGTAGAGAGCTTCGAAGAGTGCACCTGGAGTAATCTGATGTGGCAATAAAAGGATAAACCAGCTCATCAGGGAGGTTAAAGGTCGGCATAAAGGAAATATGGCCTTTGGAAGAAGGCAACACTGGGTCTGACGTGGTAATAAAGTGACCTATTTGTACACGTGGGATGACATATAGACCTTAACTTTATCCATGTGTACTTCAACATCTCCAAAAGTAATATTATTTTTATTATTAGTAATAGTAAATTAGTAGAAAACAACCCAAAAGTGGTGACCACAAGGCAACTAGATATTTTTTTTTATCTTACGTATTGTCGCCTTCAAATTAAAATGTATTTTTATAGTTTTTAAACATTTTTATCAAATATGATACGCAACTATCCATATAAAATCTTTGGACAAATAATCAATAAATAACACAATTTGTAACGTTTTGGTGACAAATGTTAGTAAGCTCCGTCAAAGTTTAAAGTATACCAATTAATGATGTTAGACTATACAAAGTTGGAGCATGAAAAAGTGGCGTTATTCAACATGTGGCTGCCATGTTAGCACGTGTTAGAAAAGTGGCGTGTGGTAAAAAGGATGAGTGGGAGGGGCGTGGTTAGTGGCGTTTTTTATTGAAAAAGATAATAAAATAAATATCAACCAATTAAAACACACCCAAAATTCACTCACTAATCAAGAGCCTCCACCTCACAACCCAAATCCCCCCCCCCCGGTGGAAAACTGCCTGCCCATCATTACCACGCCACCACAAGGGGTGGTGTTCCCAGCGTGAAAAGACCACAACATCACTTTTCCATGCCCACACTTGTGATCTTAAGCAATGTGTTTAATGGACCAATAATTGGACCCCTAACTGCCTGTTTTTTTACGGGTGGCAGCTAAACCAAGAAAGTTTAGCTTATATGGGTTAAACTACCACTGGTTACACCGGGTAGGTTTTTATAAGTGGCGCTTGAGCTGTTTATCTCGTTCATTAGTTGGAGCCGTTTTAAGCTCTCTTATTTTAGATATATATTAATTATATAATATTAACTTGATAACTCTAAGTAAATAAGTGTGTTAACCAACTAATTATAAACAATGATGATGTTATTTCTAGATACTTAAATTAAATGCTGCACATTTATTTTATTTTATTATAAAAGGAATTTATTTCTTTTGTTCTTTTGAAAATAACCAAAATAATAATATAATACTAAAAATATGGCTCCCACCTTAGAAAAAAAATTAGTGTATTATTTAGTCTAAAATCTCGATCGCATCTCTTAAAAATATGGTAAAACCCTCCGACCGCACCCCCAGAAATAAATTCTGAATCTGCTACTGAGTGTAACCGGTAGAACCAACGTAAGCGTCGGTCCAAAAACCTGTATGTTTTATTAAGCTAGAGATATTTATTTTTGAGTAAAGTACAATTTCAGTCCCTGAGGTTAACACCCGCTCGCAGGTTCATCCCTATTTCAAAAATTTCAACACTTCAGTCCTAGACGTTGTCAATTTGATTCAATTAAACCCCTGGGGCAAACTGTCGTTACTTCACGGTTACTAAACTTGTTAAATGACTATAATACCCTCCAGGGACCAAAAGTGTAAGTACAAAAAAACACTTGATCAAATCCACTTGACTACAATGACATTCAATTCATCACTATAAAAAATTATTACTATGGAGATAGACACAAAGAAATCACTACTATATACGTAGAAACATAAAGGAGTCTGTTGAATCAATCATAAATCTAGTTACGTTTCACTTGCATACAACTTGGTCTCTCAACCTGTTCATGTACTTTCGGATATGAGATTCTCAGTTCTCCATTCTTAATGATTTCACCAGTCGCCTGCTTAAGATCATATTCTTCCTAGTACAACCTTTTTCTAGCTACGACATCACCAATCGCCTGCTGAACTCCAATTTTTTATATAGCCGCCTTATCATATCTGTTAGATTTTTTAGTGTAATCGGGGATTGACTTGTTGATCAAAGTGAATAATAATACACATCAAGCAATTTAGGAGGTGCGGGAGTGCACGCTTGTTTGAGTTATTATTATTCGAAGTGTACGGACGGAGCCCGTACTTTACGGGGGTTCCAAGGGGGCAGCGCCCCTGGGAGCAGGGTCCAAGGGGCGGCAGCCCCTGGCGGGGTCCAAGGGGCAGAGCCCCTGGCTGGGGTCGAGCCAAAATCAGAGTTTTTGATCATTTTCCTGGTTCAAAAATTCGCACACAAAAACATACACTGGTTCGATTTCTCAAAATCAGAGTTGTATCCGATTGAATTATTCGGGTGAACCACCGAAATAATTTGATCTGAGAGTGATTACACGCCTCTCTGATCATCCGGCAAACCGAAATTCCCCAACAAAGATCAAATTAGTTTCTATGAAGATGACAAGCGGATCGATGAAGGATATGACAATCAAGGAGAACAAACTGGAGAAGTTCGAAGGGGTGGACTTCCGAAGATGGCAGAAGAAGATGCATTTTCTTCTGACTTCGTTGAAGGTTGTGTACGTGTTGACTACTCCGATCCCGGAGATACAGGAGGAGGGAAATCTGGAGCAAATCAGGAAGAGGTCGAAGTGGGAGAACGACAATTATACATGTCTTGGCCACATCCTGAACGGTATGTCTGATCCCTTATTTGATGTTTATCAAAATGTTGAAACTGTAAAGTTACTGTGGGACACGTTGGAAGCCAAATACATGGCAGAAGATTCTTCTAGCAAGAAGTTTCTTGTCAGTAATTTCAATAATTACAGAATGGTTGATGAACGGCCTGTGATGGAACAATATCATGAATTGTTAAGAATTCTAGGGCAGTTTGCCCAACATGATATGAAGATGGATGAATCCATCTCTGTTTCGAGTATCATTGACAAGTTACCTCCTTCCTGGAGAGATGTTAAACATAATCTGAAACATCAGAAAGGAGAGTTAACTTTGGTTGAACTTGGAAGCCACTTCAGAATTGAAGAAGGCTTGAGAGCACAGGAAAATGTGTTGGTCAATGATGATAAGAAACAGGTTGGTTCAAGTTCTGTGAACATGGTTGAAATTGGTGAATCATCCAAAGGAAACAGTAAGTTCAAAGGGAAACGCAAGTTTCAAGGAAACAACAATTCGGGTTAAAACAAAAAGCCGAATTACCCTTGCTGGAAATATGGTAAGGTTGGTCACTTTAAGAGGGACTGTAAGATGATGAAGAATAACAAGAAGTCCGGTTCAAAGAATAAGAACGAGGATGGTTCTAGCGGGTCCAAGGACCTGGGCAAGTAAGGTCAGAATTTAGTACAATTTAGTAATTCGGTTCAGAATTATGTGTCACTAATTTCTGAGGCATTTTATATGCAGGATGATGACATTGCTTGGTGGGTTGATTCGGGTGCAAAAAGTCATGTATGCAAGGATCTTCGTTGGTTTAAAGACTTTCAACCAATCGAAGACGGGTCTATCATAAAGATGGGGAATGTTGCAACTGAACCAATCAAGGGAATATGAACTGTGAATCTTGTGTTTACTTCTGGAAAAACTTTACTTTTGAACAATGTTTTGTATGCGCCCGGGATTCGAAAGAATCTGTTAAGTGGCATTGTGTTGAATAATTGTGGGTACAAACAAGTATTGGAAAGTGACAAGTATATCTTGTCAAGACATGGTACCTTTGTTGGTTTCGGTTATCTATGTAATGGTATGTTTATGTTTATGTTGAATGTTGATGTCTCGTTTATGAATGAATCTGTTTGTGTTGCTTCAACTAGTAATGTTAATGATATAGCTTCAACTAGTAGTAAAAACAACTTGACTGAATCGGAATTATGGCATGCTAGACTAGGACATGTACATTATAAAAGAGTTAAAGAAATGTCTAAAATGAGCTTAATTCCGCCTATTGACATAAACAATGATAAATGCCATGTTTGCAAGTTGAATAAGATAACCAAAAAGCCTTTCATGAAACATGTTCATAGGGAAACTAAAGTGTTAGATTTGATACATAGTGATCTATGTGATTTTCATGCTACACCGTCTCTAGGTAATAAAAAATATGTAGTAACATTTATAGATGATGCTACTAGATTTTGTTACGTTTATTTGTTGCATGCTAAGGATGAAGCTCTTGAAAAGTTTAAGATTTATAAACAAGAGGTAGAGCTTCATCGGAGTGGGTTGATCAAAACCCTACATACGGACAGAGGTGGTGAGTATTTTGATCCGGTGTATTTCCAATCTACTGAAATAATACACCATACCACAGCTCCTTACACACCGGAACAAAATGGTGTGGCGGAAAGGAAAAATAGGACTTTAAAGGAAATGGTTAATACCATGTTGTCCTATTCGGGCCTAAGTGAGGGTTTTTGGGGTGAGGCTATGTTGACAGCCTGCTATTTGCTAAATAGGGTTCCAAATAAAAGGAACAATACCACCCCTTTTGAGCTTTGGTATAAAAAACCACCTGAGCTGCATAAGCTGAGAGTTTGGGGTTGTAGAGCCGTGGTGAGGCTCACTGATCCTAAAATAAGGAACATAGGGGAAAGAGGTATAGACTGCATTTTCATTGGGTATGCGGAGCATTCATTTGCTCATAGGTTCTATGTTATAGAACCAAATGACTACGTGTCAGTGCATACGGTTATTGAGGCAAGAACTGCAGAGTATGATGAGAATAGATTCTCTTCAATGCCTAGGCCTAGAGACATGGTTCCAAGCTCTAGTAACTCTCACGTGGCTGATCAAGTGATTGATACTCCTTCGGAACTTAGGAGGAGTGGTAGAGCAAGAAAAGCTAAATCATTTGGTGATGATTTTCAGCTATATTTGGTTGAAAGATCTAGAGATGAAATTAAAATTCAAAATCAATATTGTTTCAATATTGAGGAAGATCCTAAAATGTCACACCCCGACCACGTAGAACATACCAAACGTGGCGGAAATGTCGGGGAGTGTTGTAACAGAATTAATTGTTTCAAATCCATGGCAATTGAAGTTTCGTTTTATTGATTAAAAGTGTTACAATGTCTTAACAAACAAGAAAATACAACATAATTAACTAGTCTTGCATCTTTTATTGTCACTAAAGCCCAAGTCTGCCTATGTGTATCTTGATCATCTTATGCAACAGTTCCTGAAAAACACATGTGAAAATAGGTACGTCAGCATAAAAATGCCTGTGAGATACATAGGTTTTGTGAAAATAGGTTTCATGACTTATGTTTGAGAAAATGTTTAGTCATGAACCCTTTTAGTTTGCTTTGCTTTGTAAATCATTTGAAAAACAATGAGTTCAGATGATAAGTATAAATAAATGTAAGGTTAAATGAATAACCAAGTAAAATATGTTTGCATAAGATAAGATGTTTATAAATCAATGTCTTGTGAAAAGTATGTTATTTGTATAAAATGTTCTATGTCTCAAACTGAAATGATTCAAATAACGCTATGATATGTAATACCATACAAACACTTATATATAGGAAGTACCAGCGACGTATCCACCATGCTTGTATCATATTACACACGCATCGTTACTTAATCACTTAATCAAACCAAACCAACCAATGTAAGAAGTCTATGTTTAAATCAATTGTCAAATGTATTGGGTAATATGTCAAAGTGTTCATGTCAAGATGTAAATCATATCAAAATGTCTATGTCAAATATCCATGTCAAACGTCTATGTCAAGATGTCATGTATGGCAAGTGAAATGTCTCAACTAAACCATATGCACAAAAACAAAGTATTGAAGTAAATCTAGGTTTAAATCAAAGTTATGTTTTGTGGGAAATGCATGATCAAATGTCAATCATGTTAAAATGTCTATGCCGAAATGTCTATGTAAAACGATGTACTAAGTAATGCACTCAATTGGGCACACCTAGCGTGAAATGTCATAAAATCATGTACTATAATGTACTAACGAACATAGCAGTATATGATGTTAAAACAGGAAAGCATGAAAGTAACAAGTAGGCACATGTGTTCCACCCCAAAACAGTTTGGAAAACAGTAAAAGAGGGGTCTATGTACTCACTTGAGATTGCTCAGAAGTCCTTGAGTAACAACCAAACAATGCTAGAGATCGCGGATATTAAACGGCGCCTAATATAGGTAACTATGTTAATTAACCGGACCTAGATCGGAAGATCGGGTAGCATTAGGGTTTGTAAACCAAACGAGTGTAGAGACTCGTGTCATTTGGTTTAACAAAGCCTACATACTAAATGAAACTTAACCTAAGTGTTTACGACCCATTACGACCCGTTTAGGAAGCTTATGCTACTTTAACGCGTCGTTCGCGTGAAACGCGTTCGGACCGCCTAACTAGCCCTATGACAAGTGTTATATGCCTAAACATGTTACATAATCAGTTATGTGACAAAAGTTTAGGTTACATATGCTTAATTACCAATTATACATGAAAAGGGTATTCTGGTAATTTACCTAAGGCATATAAACTACCTATCATACAACTACTTAAACGTTGTGACCATAGGGTATAACCTCGGAAGGTTATTCCCTACCTACTATGGTCACCTACTGTATTTGGTCGGATCCTAATGATCGACCAAACTGGGTCGGGTTCGAAGGTATAGGCGATTTATTAGATCGCCTACCCTACGACCCTAGACAACGTGGTAATCAGTGGGCATAGTCCCAAGGGACTATAACCAACGTGATTACACTCACGTTGCGAAGTTCAAACGAACTTCGCATTGACCATTACTGGTCAACGCTGAAAGTCAAACAAAGTTTGACTTTCTGACTCGAAAAGCAGTAAAATAAGGAAAAGAACGAAAGAATACTTACGAAGGGTCCCCGAATGCTAATCCCGATTCAAGAATCTCAGGTATGAAACAATGGTTTCAACTTAGAGGTTCTCAAATCAGAATTCTAGTGATTTTAGCAATGGGGGGTATGGGGTATTTATAGGAATACCCGAACCGTTAAGATCATTTCATGGAAAACGTGCCTTAATCCCATCCGTACATGTGTTGCAAAGTTATGGTGCTTAAATTCCATCCATACATGTGTTGCAAAGTTATGGTGTTTAGGTGCTTAAATTCCATCCATACATGTGTTGCAAAGTTATGGTGCCTAAATTCCATCCTTATCCGCTGACTAAGCAAGTTTAGAATGTGTGGTTGTGAATTAAACAACGGCTAATACATCGAATCTGGTCCCGAATGCGAAAAACGAACCAAATGACGCGACGAATGGATTTTTCTTATGGCGAACACTAAAATATAATATAGTCATGCTCACATAAATTTTTGGATGTCCGGATGTATTCAGAACGTAAGTTATGCGCGAAAATGCAAACTTGTGCACTTTTTTGACACTTTTAGTCCCTGAATGACCCAAAAGTTTATTTTAGCACACCGAACCCCTCAAAGCCTATTTCTAAGATATGTAGAGGATATTTTAAGGTGTGTTTAACTTATGGTCATGTTCTGGAATGTCTGTTACAGTTCAAATTGGCATACTTTCGCAGTTTGTCAACTTTAGTCCCTGTAAGCGATATAACTTTGATTTCACCACACCAAACCTTCCAAAACTTATATCTAAGTTATGTAAAGGTTATTTAAGGTATGTTAAACCTATTTCACTATTCCGGAGTGTTTGTTGCATTAAACTGGTTATATTTACGCATTAGTGCGCGTATAACCTTCCAGAAAGCGATTTAGAGTTTGAAATCGAACAAGAGTTGATATGTGCAAAAGATACACATATTTATACTAGTCCAAAGTATGAAATACAATATTTCATTGGTTTGGAATTTGTTTGATGGTTGAAATGACACAGGTGTTACAGTCTCCCCTACTTTAGGAAATTTCGTCCCGAAATTTAGTTTTAGAGGAAACTTGTGGAGACAGCTGTGACGGTTTTGCCTTCAGACAAATCCATTGAGCCCTTAAGTAAAACTCTGGGCCATGTTAGGATTCTTAGCAAGGATGTCAACCCTCAAATTGAAGTCATTGTAGTAACAAAACATGGAGTTTTGAACTATAGACAGGAGAACAGTTCCCGTGAAGAATTATCATAGGAAACTTGTGTGTGCTTGAAATCAGAATTGGGTAGTGTGAGAATAAATGACATTGGTCAAAGTCCAAGACTTCTCCCGTATCATTACTCTTGCCACTGTTGGTCTTAACACATGACAAAACTTCCTGTGGTTCCTATGCACTGAACTCCATAATTATGTAGGCCTCCATAATTACGTAGTTCCTTGCACAGTCCGCACAGTTTATTTCTTAATGCGTATGGGGAAAAATCACACGAATAATCCTGTGGTGAATTAACTTGACTCTATAGAGTCTCTTTAACTAGGTCACCAAAGGATTAGATTAACGAACAATCTCTTGATTTAGACCACCCGAGGGCCTATTTAACTACATAAATACATGACATATTTAACTAGATTGTCGAACCAATCTATTTAACTTAGATCGACGTAGGATCTCTTTAACTAAACTACCCATGGGGAAAATTTAACCACATCGACGTAGGATGTATTTAACTAGATTGTCGGACCAATCTATTTAACTTAGATCGACGTAGGATCTCTTTAACTAAACTACCCACGGGGAAAATTTAACCACATCGACGTAGGATGTATTTAACTAGATTGTCGGACCAATCTATTTAACTTAGATCGACGTAGGATCTCTTTAACTAAACTATCCACGGGGGAAATTTAACCACATCGACGTAGGATGTATTTAACTAGATTGTCGGACCAATCTATTTAACTTAGATCGACGTAGGATCTCTTTAACTAACTACCTACGGGGAATATTTAACTACACCGACGTAGGATGTATTTAACTTTAGATCGACGTAGGATCTCTTTAACTCAACTATCTAAGAGAAACATTTAACTACACCGACGTAGGATGTATTTAACTTTAGATCGACGGAGGATCTATTTAACTTTAGATCGACGTAGGATCTATATGTTTCCCTTAAACTTTGGAATAGTACTTTATAATCCAAGGGACTTAACTACAACGTGGAAGTCCATTAAGGATTTAAGATAGTACCTTTTTGAATATCCTACTACGAATCCTTCATATGGAGATAAGAAAGATTCTACGAGGATTTGGATGGATCACATAAAAACACAAAACACATAAGAACATAATCACATAATTGTTTAACTTGATCTTTACTTTGTTATCTTTGGACACGGATATTTAAAGCACACCAGGAATCCAATCCGTGGATTCCATGCGGCACTTAAATAATTAGAATCTAACTATGAAGATAGGAAGATCTAAATAAGAATTCGGCTTTGTCCTTATTGAATGGTAATGTTCGTATTAAGGCATACGAATAATTCAATTAAGGGCTACGATTTGAGTGATATTCATCCACAAGGATCTGATTATGAGGATAGAAAGATCCTTTATGGATTTTGAAATTTGTGTAACGAGAGGTGCTTCGACACCTTGCACTAGGCGTGCTTAAGTCGATACACAAGGTAGAAAGTTCATGAGGTTCAGGCGCTAGATATGCCAGGGCGACATATGAAGCAGAACTTGAAGGTTAAGCAGCAACAGGGTTTGCTACTGCCTTGCTTTAAACAGCAAAGCGACACATGTTATCCAAATGTCTCCATCGTCCACCGGGGGTACATTTGTAACATGGTATTTGATTTGGATGATGACGGTTTCACTGACTTCTCCAAGGAGCGGTTCCCTTGCACGGCTTCATTCCTGAGCTGACTCATGGTGATAGCTAAATCAACGGTCTTCTGGAGTACTACGCCTATTTGTTGGGCAGTTGTAGCACCTGGTCCGGACACTCGAGTCTTGTTGCGATGAAGAGACACCATGAAGAACATAGGAGATATGGGAGGGAACAAGGGAAATGAAAACAGAATAACAATGCATAAAATTGCGATCATTTGTTTGTTACTTAAGGCAAACAAATGAGACGGTGACTAATCAAAGTAAATAGGTCAAAAATAATGTATCGCGAAGACATGCTCGCCTATAAGTGAACACTCACCCCAAGAATTCCCAGGTAAGCACAACTGGTCTCGCGTCTGGTTGAGATGTATACGAAGTGCTTGCCTAGACAGAAAACTCAGAATACAGGCATTCACCCTTCCAGTTTGCACGTGTTCACATTATTTAAAACCCAAAACCTTGACGAGATTTTGAAAACTCAAAGGGTTCAAAACCTTATAATAGAGGGTTCAAAACCTAGTAATCAATCATCCTAGAACAGATGATTAGTTTTCAAAGCGGTTTTGAAATTTATGTTCTTGTTGTGGTAGTCGCCTAAGGATAGGTGACGGTATTGTTTTATGACTAAACGCAAGTAAACTCGCGTTAGGGTCCTAGAAAGGTTATAGACTAGGTCAAAGCATTACTAATAACCTAATTCCCTATAACCATTGGCTCTGATACCATCTTTTCTGTCACACCCCGACCACGTAGAACATACCAAACGTGGCGGAAATGTCGGGGAGTGTTGTAACATAATTAATTGTTTCAAATCCATGGCAATTGAAGTTTCGTTTTATTGATTAAAAGTGTTACAATGTCTTAACAAACAAGAAAATACAACATAATTAACTAGTCTTGCATCTTTTATTGTCACTAAAGCCCAAGTCTGCCTATGTGTATCTTGATCATCTTATGCAACAGTTCCTGAAAAACACATGTGAAAATAGGTACGTCAGCATAAAAATGCCTGTGAGATACATAGGTTTTGTGAAAATAGGTTTCATGACTTATGTTTGAGAAAATGTTTAGTCATGAACCCTTTTAGTTTGCTTTGCTTTGTAAATCATTTGAAAAACAATGAGTTCAGATGATAAGTATAAATAAATGTAAGGTTAAATGAATAACCAAGTAAAATATGTTTGCATAAGATAAGATGTTTATAAATCAATGTCTTGTGAAAAGTATGTTATTTGTATAAAATGTTCTATGTCTCAAACTGAAATGATTCAAATAACGCTATGATATGTAATACCATACAAACACTTATATATAGGAAGTACCAGCGACGTATCCACCATGCTTGTATCATATTACACACGCATCGTTACTTAATCACTTAATCAAACCAAACCAACCAATGTAAGAAGTCTATGTTTAAATCAATTGTCAAATGTATTGGGTAATATGTCAAAGTGTTCATGTCAAGATGTAAATCATATCAAAATGTCTATGTCAAATATCCATGTCAAACGTCTATGTCAAGATGTCATGTATGGCAAGTGAAATGTCTCAACTAAACCATATGCACAAAAACAAAGTATTGAAGTAAATCTAGGTTTAAATCAAAGTTATGTTTTGTGGGAAATGCATGATCAAATGTCAATCATGTTAAAATGTCTATGCCGAAATGTCTATGTAAAACGATGTACTAAGTAATGCACTCAATTGGGCACACCTAGCGTGAAATGTCATAAAATCATGTACTATAATGTACTAACGAACATAGCAGTATATGATGTTAAAACATGAAAGCATGAAAGTAACAAGTAGGCACATGTGTTCCACCCCAAAACAGTTTGGAAAACAGTAAAAGAGGGGTCTATGTACTCACTTGAGATTGCTCAGAAGTCCTTGAGTAACAACCAAACAATGCTAGAGATCGCGGATATCAAACGGCGCCTAATATAGGTAACTATGTTAATTAACCGGACCTAGATCGGAAGATCGGGTAGCATTAGGGTTTGTAAACCAAACGAGTGTAGAGACTCGTGTCATTTGGTTTAACAAAGCCTACATACTAAATGAAACTTAACCTAAGTGTTTACGACCCATTACGACCCGTTTAGGAAGCTTATGCTACTTTAACGCGTCGTTCGCGTGAAACGCGTTCGGACCGCCTAACTAGCCCTATGACAAGTGTTATATGCCTAAACATGTTACATAATCAGTTATGTGACAAAAGTTTAGGTTACATATGCTTAATTACCAATTATACATGAAAAGGGTATTCTGGTAATTTACCTAAGGCATATAAACTACCTATCATACAACTACTTAAACGTTGTGACCATAGGGTATAACCTCGGAAGGTTATTCCCTACCTACTATGGTCACCTACTGTATTTGGTCGGATCCTAATGATCGACCAAACTGGGTCGGGTTCGAAGGTATAGGCGATTTATTAGATCGCCTACCCTACGACCCTAGACAACGTGGTAATCAGTGGGCATAGTCCCAAGGGACTATAACCAACGTGATTACACTCACGTTGCGAAGTTCAAACGAACTTCGCATTGACCATTACTGGTCAACGCTGAAAGTCAAACAAAGTTTGACTTTCTGACTCGAAAAGCAGTAAAATAAGGAAAAGAACGAAAGAATACTTACGAAGGGTCCCCGAATGCTAATCCCGATTCAAGAATCTCAGGTATGAAACAATGGTTTCAACTTAGAGGTTCTCAAATCAGAATTCTAGTGATTTTAGCAATGGGGGGTATGGGGTATTTATAGGAATACCCGAACCGTTAAGATCGTTTCATGGAAAACGTGCCTTAATCCCATCCGTACATGTGTTGCAAAGTTATGGTGCTTAAATTCCATCCATACATGTGTTGCAAAGTTATGGTGTTTAGGTGCTTAAATTCCATCCATACATGTGTTGCAAAGTTATGGTGCCTAAATTCCATCCTTATCCGCTGACTAAGCAAGTTTAGAATGTGTGGTTGTGAATTAAACAACGGCTAATACATCGAATCTGGTCCCGAATGCGAAAAACGAACCAAATGACGCGACGAATGGATTTTTCTTATGGCGAACACTAAAATATAATATAGTCATGCTCACATAAATTTTTGGATGTCCGGATGTATTCAGAACGTAAGTTATGCGCGAAAATGCAAACTTGTGCACTTTTTTGACACTTTTAGTCCCTGAATGACCCAAAAGTTTATTTTAGCACACCGAACCCCTCAAAGCCTATTTCTAAGATATGTAGAGGATATTTTAAGGTGTGTTTAACTTATGGTCATGTTCTGGAATGTCTGTTACAGTTCAAATTGGCATACTTTCGCAGTTTGTCAACTTTAGTCCCTGTAAGCGATATAACTTTGATTTCACCACACCAAACCTTCCAAAACTTATATCTAAGTTATGTAAAGGTTATTTAAGGTATGTTAAACCTATTTCACTATTCCGGAGTGTTTGTTGCATTAAACTGGTTATATTTACGCATTAGTGCGCGTATAACCTTCCAGAAAGCGATTTAGAGTTTGAAATCGAACAAGAGTTGATATGTGCAAAAGATACACATATTTATACTAGTCCAAAGTATGAAATACAATATTTCATTGGTTTGGCATTTGTTTGATGGTTGAAATGACACAGGTGTTACAGTCTCCCCTACTTTAGGAAATTTCGTCCCGAAATTTAGTTTTAGAGGAAACTTGTGGAGACAGCTGTGACGGTTTTGCCTTCAGACAAATCCATTGAGCCCTTAAGTAAAACTCTGGGCCATGTTAGGATTCTTAGCAAGGATGTCAACCCTCAAATTGAAGTCATTGTAGTAACAAAACATGGAGTTTTGAACTATAGACAGGAGAACAGTTCCCGTGAAGAATTATCATAGGAAACTTGTGTGTGCTTGAAATCAGAATTGGGTAGTGTGAGAATAAATGACATTGGTCAAAGTCCAAGACTTCTCCCGTATCATTACTCTTGCCACTGTTGGTCTTAACACATGACAAAACTTCCTGTGGTTCCTATGCACTGAACTCCATAATTATGTAGGCCTCCATAATTACGTAGTTCCTTGCACAGTCCGCACAGTTTATTTCTTAATGCGTATGGGGAAAAATCACACGAATAATCCTGTGGTGAATTAACTTGACTCTATAGAGTCTCTTTAACTAGGTCACCAAAGGATTAGATTAACGAACAATCTCTTGATTTAGACCACCCGAGGGCCTATTTAACTACATAAATACATGACATATTTAACTAGATTGTCGAACCAATCTATTTAACTTAGATCGACGTAGGATCTCTTTAACTAAACTACCCATGGGGAAAATTTAACCACATCGACGTAGGATGTATTTAACTAGATTGTCGGACCAATCTATTTAACTTAGATCGACGTAGGATCTCTTTAACTAAACTACCCACGGGGAAAATTTAACCACATCGACGTAGGATGTATTTAACTAGATTGTCGGACCAATCTATTTAACTTAGATCGACGTAGGATCTCTTTAACTAAACTATCCACGGGGGAAATTTAACCACATCGACGTAGGATGTATTTAACTAGATTGTCGGACCAATCTATTTAACTTAGATCGACGTAGGATCTCTTTAACTAACTACCTACGGGGAATATTTAACTACACCGACGTAGGATGTATTTAACTTTAGATCGACGTAGGATCTCTTTAACTCAACTATCTAAGAGAAACATTTAACTACACCGACGTAGGATGTATTTAACTTTAGATCGACGGAGGATCTATTTAACTTTAGATCGACGTAGGATCTATATGTTTCCCTTAAACTTTGGAATAGTACTTTATAATCCAAGGGACTTAACTACAACGTGGAAGTCCATTAAGGATTTAAGATAGTACCTTTTTGAATATCCTACTACGAATCCTTCATATGGAGATAAGAAAGATTCTACGAGGATTTGGATGGATCACATAAAAACACAAAACACATAAGAACATAATCACATAATTGTTTAACTTGATCTTTACTTTGTTATCTTTGGACACGGATATTTAAAGCACACCAGGAATCCAATCCGTGGATTCCATGCGGCACTTAAATAATTAGAATCTAACTATGAAGATAGGAAGATCTAAATAAGAATTCGGCTTTGTCCTTATTGAATGGTAATGTTCGTATTAAGGCATACGAATAATTCAATTAAGGGCTACGATTTGAGTGATATTCATCCACAAGGATCTGATTATGAGGATAGAAAGATCCTTTATGGATTTTGAAATTTGTGTAACGAGAGGTGCTTCGACACCTTGCACTAGGCGTGCTTAAGTCGATACACAAGGTAGAAAGTTCATGAGGTTCAGGCGCTAGATATGCCAGGGCGACATATGAAGCAGAACTTGAAGGTTAAGCAGCAACAGGGTTTGCTACTGCCTTGCTTTAAACAGCAAAGCGACACATGTTATCCAAATGTCTCCATCGTCCACCGGGGGTACATTTGTAACATGGTATTTGATTTGGATGATGACGGTTTCACTGACTTCTCCAAGGAGCGGTTCCCTTGCACGGCTTCATTCCTGAGCTGACTCATGGTGATAGCTAAATCAACGGTCTTCTGGAGTACTACGCCTATTTGTTGGGCAGTTGTAGCACCTGGTCCGGACACTCGAGTCTTGTTGCGATGAAGAGACACCATGAAGAACATAGGAGATATGGGAGGGAACAAGGGAAATGAAAACAGAATAACAATGCATAAAATTGCGATCATTTGTTTGTTACTTAAGGCAAACAAATGAGACGGTGACTAATCAAAGTAAATAGGTCAAAAATAATGTATCGCGAAGACATGCTCGCCTATAAGTGAACACTCACCCCAAGAATTCCCAGGTAAGCACAACTGGTCTCGCGTCTGGTTGAGATGTATACGAAGTGCTTGCCTAGACAGAAAACTCAGAATACAGGCATTCACCCTTCCAGTTTGCACGTGTTCACATTATTTAAAACCCAAAACCTTGACGAGATTTTGAAAACTCAAAGGGTTCAAAACCTTATAATAGAGGGTTCAAAACCTAGTAATCAATCATCCTAGAACAGATGATTAGTTTTCAAAGCGGTTTTGAAATTTATGTTCTTGTTGTGGTAGTCGCCTAAGGATAGGTGACGGTATTGTTTTATGACTAAACGCAAGTAAACTCGCGTTAGGGTCCTAGAAAGGTTATAGACTAGGTCAAAGCATTACTAATAACCTAATTCCCTATAACCATTGGCTCTGATACCATCTTTTCTGTCACACCCCGACCACGTAGAACATACCAAACGTGGCGGAAATGTCGGGGAGTGTTGTAACATAATTAATTGTTTCAAATCCATGGCAATTGAAGTTTCGTTTTATTGATTAAAAGTGTTACAATGTCTTAACAAACAAGAAAATACAACATAATTAACTAGTCTTGCATCTTTTATTGTCACTAAAGCCCAAGTCTGCCTATGTGTATCTTGATCATCTTATGCAACAGTTCCTGAAAAACACATGTGAAAATAGGTACGTCAGCATAAAAATGCCTGTGAGATACATAGGTTTTGTGAAAATAGGTTTCATGACTTATGTTTGAGAAAATGTTTAGTCATGAACCCTTTTAGTTTGCTTTGCTTTGTAAATCATTTGAAAAACAATGAGTTCAGATGATAAGTATAAATAAATGTAAGGTTAAATGAATAACCAAGTAAAATATGTTTGCATAAGATAAGATGTTTATAAATCAATGTCTTGTGAAAAGTATGTTATTTGTATAAAATGTTCTATGTCTCAAACTGAAATGATTCAAATAACGCTATGATATGTAATACCATACAAACACTTATATATAGGAAGTACCAGCGACGTATCCACCATGCTTGTATCATATTACACACGCATCGTTACTTAATCACTTAATCAAACCAAACCAACCAATGTAAGAAGTCTATGTTTAAATCAATTGTCAAATGTATTGGGTAATATGTCAAAGTGTTCATGTCAAGATGTAAATCATATCAAAATGTCTATGTCAAATATCCATGTCAAACGTCTATGTCAAGATGTCATGTATGGCAAGTGAAATGTCTCAACTAAACCATATGCACAAAAACAAAGTATTGAAGTAAATCTAGGTTTAAATCAAAGTTATGTTTTGTGGGAAATGCATGATCAAATGTCAATCATGTTAAAATGTCTATGCCGAAATGTCTATGTAAAACGATGTACTAAGTAATGCACTCAATTGGGCACACCTAGCGTGAAATGTCATAAAATCATGTACTATAATGTACTAACGAACATAGCAGTATATGATGTTAAAACAGGAAAGCATGAAAGTAACAAGTAGGCACATGTGTTCCACCCCAAAACAGTTTGGAAAACAGTAAAAGAGGGGTCTATGTACTCACTTGAGATTGCTCAGAAGTCCTTGAGTAACAACCAAACAATGCTAGAGATCGCGGATATCAAACGGCGCCTAATATAGGTAACTATGTTAATTAACCGGACCTAGATCGGAAGATCGGGTAGCATTAGGGTTTGTAAACCAAACGAGTGTAGAGACTCGTGTCATTTGGTTTAACAAAGCCTACATACTAAATGAAACTTAACCTAAGTGTTTACGACCCATTACGACCCGTTTAGGAAGCTTATGCTACTTTAACGCGTCGTTCGCGTGAAACGCGTTCGGACCGCCTAACTAGCCCTATGACAAGTGTTATATGCCTAAACATGTTACATAATCAGTTATGTGACAAAAGTTTAGGTTACATATGCTTAATTACCAATTATACATGAAAAGGGTATTCTGGTAATTTACCTAAGGCATATAAACTACCTATCATACAACTACTTAAACGTTGTGACCATAGGGTATAACCTCGGAAGGTTATTCCCTACCTACTATGGTCACCTACTGTATTTGGTCGGATCCTAATGATCGACCAAACTGGGTCGGGTTCGAAGGTATAGGCGATTTATTAGATCGCCTACCCTACGACCCTAGACAACGTGGTAATCAGTGGGCATAGTCCCAAGGGACTATAACCAACGTGATTACACTCACGTTGCGAAGTTCAAACGAACTTCGCATTGACCATTACTGGTCAACGCTGAAAGTCAAACAAAGTTTGACTTTCTGACTCGAAAAGCAGTAAAATAAGGAAAAGAACGAAAGAATACTTACGAAGGGTCCCCGAATGCTAATCCCGATTCAAGAATCTCAGGTATGAAACAATGGTTTCAACTTAGAGGTTCTCAAATCAGAATTCTAGTGATTTTAGCAATGGGGGGTATGGGGTATTTATAGGAATACCCGAACCGTTAAGATCGTTTCATGGAAAACGTGCCTTAATCCCATCCGTACATGTGTTGCAAAGTTATGGTGCTTAAATTCCATCCATACATGTGTTGCAAAGTTATGGTGTTTAGGTGCTTAAATTCCATCCATACATGTGTTGCAAAGTTATGGTGCCTAAATTCCATCCTTATCCGCTGACTAAGCAAGTTTAGAATGTGTGGTTGTGAATTAAACAACGGCTAATACATCGAATCTGGTCCCGAATGCGAAAAACGAACCAAAATGACGCGACGAATGGATTTTTCTTATGGCGAACACTAAAATATAATATAGTCATGCTCACATAAATTTTTGGATGTCCGGATGTATTCAGAACGTAAGTTATGCGCGAAAATGCAAACTTGTGCACTTTTTTGACACTTTTAGTCCCTGAATGACCCAAAAGTTTATTTTAGCACACCGAACCCCTCAAAGCCTATTTCTAAGATATGTAGAGGATATTTTAAGGTGTGTTTAACTTATGGTCATGTTCCGGAATGTCTGTTACAGTTCAAATTGGCATACTTTCGCAGTTTGTCAACTTTAGTCCCTGTAAGCGATATAACTTTGATTTCACCACACCAAACCTTCCAAAACTTATATCTAAGTTATGTAAAGGTTATTTAAGGTATGTTAAACCTATTTCACTATTCCGGAGTGTTTGTTGCATTAAACTGGTTATATTTACGCATTAGTGCGCGTATAACCTTCCAGAAAGCGATTTAGAGTTTGAAATCGAACAAGAGTTGATATGTGCAAAAGATACACATATTTATACTAGTCCAAAGTATGAAATACAATATTTCATTGGTTTGGCATTTGTTTGATGGTTGAAATGACACAGGTGTTACAGTCTCCCCTACTTTAGGAAATTTCGTCCCGAAATTTAGTTTTAGAGGAAACTTGTGGAGACAGCTGTGACGGTTTTGCCTTCAGACAAATCCATTGAGCCCTTAAGTAAAACTCTGGGCCATGTTAGGATTCTTAGCAAGGATGTCAACCCTCAAATTGAAGTCATTGTAGTAACAAAACATGGAGTTTTGAACTATAGACAGGAGAACAGTTCCCGTGAAGAATTATCATAGGAAACTTGTGTGTGCTTGAAATCAGAATTGGGTAGTGTGAGAATAAATGACATTGGTCAAAGTCCAAGACTTCTCCCGTATCATTACTCTTGCCACTGTTGGTCTTAACACATGACAAAACTTCATGTGGTTCCTATGCACTGAACTCCATAATTATGTAGGCCTCCATAATTACGTAGTTCCTTGCACAGTCCGCACAGTTTATTTCTTAATGCGTATGGGGAAAAATCACACGAATAATCCTGTGGTGAATTAACTTGACTCTATAGAGTCTCTTTAACTAGGTCACCAAAGGATTAGATTAACGAACAATCTCTTGATTTAGACCACCCGAGGGCCTATTTAACTACATAAATACATGACATATTTAACTAGATTGTCGAACCAATCTATTTAACTTAGATCGACGTAGGATCTCTTTAACTAAACTACCCATGGGGAAAATTTAACCACATCGACGTAGGATGTATTTAACTAGATTGTCGGACCAATCTATTTAACTTAGATCGACGTAGGATCTCTTTAACTAAACTACCCACGGGGAAAATTTAACCACATCGACGTAGGATGTATTTAACTAGATTGTCGGACCAATCTATTTAACTTAGATCGACGTAGGATCTCTTTAACTAAACTATCCACGGGGGAAATTTAACCACATCGACGTAGGATGTATTTAACTAGATTGTCGGACCAATCTATTTAACTTAGATCGACGTAGGATCTCTTTAACTAACTACCTACGGGGAATATTTAACTACACCGACGTAGGATGTATTTAACTTTAGATCGACGTAGGATCTCTTTAACTCAACTATCTAAGAGAAACATTTAACTACACCGACGTAGGATGTATTTAACTTTAGATCGACGGAGGATCTATTTAACTTTAGATCGACGTAGGATCTATATGTTTCCCTTAAACTTTGGAATAGTACTTTATAATCCAAGGGACTTAACTACAACGTGGAAGTCCATTAAGGATTTAAGATAGTACCTTTTTGAATATCCTACTACGAATCCTTCATATGGAGATAAGAAAGATTCTACGAGGATTTGGATGGATCACATAAAAACACAAAACACATAAGAACATAATCACATAATTGTTTAACTTGATCTTTACTTTGTTATCTTTGGACACGGATATTTAAAGCACACCAGGAATCCAATCCGTGGATTCCATGCGGCACTTAAATAATTAGAATCTAACTATGAAGATAGGAAGATCTAAATAAGAATTCGGCTTTGTCCTTATTGAATGGTAATGTTCGTATTAAGGCATACGAATAATTCAATTAAGGGCTACGATTTGAGTGATATTCATCCACAAGGATCTGATTATGAGGATAGAAAGATCCTTTATGGATTTTGAAATTTGTGTAACGAGAGGTGCTTCGACACCTTGCACTAGGCGTGCTTAAGTCGATACACAAGGTAGAAAGTTCATGAGGTTCAGGCGCTAGATATGCCAGGGCGACATATGAAGCAGAACTTGAAGGTTAAGCAGCAACAGGGTTTGCTACTGCCTTGCTTTAAACAGCAAAGCGACACATGTTATCCAAATGTCTCCATCGTCCACCGGGGGTACATTTGTAACATGGTATTTGATTTGGATGATGACGGTTTCACTGACTTCTCCAAGGAGCGGTTCCCTTGCACGGCTTCATTCCTGAGCTGACTCATGGTGATAGCTAAATCAACGGTCTTCTGGAGTACTACGCCTATTTGTTGGGCAGTTGTAGCACCTGGTCCGGACACTCGAGTCTTGTTGCGATGAAGAGACACCATGAAGAACATAGGAGATATGGGAGGGAACAAGGGAAATGAAAACAGAATAACAATGCATAAAATTGCGATCATTTGTTTGTTACTTAAGGCAAACAAATGAGACGGTGACTAATCAAAGTAAATAGGTCAAAAATAATGTATCGCGAAGACATGCTCGCCTATAAGTGAACACTCACCCCAAGAATTCCCAGGTAAGCACAACTGGTCTCGCGTCTGGTTGAGATGTATACGAAGTGCTTGCCTAGACAGAAAACTCAGAATACAGGCATTCACCCTTCCAGTTTGCACGTGTTCACATTATTTAAAACCCAAAACCTTGACGAGATTTTGAAAACTCAAAGGGTTCAAAACCTTATAATAGAGGGTTCAAAACCTAGTAATCAATCATCCTAGAACAGATGATTAGTTTTCAAAGCGGTTTTGAAATTTATGTTCTTGTTGTGGTAGTCGCCTAAGGATAGGTGACGGTATTGTTTTATGACTAAACGCAAGTAAACTCGCGTTAGGGTCCTAGAAAGGTTATAGACTAGGTCAAAGCATTACTAATAACCTAATTCCCTATAACCATTGGCTCTGATACCATCTTTTCTGTCACACCCCGACCACGTAGAACATACCAAACGTGGCGGAAATGTCGGGGAGTGTTGTAACATAATTAATTGTTTCAAATCCATGGCAATTGAAGTTTCGTTTTATTGATTAAAAGTGTTACAATGTCTTAACAAACAAGAAAATACAACATAATTAACTAGTCTTGCATCTTTTATTGTCACTAAAGCCCAAGTCTGCCTATGTGTATCTTGATCATCTTATGCAACAGTTCCTGAAAAACACATGTGAAAATAGGTACGTCAGCATAAAAATGCCTGTGAGATACATAGGTTTTGTGAAAATAGGTTTCATGACTTATGTTTGAGAAAATGTTTAGTCATGAACCCTTTTAGTTTGCTTTGCTTTGTAAATCATTTGAAAAACAATGAGTTCAGATGATAAGTATAAATAAATGTAAGGTTAAATGAATAACCAAGTAAAATATGTTTGCATAAGATAAGATGTTTATAAATCAATGTCTTGTGAAAAGTATGTTATTTGTATAAAATGTTCTATGTCTCAAACTGAAATGATTCAAATAACGCTATGATATGTAATACCATACAAACACTTATATATAGGAAGTACCAGCGACGTATCCACCATGCTTGTATCATATTACACACGCATCGTTACTTAATCACTTAATCAAACCAAACCAACCAATGTAAGAAGTCTATGTTTAAATCAATTGTCAAATGTATTGGGTAATATGTCAAAGTGTTCATGTCAAGATGTAAATCATATCAAAATGTCTATGTCAAATATCCATGTCAAACGTCTATGTCAAGATGTCATGTATGGCAAGTGAAATGTCTCAACTAAACCATATGCACAAAAACAAAGTATTGAAGTAAATCTAGGTTTAAATCAAAGTTATGTTTTGTGGGAAATGCATGATCAAATGTCAATCATGTTAAAATGTCTATGCCGAAATGTCTATGTAAAACGATGTACTAAGTAATGCACTCAATTGGGCACACCTAGCGTGAAATGTCATAAAATCATGTACTATAATGTACTAACGAACATAGCAGTATATGATGTTAAAACAGGAAAGCATGAAAGTAACAAGTAGGCACATGTGTTCCACCCCAAAACAGTTTGGAAAACAGTAAAAGAGGGGTCTATGTACTCACTTGAGATTGCTCAGAAGTCCTTGAGTAACAACCAAACAATGCTAGAGATCGCGGATATCAAACGGCGCCTAATATAGGTAACTATGTTAATTAACCGGACCTAGATCGGAAGATCGGGTAGCATTAGGGTTTGTAAACCAAACGAGTGTAGAGACTCGTGTCATTTGGTTTAACAAAGCCTACATACTAAATGAAACTTAACCTAAGTGTTTACGACCCATTACGACCCGTTTAGGAAGCTTATGCTACTTTAACGCGTCGTTCGCGTGAAACGCGTTCGGACCGCCTAACTAGCCCTATGACAAGTGTTATATGCCTAAACATGTTACATAATCAGTTATGTGACAAAAGTTTAGGTTACATATGCTTAATTACCAATTATACATGAAAAGGGTATTCTGGTAATTTACCTAAGGCATATAAACTACCTATCATACAACTACTTAAACGTTGTGACCATAGGGTATAACCTCGGAAGGTTATTCCCTACCTACTATGGTCACCTACTGTATTTGGTCGGATCCTAATGATCGACCAAACTGGGTCGGGTTCGAAGGTATAGGCGATTTATTAGATCGCCTACCCTACGACCCTAGACAACGTGGTAATCAGTGGGCATAGTCCCAAGGGACTATAACCAACGTGATTACACTCACGTTGCGAAGTTCAAACGAACTTCGCATTGACCATTACTGGTCAACGCTGAAAGTCAAACAAAGTTTGACTTTCTGACTCGAAAAGCAGTAAAATAAGGAAAAGAACGAAAGAATACTTACGAAGGGTCCCCGAATGCTAATCCCGATTCAAGAATCTCAGGTATGAAACAATGGTTTCAACTTAGAGGTTCTCAAATCAGAATTCTAGTGATTTTAGCAATGGGGGGTATGGGGTATTTATAGGAATACCCGAACCGTTAAGATCGTTTCATGGAAAACGTGCCTTAATCCCATCCGTACATGTGTTGCAAAGTTATGGTGCTTAAATTCCATCCATACATGTGTTGCAAAGTTATGGTGTTTAGGTGCTTAAATTTCATCCATACATGTGTTGCAAAGTTATGGTGCCTAAATTCCATCCTTATCCGCTGACTAAGCAAGTTTAGAATGTGTGGTTGTGAATTAAACAACGGCTAATACATCGAATCTGGTCCCGAATGCGAAAAACGAACCAAATGACGCGACGAATGGATTTTTCTTATGGCGAACACTAAAATATAATATAGTCATGCTCACATAAATTTTTGGATGTCCGGATGTATTCAGAACGTAAGTTATGCGCGAAAATGCAAACTTGTGCACTTTTTGACACTTTTAGTCCCTGAATGACCCAAAAGTTTATTTTAGCACACCGAACCCCTCAAAGCCTATTTCTAAGCTATGTAGAGGATATTTTAAGGTGTGTTTAACTTATGGTCATGTTCCGGAATGTCTGTTACAGTTCAAATTGGCATACTTTCGCAGTTTGTCAACTTTAGTCCCTGTAAGCGATATAACTTTGATTTCACCACACCAAACCTTCCAAAACTTATATCTAAGTTATGTAAAGGTTATTTAAGGTATGTTAAACCTATTTCACTATTCCGGAGTGTTTGTTGCATTAAGCTGGTTATATTTACGCATTAGTGCGCGTATAACCTTCCAGAAAGCGATTTAGAGTTTGAAATCGAACAAGAGTTGATATGTGCAAAAGATACACATATTTATACTAGTCCAAAGTATGAAATACAATATTTCATTGGTTTGGAATTTGTTTGATGGTTGAAATGACACAGGTGTTACATAAAACCTATAGTGAAGCCATGGCATCTCGAGATGTAGTTTTCTGGAAAGAAGCTATAAATGATGAGATGGACTCTATTATGCAGAATAACACTTGGAAACTGTCTGATCTACCCCCTGGGTGTAAACCACTTGGTTGTAAATGGATCTTCAAGAAGAAGATGAAAGTAGATGGTTCAATTGAAAAGTTTAAAGCCCGATTGGTTATCCAAGGCTTTAGACAAAAGGAAGGAATTGACTACTTTGATACTTACGCTCCTGTAGCAAGAATATCCACTATTAGATTGCTGGTTGCCTTGGCTGCAATACACAATCTTGTAATTCACCAAATGGATGTGAAAACCGCTTTCCTGAATGGTGATTTGGATGAGGAGATATATATGAAACAACCAGAGCGTTTTGTTATGCCTGGCAATGAGCATAAGGTGTGTAAGCTAGTTAAGTCATTATATGGCTTAAAGCAAGCACCAAAACAGTGGCATCAAAAGTTTGATGAAGTAGTTTTGTCTAATGGTTTTGTATTAAACCAAGCAGACAAGTGTGTATATAGCAAATTTGATGATTCTAGGAAAGGAGTCATAATTTGTCTATATGTAGATGACATGTTGATCTTCGGTACTGACCAGGATCAAGTTGATAAAACAAAGAAATTTTTGTCATCTTGTTTTGATATGAAAGACTTGGGAGAGGCGGAAGTGATCCTTGGTATAAGGATCAAAAGGGAGAACAATGGCATATCTATCTCTCAATCTCATTATATTGGGAAGATATTGAAAAAGTTTAATTTTCATGATAGTTCTCCGGTTAGCACTCCAATGGATCCTGCTTTTAAGCTCTCACCTAATGAAGGTGTAGCTGTAAGCCAACTTGAATATTCAAGGGCCATTGGATCTCTCATGTACGCCATGTTTAGCACTAGACCGGATATAGCTTATGATGTTGGAAAGCTTAGTAGGTATACTAGCAATCCAGGTGCAAGTCATTGGCAAGCAATGAATCGAGTATTTAGGTACTTGAAAGGAACCATGAAATATGGTTTGACCTATACTGGATTTCCTTCGGTTTTAGAAGGTTATTCGGATGCAAGCTGGATTAAAAACAAGGAAGATCATTCTTCCACGAGTGGATGGACTTTTCTACTTGGAGGAGGTGCCATATCTTGGGCATCTAAGAAACAGACTTGCATAACTGATTCAACAATGGAGTCTGAGTTTGTAGCATTAGCTGCAGCTGGCAAAGAAGCTAAGTGGCTAAGAAACTTGATTTATGAGATTCCATTGTGGCCTAAACCTATATCACCAATATCTATTAGATGTGATAGTGCTGCTACCTTGGCTAAGGCCTATAGCCAAGTGTATAATGGGAAGTCTAGACACTTGGGTGTTAAACACATCATGATTCGTGAGCTCATCACGCAAGGGGTGATATCGGTGGAGTTTGTGAGAACTCAACAGAATTTAGCCGACCACTTAACCAAAGAGTTATGTAGAGATCTTGTGCAAAAGGCGGCTGTAGGGATGGGATTAAAGTCCACATGAGATTTCTCGTGTTAAGATACCCAATTCCCACCTAATATGACGTTAGGTGCTGAATTCAATGTGGAAAGCTTACCATCTAGAAATTGGAACACATTAGTAGCATCATCCCAAGGTAGGGCTGTAAACGAACCGAACGTTCAACGAACAGTTCGTGAACCGTTCGGCGGGAAGTTCGTTTATGTTCGTTCGTTTAATAAACGAACGAACATGAACAAGAAATTCCGTTCGATTAGTTAAATGAACGAACATGAACAAAGGTCTCGTTCGTTCAATTGTGTTCGTGAACGTTCGGTAAGGTGTTCGTGAACATTCGTTCATTTGCGTTCGTTTATGTTCGTGAACTTTCATATATTTTATGTATATTTTTATACTATTAAACTTTATTTATATCATTACCCTAACAATTAAACTAGAAAACCCTCTTTCACTTTGTTTATGCACCATTTCCCTTTCTTTTCTCATTATTTACATCGACGAATATGATCTACCTCCGTTCCACAATAAGGGATTCAAGTTCTAGTGCTACTCTTTGGGCCATCCACCTTTATCATTCATCGTGTTCGCCAAATTTATTTGTGTTCGCCTGTGTTCGTGAACCGTTCGTGAACACGCTCATTTCCTTAATGAACGAACACGAACATAAAATCTCGTTCGGTAAGTGTTCGTGAACCGTTCATGAACACATTTATTTCCTTAACGAACGAACACGAACAAGGCCTCGTTCGTGTTCGTTCGGTTCGTTTACAGCCCTATCCCAAGGTATGTGTTCAGACTTGCAAGTTAAAGGAGGTTGAAGGTTTTCTTCTTAATAGTTCTTTGAAAAATTGCATATGCAGGTGCAAGAATAAAGAACTACCTATATGAGCATGAAGTTTAGCCGCTTCAAGAAGCTAGGACTTGGCTTTGATATGTTCATTGAAGGATGGGACACAGGCTAGTAAAAATAGTGTCAAGAAAGAACATTAGAGTATGTAAACTTGTGTGTATATTATCTTCATGTATTCACTGAATAGAAAGGGTTCAATCCTTAGCGACACCCCTATATTCGAATATTTGGAATGTGTAATATACTAATGTGAAATTCAATCGTCGCGATATTTCATTTATGCATAAGTTTGATTTGTTGTGAATTTGTTTAAGTTAATCAAGGATTACGCTAAAATGGGGGAGGAATGTTAGATTTTTTAGTGTAATCGGGGATTGACTTGTTGATCAAAGCGAATAATAATACACCTCAAGCAAGTTAGGAGGTGCGGGAGTGCACACTTGTTTGAGTTATTATTATTCGAAGTGTACGGGCGGAGCCCGTACTTTACGGGGGTTCCAAGGGGGCAGCGCCCCTGGGAGCAGGGTCCAAGGGGCGGCAGCCCCTGGCGGGGTCCAAGGGGCAGAGCCCCTGGCAGAGACTGTAAAACAATTTCTGGCAGAGGCAGTTATCTTAGAAAATAAAATTTGTGAAAATTCGTCCTAATTTTTCAGACAAAAATTAAGGCATGTTTTAATGCAATTTAAATAAAATTAAAATATAACTGGCAGAGGCAGTTATCTGGAAACACCCCAAATTCGTAGACACAGTTTTTGATCATTTTCCTGGTTCAAAAATTCGCACACAAAAACATACACTGGTTCGATTTCTCAAAATCAGAGTTGTATCCAATTGAATTATTCGGGTGAACCACCGAAATAATTTGATCTGAGAGTGATTACACGCCTCTCTGATCATCCGGCAAACCGAAATTCCCCAACAATATCCTTTTCCCCTTTCTTCATTTCTTCACCATATATAGGTGCAGTTATCAGTTTACCGGTTACCATCAGCAAATTACCCATGATAATAACCACCAGGGTTTCTTTTTCCATATCAGACACATTCACAAACACATGAATCAAGTCTAGTTCCGACTTAAATCAGAATCCTCACATTCATCAGCAATGGTGTTTATCATCTTAGGAAATGTAATTTGTAACTTTGTATTTGAAATGGTCTCACAAGAGTTCGCGTCTCCCACAAAGAGAACTGATAAACAATCAGAACAAACCACATTAACCACAACACAACCATCATCATCATCATCATACTCGGTAAATCCCACATTAACCACAACACAACCAACAAAAACAAAACAAAATAAAATGTTTATGTACAAACCTTTTAAAACTTTAGGATTATTGGCTAAATAGCATAAGAGCAAGTCCATGAAAATGTGTTCGTTATGGCTTCCGAAAGATTGAAAGGTGCAAATGGAGGCTTTTAGAGGGATCATATTTGTTATAAGAGTTTCTAAAATACAAAATTACCATAATGCCCTTCGTTTTCTAGGCAAAAGGACAGAAATGCCCAAGTCAACTAACAGTTGCCTGACAGAAGTTTGCCCCAGGGGTTTAATTGAATCAAATTGACAACGGCAGGGACTGAAGTGTTGATTTTTTATAAATAGGGACTGAACCTGCGAACGAATGTTAACCTCAGAGACTAAAATTGTCCTTTATCCATAACAAAAAATGGTGATGGGCCAAAGATGAGTATGGGCATTATTGATATAAACAAAAAAAATGAATGAAAAATTGTTACATGGGTCGAACAAACTAGAAATTGACAAAATAAATGGCATCGAATACACTGGCAATGCTTCACTATCAAACAACTAATCAAAAATATCTCATCAACTAAAATTCACCAAAAATATCTCATCAACTAAAATACATTATATATTATGCCGTAGTACTACAACTATAGTTTCGTTTCAATATGATCGTGTATTGTTATATTTTATGTTCGTGAAAGTGTGGTATGCGACATTAAGCTGACCAGTTCACTTTCGTTGAATTCACTGTCATACAAATTCTAATCGGTCCAAGCTCTCCTAGAAGGAAACTAATGTGGGCATACAAGGGTTGAACATTAAACCGTCAATCCCCCAATCTTAAATCAATACGTTTTAGATTACCTTTTACTGATAAGGAAAAATCTTTAACACTCTCTGTCGTTTGTTTGTCGCCCTTCGAAGAACGGAGATGGAAATGTAGCGGTAGATGAGTGATTAGAATTTGGGGCCGGATTTGATACAAGGGTTTTAATGGGCCTACAAAATCTAATCCATTATTAAGGTTAATTGGATCAAATATAAGGGGCTTTATTGAACATGAACTAAATACAAACAATTTAAATGATGTATTATAATCTATTTCGATGGTTATTAAAGATTCCCGTGTGGTCACGCATACTGTCTTTAACATTACTTTATAAAGATATAGAACTAAAGACCAAAATTTATATGATATATTATAATCTGTTTTTTAGTATTTGATTTCGATCATTATTAAACCTACCCGTGTGGTAACACGGGTCCTACAACTAGTATTATTAACATAGTAATCTTTTTGTGATGAGACGTGGATTTTGTAGATGATGTGTCGTACTGATGATTCTCATATGACGTTTAAGTGGATTTTATTGCTAACACGGTTATTAAAAATAAAATAAAATAAATCCTTATTATTACTACTGTTATTGATTTTCGCTTTTGTTATTTCATAATAACACAAAAGCATTGGATCTACACATCGCGGGTAAATGGTAACCAACATCTTTTTTCCAAGCAAACCTTCTTCTTTGATTGAGGAACAGGTTATCGGGAAAGTAACACACGCCACATAGCCTAGACATTACAACTCTCACATGCATCACAACCAAAAGGGCGTAAATCCACACATAAGAATGTGGTTTTGGTCGTTTTGGGTTAACGGTTTCGTTTTCTAGGGATTTGATTTGCATTTTGAGGTTTGAGATTAGGGTATCTAGGACTTCAATTTGCAAGTTATGAGGGTTGTGTAGGGTGTAAACGGTTACACAATGACAATAATGGAGTAAGGTAGTGTTTGTTATGCAGGGATGAGAGGTGGAATGGAATGGATGATTACGAGGGAATGAAGAAAAGGGTGTTTATTTGGTTGGTCAATGGAATGGAATCACCCATTCCAAAAGGCATTCCATCCCCTCAAAATCATTCCTTCCATCCCTCATGTTTTTTTCCATTCCATCCCCTCTTGCACCATTCATCAACACCACAACCCACCACCTTTGCCACAACCCACCACCACCGACGCCATCGCCGCCACCCACCACCACCTCACCCTGATAGCCACCGTCGCCGCCGCCGCCACCCACTCGCCACCGTTATCACCACAGCCGCGACCAACCTCCGCCGCCACTCGCCGTCGCCGCCCACCACCATCGTCGACACCACCACCAACCGCCGCCGCCACCCACCGCCACCTCTACTACCACCCACCACCAAAGGCCACCTTGCCGCCACCACCACTCGTCGTCACCTCCGCACCGCCACTCCCCGCCACCACCACCACCCATCACCGCCGCCGATACCCACCACCGCCACCTATAACCACCCACAATCACTACCACCGACCACCACCACTACTCACCGTTGACTTTATTACTCCGTTTTTCTTGCCTACCGAACAATACACAATAATAATTCATTCCATTCATACATGGTAACCAAACAAGACATGGAATGGTAATGATCCATTGCATTCCCTCGTCCATTCCATTACCTCGTCCATTCCATTCCTTCGTCCATTCCATTACACCATACCAAACAGACCCTAAGATTTGAAAGTTTGATGACATTATTAACATTAATACACTACACATACCAGACACTATGTTACTATTGTATCCCCAATTGCTCGCTCTACGACAAACATCAATATTTGGTGATGGTTTGGGGTTAAGCTATGCGGTATGGTGATGGTCATCCCTTGGAGGATGATCCGCCACATAGGATCCACGTAGGATGAGTGTGAGGATGGGGCAAAGAGGATGGAAGTATGGAAATGGGGGGATGGACCTAAAATGCATATGTATATATTGTATGTATAGGTGTGTGAGAGAGGGGGAGGGCTGGTTTTTGTCTTCTTGTGGAGCGGCTCCATCGTCTCAAAAGTGACGGAGAGGACGAAGACGGAGGGGGGCGGGGCGGTGTTTGGACCGGCGCCGGACCAAGACTGTAGGGGAACGACTCCATACCGTTACCGCGTAGTCTTATGACTTATAAGATGTGACATCATTAATGAAACTCCAAAAAAATAAATGGTTATAAAAATATATAATATAATATATGTAGGGGAAAACTTTAAAAGTTACAATTATAGAATCCAAGAAATTGTTATTTTAAACTAAATGTGGTGAGAGATACAAAACTATAATTGACATATCGAAGAAGATGGCTACATAATACAAAACTTGAGTTTTATTTACTCCGAGTCCATTACGTGAAAGTATACATTAGACACACATTAACAAAAACTAAATGAATACAAATGATTAAGATTCTAAAAATAAAAATAACTGAAAAGGGATATTCGTAATATCCGACCTCTTGAACCATCAATATTGTCCACTTTGCTCACAAAGAGCTTACAGATTTGTTTTTGGTTACCTGAGTGGAGACTTTGCAGGAGGTCACCCATCTTGGTAATACTTTCAGTCGAACACATTTAATTGTGGAGTTTTTATGAGATCCACAACCAATGCACCCAAAACACGTTGATGATATATAAGGCCTGGTATTCCATATGAACTGCACATTTCTAATGTCCACGACCGAAAATAGGATATTAGACATAAACCAAGACATCATACTAAGAAAAAGACATAGACTAGGAAGTTAAGACGTGGCAACATTTTTCTAAATCCGGCAAAAGACCGAAACTACGACATTAGACATAAACTACAACATTTCTCTAAACATGGCGAAAGACATAGACTAGGACATTAGACATAAACTAGACTCGACTCAAGACTCAAAAGACTAAGGTGTTGTTTGTTTACCTCATAATGAGGCTCCTAATGGTTCAGACCTCTTACTGGTCAGCACTTAATGGTTCAGACTGTTTGTTTCACGAGCAGATGTCTGAATGGTTCAGACATTTGCCTCTGAATGGTTAAGATTTATACAGAGTCTGAATGGTTAAGACCTCTAATCTGAATTGGTCAGACATTTGCATCTGAATGGTTAAGCATTATACAGGCTCTTAATGGTTCAGACCTCTTACTGGTTTAGCACTTAATGATTCAGACCTCTTATTGGTTCAGCACTTAACCATTCAGATGTTGTCAAACAGCCCCTAAGGAAAACTCATGACTCATTCAAGAGACTCAAAAAGGCTAATAAAAAGTTATTTTTCTTTCAAATCGTAAATTATAGTTATAAAACACTTCACTTTACGAATTAAACTTTTCGAGTAACACTCACAGAGAAAGATTATTTAATAAAAATCTGTAAATAATAAGTAAATATTATTTTGTCTTAAACCACATATTTCTATTTCTAATTATTATGTTTTAAGTACTAAGTATAAAAATGATCAAATTCTTGGGTCTATTATCACAGTTTGTTGGCTGTTGGGAACTTAAAACATATGGGCCAAAAAGTGGACTGCTGGTTAATATTGGGCTAGAATCACAACAAGCATGAAACAAATCTAATAGGCCCTCCATCCGGCCTAATAGGCACACAAATCTAATCGTTACTTTCAAGTTGAGAAGTGATGGTTACAGGGACTTCAAAATTGAGACAACGAGTAGCCAGAGGTGGTGAAACACGACGACACTTTTAATTTACATGTAATGGTGGACTCTGAAATTATTTGCTGGGGGTGCGGATGATGGGTTCAACCATATTTTCAAGGGGTGCGGTCGGGTTTTTTTGCCTAAAAATACACTAATATTTTTTTTTCAAGGGATGCATCTGTTCACCCACCAAGACACTTGGGGTCCTACGTGTCATGTCCAAACCCCCATGTAACCAAGAAGTAGTTTAGTTCATGCATCATCCCTTCCCCACGTAGACATGCAACGTCACTTTATTTACTTAACTACTTTAATGCATTTGTTAATTTGAGTTTGTTTCTAATTGTTGAGTACCGGTCTAGTTGGAGAGTTAGTTAATTTTCTTGTAACGCTATAAATAGCCAAGTAATGTTGAATGGTTTAAGCATGAGATGAATGAATATGTAGGACATTTCTCAACCATATCAGAAGATGCAAACTCTAGAGTCTTTCAGGTATGGTAATTGAGTTTTTTTTTACACAAAAACCAAACATATGGTTGGGTTTTTAGAATTTCATAATTGTCGTTTCAGTTACAAATGGCTCAAATAATTCGGTCACTAGAAAAGATGGTTAAGGTAATTTGGTTATTAGAAAAGATGGTTCATTTGATTCGGTTATTGGAAAATATGGTTCATTTAATTTGGTTATTGAAAAAGATAGTCCATGGTTAACCGCCGTCTCTAGACATGGGTGGATTATAGCTAGATTTTTTTTTTTTTTGAATGGCCAATGAATATTATTAAGCTAGATTTCAATTAATAAATCCAGCTATAACTTAGGTTAAATAAAATATTAGCAAGCATTCCAATTAATAAAAAATACGTAATAACTAATATGTTATTTATAAACAGCTATAACAAACTTCTTTCAATATATAACATTTTATTTATAGAAAATTTAAAATAAAAGTCGGTTTTAGCGTCGGTTCGGTTATTCGGTCATTTATACACGTATAACCATAACATAACCGAACAATATAAAACTGGTTATCAAAAAGGTTGTAGCCGAGCCATCGATTTCTCACTCATTTCGATTATTTTGATTCGCTTATGTTTGATCATTTTGTGTTGATTTTTACCCATCGTTTCACTCAGACTGGTTAAAAACATTTGAATGACTCCCCAAGGCCCAAACACAATCTCCAATGTTCTATCCTAGTTTCCAAATTCCTTGGTTACACCTTGTAACGTGCAAATACTTGAAAAACTATACTTTTTCAAGTGTATTTGTGTATGTGTGCTACAAGTGTGCTCTCTTGTTTTACCTTTTTTTATCGGTTAACTCACACACTATCTAATTATACTTTTAAATGGTTAAATGTATACTTTTTGTCCATCATGACTCATGAGAGTTGAACCATATTTATCTACATCGTGCCACCAAGGTACCGTTAACCTATAAGCACTTTGGTTTTTGTCTTACTTGAACTTTGAGAAAAAAAATCTCTTATCCAAAATTTTAAATTTGCTTAAATGACAATTCAAGTCCTAGAAGACTCGAATTGCCACTTAAAAGCCGATTATTATCACATTTTTATCCTATTTTTTACTTTAGTGGAGGGTTCAAATGAGAAGAAATTCTTTGTAAGAAGAAAAAAGAAGAAATTTCAACCAATAGGAATGTTTCATTAGACTTCATTTAATATCGGTACTTAATGTAACTATAAGGGTATATTAGTAAATTTACATACATCATTAATTGGTAGTTTCATCTTTAATAACTAACTATATTAAATTTGAAACTTATTTTTAAGATATACTAGGGAAAAAGCCCGTGCGATGCACGGCATGCATAATAGCTATTGTTTGTTCGTGGTAAGATGTCTGACACGGCCGGTGCATAACATGTTAAGACAATATGCCTACAAAGGGGCGTGATTAAAGTTTATTAAACCATGAGCCATAAGTTGTTTCCTTGGGAAAACTTGCCGGCCAAAAAGAAGTGAAAAAAGATGTCTTCCAAGGGAAAAAACATGAAACAGAAAAAGGGAAAACGCATAAACTCTCGCACGCCTTCCTATCTTATTGGATAACACATAGACCAAAATTTAGCTAACGCATGCCACCGTCATCCCCAATCCCATCACCAGCCAACTGACTGCAGTGAAATAACGAAAAGAAAACTATTAAAAATGGTATACTATGTTTACGTATATATGCATCGAAAAGTAATACAGGTTTTCATTACTAACACTAAGTGCAGACGGTATACCTTTCATGTGGGTCACTTTCAACTGTTTCTTCTGAATCTGAATCTGCATAAGCAGGCCTGCGAAGGAAAAGCACGAAACATTTATGTAGACGGTTATCCAAAAATAAATATGCACAATTACATTGTTTATGGAAATCAATCAATTATAGTTGAAAGTTTTTTTGTTGCCTTTCCATTTATAACGATACCAAGTTTATTTTTTTGAAAAGCCAACTTCTCCCCTTATATGTCTTTACACATTCAAAGTGATGTGTTACCAAGGTTTTTTATTCCTATTTTTTTTAATGTAGAGCAATGCACTTTTATATTTATGAACTCAAGTTTCTGACTGTTGTAGCCTCCTAATTTTAAAATAGAGTAAACATATACCAGGTATGTAAATAACATTTCAGATCGAGTAGAAAGGTAAATAGCACATCTTTAATTAAAATGGTTTATTAAACAGGGCACGAATAAAGTGTAAGCCGATATATACCTTACGATCGCTTCAACGCGCTTAACTGGTGTCGGTATGGGTAGCACCCCCTTGTCTTTAGCTGGGATCGATGGAGGTGTGGAAGAACCAAAGGGCTTACAACCATCCCCATCTAGCAGGACATTCTTGCAGTTGAAGGATTCAAAATGGCCATGATCATAATACGTACACGAATCAAGCTGGAGGGTCTGAGTGCTGCCCACAAGAGAGTGCAAACAATTCGGCAGTGTTGAAATGCTTCCATCAGCGTTCCTTACCATCACCGGAGTGAACTTATCCTTTATGTCAGTGGAATAAAGGCTGTAGACACATGACAGGCCAGACTCTGCTGTGAGTATACTATGAGCAGTGGTCTTTCTCAAGCGTTGGGCAGTGTCATCAAAGCAGACAACGACAGCTTCGGCTGTTGAGTTAAACACCTCGAGTTCTAGCCTGAAACTATGCAAGGTTTGTAATTTATTTTCAGTTATAAGCCTGCATGAGAATGGCTACAAATTAATACAACTAAACATTTTTAGAAACAACCCTTGCTCTCGGGAAGACAACGGGGTTTTCGCACCCATCACACCACATATCGTTGTCTTCACGCCCCACACCTTTCATGCAATTCCCACCGCCACATGTGAGCCTGAACCACTCTTGGCTATTGCGCATGCTTTTGACTTCAACACGACGGGTGAATTCAGCACTCTGCATATATTACCAGCATAACTATAAACTTTAACCATTTGATTCAAAAATGATAACCAATATTGTGCTTATCCAAAATGACATATCCTAAGTGTATATTACATTCTAATGCAAACCTGATTTGACCTTAACCAAAATAACCAACGTTTACATATGCTTGGTTCGCCACGAACTACGTACACTCTTTATCTACCCAATACTTAAATTACATTTTATGTTTTCAATAAATATTTATAAACGTGAATTCGGTATTAAAAAAAACATCACTTTTTTTTCGGTGTTAAAAATGTGAATTCAGTATTAAAAAATATTTATAACTGTTAAAAAATATTTATAAATATCTATTTTAAAAAAGGGAAAGTGAATATAGGGCTGTTACACACCTAAGCTTAGGTGCAAAACCCTTAAAACTACGTAGTTTTGTTAAACAAAACTAAAATAAGTTAATATTCTTTTTCTTTTTATTCCCTCTTTCCATTCCAATTTCACAGCATTCATCTTTATAATCTGGGACGATGAATTCAAAAACAACCCTCGAAGCTCATAAATCAAAATCCAAATGGCTAGCAACTTCTAATCGAGATGGATAGAATTAACATTAAAGTCAAACACTGAAAAGTAATTTGATTATGTAAGAAATTTACCTGGATTATAAATTGGCTGAAATATTGGATAATGATAATCTTGAAAACCTAATCAACAAATATGGTGGAATTACGCAGCTATTGTAATCTTCATATTTTAATCTCAAATTTAATTTGAAGTTGAAAATTCAATAGACATATATTCTGGTTTAACAGAGGAGCAATTCAACATAATGAATTCACTGATGTCACATAGATATTTTGTGGAAACCCTAAACTTATTTTGATTCAATGGTTTGTATTAGATGCACTTTATCATGAAATACCACTATAATACATAAAATTGTAATCATGTGGAAATTCAGTCAAATCGTTAAATGAACATAAGAAGATTACAAAAAATTGTTAGTTGGGAAAGAGCCATAAATATAAACGGAAACTCGTTTCACACAAAACACTACTCAGTTTCATACTAATATTTCAAAGATGAATTGTGAACGCTCTGAAAATGGAACCGGAAAAGGGAATAAAAAGAAAAATAGTATCTTTTTTAATTTTACTACCCAAAACTACGTAGTTTTAAGGGTTTCGCACCTAAGGTTACGTGTGTAACAGCCCCGTATTCACTTTCCCCTTTTTAAAATACATATTTGTATATATATATATATATAATCTATTTTATAGTGAAACGAAGGAACCTAAATGGGTTAATGTAGAAAAAGGATTTGAACACTGTAACAAACTTACACTTTCTGTTTCGTTTTTTTTATGTTGCCAAGTCGTCGGAAATAAAACAAAATTCACAGTCGTTCATTCCGCTTTCGGTTTGTTACGGTTTGTGTTTTTTTTCCTTAACACTAAGAATGAGTGTGCACATATAACTTAATAATCAAAGGAAAAAAGGATTACCGGAGCTTAAAGCTTTACGATCGGACAAAGCCCATTTACCGGAAGAAGGAGTGGTGTGAGACGGAACCTTCATCGGCTATGGGGCCCGACCATAACCTCATAAAAGCCAAGCATACTCGCGACTCAGTCATGGTTCATCTTGATGTCCAATTAAGTGGAACAAAGGTGGTAGCAACCGATGACATGTAAAGGGCCGGCTGCGTAAGTCACAGAATCAGCACTCCGACACTACGCAAAACCTTAGTCGGTAGTATGGCACTGCATCAACTTAATCAGAAGGATGGATGTAGCAACAGTCGGTAGTTGCGGCCAACGACGGGTATAAATGATGACTAACGGCTGCGACAAATGATAGGGTATGTATTGCGTAATGTAGTGTCGGTTTGTAAGCAAAAGAGTTATGTGTTCAAAGGATGTTAAATATAGGCTTTAAAGAATTCTCCTTATCAACCGTTTCTACTCTTAAATAATCAAGTATATATGATGAATTAAATAACCAAATTATATGCGATGAAGGTTACAAAAGTTGATGGTGTAAACGAAAAGGCTAATGTTATGAAGAATTACATTATGGCTTGTCATAATAACTGCTTTTTTCATTTATGTATTTTTAATGATCAATTATTAATAATAATAGTGATCGAAAAGACACAAATGTATTTAAGAGACTCATAATGAAGGTTGTAAAAAAGTTGATATAACTAAATTTTTAAGTGTATATTATTTTAAGTACTGCATTTAAAACATCATAAATGTTGATTTTAAAACAGAACATGTAACTAAATTTTAGATTATATATAGATATTTTTCACAAAAAATAAAAATAAAAATTCATTTATAGTGTAGGATAAATACAAGGCGTGTAGGATAAATTACGAGTTGTGTAGGATAAATTTCAATATGTGCAAGATAAATTTCAAAATGTGTAGGATAACTTTTGATGTGTGTAGGCACAAATATTTAGTGTGGAGGATTATAGTCTTAAGAGTAAACCTCAATTTTCGTCCCTGTGGTTTGCTGATTTTAACACTTTCAGTCCAATAGTTTATGAATTACATTTATCATCCATTAGTTTGCTGATTTTAACAGTTTCAGTCCATTAGTTTCCTGATTTTAACAGTTTCAGTCCACACTAGTGCTAGTGATGTGGACTGAAACTGTTAAAATCAGGAAACTAATGGACTGAAACTGTTAAAATCAGCAAACTAATGGATGATAAATGCAATGTTTAAACTATTGGACTGAAAGTGTTAAAATTAGCAAACCACAGGGACGAAAATTGAAGTTTACTCTAGTCTTAATGACTAATTAATTAGTCAAACATAATAATAAATGAGATGAGAAAAAAACTATTTAATGTTTTACAATTGTACCCTTTTATTCTTTTTCTTCTCAATAAAATTTTCTTCTCAAATGAACCTTCCCCTTTTACTTTATTGCCTTCTTAATTAATTGAATAATTTGAACTAACACAAATAAAATGAGGATTCTAGGTTCGATTCTCATAAGGGTGATTTTCTCAGATTTATTGTTATTGAGTTTTCTCCTGAATTAGTGTATAGACATTATAGCTTACTGGAGATGGATATGATGGGGTGATTTCGCTGATTGCACGATAATAGTCCAGTTGTTCGTTAGTGATCCAAAGTTGCTGTTAAAAAAAATTACAAAAAATAAAATGTTTATAATATAATACTTATAAGCTTAATATGTTAAAGGCAATGGAAAATTTATCTCATGATGAATGCTCAATTACTTGGCACGGGTAAAATCACATATGTAGGCCAATGACACTTCATTGCCCACCCATACTAGCTTCCTACCACCCACTCACTTTAATTCATCCACTTGATTTTCATTTTAACAACGGAACTCTCATTACATCATTTAATGTCTTATTCATCCTTTTTCCCCTTTACTCTGTTTACCAAACACCCCTAGTTTAAAGTCAATGTTTGTACCAAGCCAGCAACAATTCATTCGGTTTTTATTGCATTTTGTAACCAAACCTGCATCTACAAACTATGGTTAGCAAATTAGACCGACCCTGGACTGGCTAAACCGTCCTAAAACGGCTCGGTTTTATGGTTTATGCCAATTTCTGTTTATGGTTTATGAGCATTTGACATGTACACAAGAAAAGTTTAACTCAAAACATCAAAAAGTACATAAGAAAAGTTTTAACTCATCAAAGTTCCAAGACATATTCAACCGTGAAAATGAAATTGGCATATACAACTGATTTGTTTTGGTTTGGGATGTTCACTTGGTTTTAACCTCGAAAAGAAGACCCTTTATTTGACCCGTTTTAACATAGGAAAAAAGGTTCTAATCAAAACAGATAACAAAGAAGGTTCTATTAAAATAGATAGCTTTTAAGTCGATATCGTAAGCTAACGCCCCGAAATTTTATGACGGATTAATACATAACTATGGGTATTTTATGGAAACGTTTGTGTTTAGTTAATGTTTGTGCAAGACTTAAAAGGGGATTAAGCCCAAACTTAAGCATGGGAGGCACATAAAAGCATTGAGGTAATTAATCATGTCTAAAGCCCTAAATTAGTGAAGGGGTAAGCCTCCATGCTCATTTACTCTTTCCAATTTTGTTTTAGAGAGAGAGAGAGCACGCGCTTATAAAGAGAAAGTTCTAGATATAGAAATCGACTCTCTTGAGTTGGAATCTGGCTAGAAGATAAAGGAGGACAACAAAGGATTGTTTCTTGTCCATTTATGTGAAGTTAAAGCCCTTTTGGAACAGTTTTGGTAGGCAACATCAAGCTCGACTTTGGGTTTGGATCGAAAGCGAGGTAATTTAACGTTAACATTTACATGTTTTCATGTGTTTTTGGTTATAAAGCTTATACACACTAATTATAATAATGTGTTTGGGACTATAAAGTTGCGATCTTGAAGTAAGATTTGATGAGAGAGGAAGTTAGCCGTCATTAGCGGAGTTTTTAGGGTTTTCAGAAGTAACCCCCCCCCCCCCCCCCCCTCCCACATGCAGGAGCCACCTGTCGAAGAGCGTCACTTGTGGCATGAGCCACTTGGTTTCATGAGAAACCTTGGTTCAGGCACACCATGGGTCTGTTCCATTAGATTGTGTCAGCATTGACTCGTTTCTCATATGAATTATATATAGGTTGATTTCGGGATAGGACAACATAGTAACAACTAACAAGTGAAGTTTTATATATGCATAAATGAGTTTCCATACCCCTCTTTATAATACTTTTGGGGAGATGTGTATAGTCACTAAAGTTTTCAAAGTAAAGTATTATATTTCAAACATGATAGATTATCATAAAGTTTGCTAAAGTAACTATAACACCAAGCGGTATGGGGGCCGGCTTAGGCCCGGCGCCGGTCCCCCACACCCCCTGCTTCCGTCCCGGCGTTTCCGGCTCCCCACAGACGATTACGACGGGCCCATTTTCAAACAATATTTTTTTTTTGGAAGGTGACTTTCTTTGTACTGGACCAGTGGTCACCGGGTTCATGTCTAAGACAATCCCCCGTCAGCCCGGCGTTTACGGACGCGATGTTCGATCGGGCCCCGGCCGTCGCATAAGCTGACTTCCGCCCGGAAACCATACTGCCCCCACACGAGAGACTCGCTGGGGTAACAGCTGGGTAAAACCGGGTTGCCCTCAGGACCGCACCATGCCTCGGTAGGATACGATCCATCATTGGGACGTCCCACCCCCCGTTGCACCTCCCGGGGATCGAACCGGCGACCTCCAAGGAGGAAGCCGGCCCAATCCAAACCACATGGGATTGCCGGTTGGGCTAGGGGATGGGATAACGGCTAGAATTATTAAAAAAAAAACTTTTTCACTTTAAATATATACCCATTCTTCTTCCATTTTTTATACCATTTCCTCAATATTTCTCCCATTCTTATTCATTTTTATAAAAAAACACTCCCATTTTTATATCATTCTTTTATAAAAAAAAAATATTTTCATCCACAATGGCATCTAATTTTGGTGGTCCTCGTCTTCTTCGGACGAAGAGGATATGTTTTTCGCAAACGTTGTGGTAAAGGCGGCGCAGATTCTTTTGGATGAGGAAGAGGAAGACGTCTCGTCTGAAAGCGTTTTTTTTTAAATGTTGTCTTTTTTTATAAATTTTAGGTGGTGTAATTTTTTTTAGGTTATGTAATTTTTATTTATGTTATGTAATGGATTTTATGTCTTATTTTTAAATTTTGATTTGTTTTTATAAAGTTAAACAAATAAAAAAGTAAAACAAATAAAAAAGTTAAACAATAAAAATTAAACATTAAATAATAAAAGTTAAACAAATAAATAAATTAAACAATAAAAAATTATGTGGGGTAGCCCCATCATCAACCCCCCTCAAAAATGGAGGAGATCCATCCTTCATAGGATGGTGATGTGACGCCTACGTGGCGACCCATCCTTATGGGGATAAGCCTCCCCATACCCACTAGTCTAATGTTTTATAGTTCTAAAGTGATAAAGCATAAAGGACTGATAGTATGCATATTACATTGGTTAAAAGCTAAAGAGGACTTATCGTGTCTAAAGTTAATCTCAATAAAGTTATATGATAATTTTATAATTGCTATTCTCCCCCTTTTATCATTTGGGGTTACTTCGAAATTAAATATATGATCGTACTACTGAATAAACAAGTGATGAGGTAGATATAGGGCATGTTTGGCAAAAGTAGCTGGTGGCTGAAAGCTGGAAGCTGGTGACTGGAAGCTGGTAGCTGTAGCTGGTAGCTAGTAGCTTTTTAGATATATTTAGCAGGGGCGGATCTATGTGGACGACAGGGGTTGCCCGCGATACCCCTCAACTTTCTTGGCGAAGTGTAATTTTTTTTCTTTTTTTTTCGGTCTTTATGTGTTAGGATACCCTAATCAAATATTAGGATACCCCTGAATATAATTTAGAGAGAGATGATGAAGAAAAATGGAATAATTTGAAAAAAAGTGGGAGCTTTATTGCCGGAACTAAGTTGCAGGCTTACGAAGAAGAAGACGACACTGTTTTCTTTAAAACAAAAAAAAATTGTTATTATATAGATTTTGTTATCTTTTTTGAAATTTTGAAAAGTAGGTTGCACGTGGTCTCCTCAGCCTACATTTTTATCCTACAATTATGAATTTTCTATTTTATTTACTATTAATATTAATTACATTATGATTTAACTTTAATTAACTCACATGTTCTATTAAATGTACGGTTTTTAATTAACTTATTAGCTATTAATTTATTAATTTCTTCTATTTATATTTGAAGCTTACTTTTTTAGCGTCAAATTTCTTTTTAATCCTTATCGTATGTAGGACTTGAATCTAATATACATTCTTCCAAACTCAGGTCTTTAAAAGCTTTTACTTTGCCAATAGACCATCACTCATTGATATATTTAAAGCTTACTATTTGTAACAATCTTTTATCAGAAGATACAAAACTTATGTTAAGACCTAAACCAAACCGAGCCAGGAATATTTTAGGTTCGTTTGTATGAAATTGAAGCATCTATAAACAGTGATTTTATCTCCATACATATAAAATCCTAGATCCGTCACTAAATGTATAGTAAAAAAAATTGCTCTATTTATGAATGTAGTAAAAAAAATTATGATACCCCTGAAATTTTTTTCTAGGTCCGCCACTGATATTTAGTGTTTGGTAGAGTAGCTGGAGCTTTTAATAAAATGTATAAAATGACCAAAATGGACATAATTAAAAATTTAGAAAGTTGGTGCATTAAAAATTTCCTTATTTTTAGTGGTTAAAATAGTCATTTTTTCCTAAAAGCTTGTAGCTCCTTCTAAACGCTACTAGTATTTTATATAATGTTTGGATAAGAAAATATTTTGTGTTGGTCTAGTCAATTATCCGGATAAGTTGACAGTAGACAAAATAAACAAGATGGTCCATAACCAAAAAGAGGACCACATTTGTTAACCACGCGCCGGCTTGTATGCATAATGTGGTGTAATGCGAACAACATTGATGAGACAGTCTCAGCCTTTGGCTTGGCTTGGCTTCTCTCTTCTGTTCTGGATGTCGCACCCATCGCCTCCTTAGTCAAATCACCATTCTATTGGCTTTTTACCCTCTTTTTCCTACCTCATTTTAGTTCTATTTGTGTATTATTATTATTCATAATTTTACAAATGTATTATTTATTTTAAATACTCATATTTGAGAAAAATGTCCGGATAGTTTATGTGGTTTGCCCATTTTTCACCTTTAGTCCCTAACTTTCTAAAATTACAGCTATAGTCACCAACTTTTGCAATTTCGTTCCCGGATAGTCCCTAGCACGGATGGAGGTTAGTTTTAGTGTTAAGTGTATGTAAAATTACTAAAATACCCTTGTTATTAAAAAAATAAAACAATAAAACAATTTATTCTAGAGTTAATTGCTAAATTCGTCCCTAAGGTATTACACAAATTGCTAGATCAGTCCAAAATCAAGATTTGCTGCTAAAACAGTCCAAAATCAAGATTTGTTTTGCTAATACAGTCCAAAAAACAGACGCCGTTAAATATAGCAGTTGGACTGTTTTAGCAACAAATCTTGATTTGGACTGTTTTAGCAGCAAATCTTGATTTTGGACTCATCTAGCAATTTGTGTAAAGCCTCAGGGACAAATTTAGCAATTTTCTAAAAAAAAAGTGATTTTTAACTGTTTTTTTATATTTACTTTGATATTAATACACCATTAATGAATTTCAAAAAAAAAAAATTCTAGTAATTTCTTCAAATATAATAAGTGATTTTTTATTTGTTAGTTATTTTTTTCCATGTAATTGTATTATCGTTATGTCATCTTAAACTTTAATTATGATACATATAATGCATTTCGAATTTATTAAGTTTTTTTGGTAATTAATATGATATTAATACACCATAATGGAATTTTAACAAAAAAAGACTATTGATTTTTTCAACATCATAAGAAAAAAAAAATTGAACGGCCAACAAATCAATCTCGAGCACTCTCGGGGCACCCACTGGACAAACGGAGTACTCCGAGGGTAACCCGAGTCGTCCACCACCAATTCCGGGGAAAACCTGGTAATCCACCCGCCCGTAGGCACGGCGGTAAAATTACCGGTAAATACATTTTTTCTTAAATATCGTGGTTTAGTGTGAAAAGAAAAAGCTAAGAAACCAAATTAAATTTCTTATGATGTTGCCAATAACCTCTAGCTCAAGTGTAGGACTTGAGTTATTCTTTGAAAACTCGGGTTCAATTCTCATTTGGTGCAAAAAATGAGTGAGACACTGGTGAGCAGTGATAGGAGACCCAGGGAAACCTGGGTTCGATCATTGAGCCAAACGAGTTTTACCGATAATTTTACCGTCGTGCCTACGGGCGGGTGGGTTACTGGGTTTTCCCCGGAATTGGTGGTGGACGACTCGGGTTACCCTCAGAGTAGAGGTCATTGGCAACATCATAAGAAATTTAATTTGGTTTCTTAGCTTTTTCATTTCACACTAAACCACGGTATTTAAGAAAAAATGTACATAACGGTAAGTTTACCGTCGTGCCTACGGGCGAGTGGGTTACCGGGTTTTCCCCGGAATTGATGGTGGACGACTCGGGTTTGATTCTTGAGCCAAACGGGTTTTTCCAGGTAATCTTATGATGTTGAAAAAAATGAATAGTTTTTTTTTTTTGTTAAAATTTCATTATGGTGTATTAATATCATATTAATTACCAAAAAAAACTTAATAAATTCGAAATGCATTATATGTGTCATAATTAAAGTTTAAGATGACATCACTTATTATATTTGAAGAAATTACTAGAACTTTTTTTATTGAAATTCATTAATGGTGTATTAATATCATATTAAATATCAAAAACATTTAAAAAAATCACTTTTTTTTTTAGAAAATTGCTAAATTTGTACCTGAGGTTTTACACAAATTGCTAGATCAGTCCAAAATTAAGATTTGCTGCTAAAACAGTCCAACTGCAAAAGTATGTCAATTCGTATGTTATCGGACCTTCCGAAATATGACCATGAGTTTAACATGCCCTAATTATCCTTTATATAGCTTAGATATAGGCTTAGAGGTGTTCGGTGCGCAAAAATAAACTTTTAAGTCATGCAGGGACTAAAAGTGTCAAAAAGTGCACAAGTTTGCATTTTCACGCATATATTACATTCTGAATATATCCGGACACCCAAAAATTTATGTAAGCATTAAAATATTTTATTTTAGTGTTTGGCTTGATAAAACACCACGCGTCGCGTAATTTGGAACGTTTTTCGCGTCCGTTCGTGTTTCGTCGTAATTAGACGAACAACGTGACCGTACGGCCAAACGAACCGAAATCCGACATGTTTTTGAGCATGTTTCATGTCCCCTATGTTTAGGCATCATAATAGAGCCTTGAAATGAGGTTAACGGGCCTTAGATGTGTCAAAAAGGGCCTTATATGCAAACTGGGACCAAAACTGCCATTTCTGAAACTTATATGCTGATCAGACCCCTCAGGCGGCCCGCATAAACATCCCAGGAACCTTACGCGTCCCGTGTGAGCATGTCAGAGCTGCAAAACTGATTTCCCATCTGTTACCAGCTGTTCCAGCTGTTTGAATCACTTGCAAATGGTATTTCTTCAATCTTTGGGCACCCATAGTATTAGAAAACAATGGGTATGAAGTGTACGGTCCAGATCAAGGCTCGGTTATCGAGGAACGATCTTAACGGTTCTCAAAAACATATAAATACCCCACTTCATTCTTGCCAAACCCACACTTGATTTCTGAATTCTCTAAGTTGGAGACCTTGCTCTTCATACCTGAGAATTTAGGATCAAAACCTCCTTGCTTGGACCCTTTGTAAGTGTCCTTTCGTGCTTAGTTTAATTGTTTAGCGTTTATAGCCGAAAAGTCAAGTGTTTCGATAAACGCTTTGACTTTTAAACGGTTAAGCCATTGTTCGCAACGAACATGGCTACGTGACCGTAATTAGGTAGGTGTTAAACCCTCAAAATGGCACCTCCTAATTACCACGTTTACTTAGTTAAATTGTCGGGTCAAATAAAAGTCAAACGGGTTAGTTTTAAATAAAATTCATAACTATTAATATAGAAGCCATAAAATCAGTTTTCTCACTTTAATAACTTGGTAAATATTAGTTGAACATGTCTAAGCATGTTCAACCCGACAATTCTAAGTTTAGGCTCGGTTCGGAACCGAAAGTCGCACAAGTTGACTTTTGCTTTGACTTTCAGTTCTGACTCGATTTAGCTTAGTTTAGATATGCCTTAGGATTCCTTTAGGACCAGGTTATAAGTTAGTGTAACCCTCTGAGGTTATACAACTTGGTTCCTTAGTTATCCGATTCATATGCATGTTTCCGTTAAATGCCTAAATGTTGACTATTATGCCCTTTTAACCTTAAAACGAAATTTTTGAAAATGTGAGAGGTTAGAAACCTTCATTACTGATTTATAAACTTGTCCCTAAAATTTGACATCAGTTTGAGGTCTAGATTAGGAGTTATGCTCATTAGCGTAAATGAAAAGCTTTTTTAATAATTAAACGGCATAATTAGCGTATATCCAATCTAAACCCAATTTTTGATACCAAACTTTTTACCTACTGATATAAAATAATAAATTGGGATTTTTTAAGATTTTTATTTATTTTTAGGCTGAGCATAACATAGGGTTCTAGCTTTAATTCGGTAATTGCCGGTTTTGCCCTTTTGGCCCATAAAATGAGTTTTACATAATATTTTGATACCAAACTTTTTGCTACTGATTTTATATCATAAATAAAATATTTTGAACTTTTTAAACTGATCAAAAACTCAGACTTCCTATTTTAACCCGAAAATCGCTTAAAACCGACTTTTACGCGTTTTAAGCGCATAGTATGAGTTAAAACTATTTTTGGCATATGAAACATAATACCTACTGATTTTTTAAGTAAATTTATATAATTTAACAGTAAATAAAAGGTTTAAACTCAGATTTTCTAATTTTGACCTTTTAAGCTTATGTGAAATTACCAAAATGCCCCTACGGTGCATAATTTGGTTATAAATAGTAAATTTCACATATATGTTATACCCTACTGTTATAAACTTATTAAATTAAGTATTTTTACTAATTATATCAGACCTGTAACTCATAATAATATTTAATCTCTCTTATAACCTTTAAAATGACCAAAATACCCCTACGGGGCATAAATTGGTTTTAAATTCGTTTTGGGCATAATGGAAGGTATCCTACTGATATCACAACATATTAAAGGCATATTAACTTAGGAAACCTGTTCATGACTCATTTGGTTACCCGTTACGCACTTTTCGCGTTCGGATCGGCTTATGTAACTAGTTTGCATAAATTAGCCGAAACAGGTCAAACCTTATCATTTTCATCTCAAAATCCAGAATGTGATTAGTTTACCCTTATTACACAAGTATACAAGCTTGTCGGGTCTAAACCACATTCTAAATCGGTCATCGCTTAATCATGCGTTTTGCACCGTATCTTCCTTTAAAACTAACCGGTCTAAGCATAGGCTTAATTAAGACCCGTTAGGAATCTAATAGGTTATTAAAAACCTTCGTTCCAGATTTAGGAGCCCAGTAAAAGCTATCTGTACTTGCTGACTTGATATACGGCTGGGATTGAATTTATATTTAGCTCAGGTAAATACTTTTAACTTATTTTCCCTTATACGGGCTTGGGGTACGGTATATAAAATACCGCTTGGTCGGGCATTGAATTTTTTATTGTATGAAGGTTAAATTATTGAAATGTCCCGTTTAAATTGTTTTGTTTGCTTAAAGCCTTTGGGGGGTTAATGACCATGTCCCGGATATCCTTGGCATCATTTTAAGAAATGGCCACGACCTAAGCACGGGGTGTAGGCGTACACCCGACAGTGCATAAATAAATAATAAGGTATAACCGCCAGTTACGGGAATAACTCGTCGCGGGACTATATCGTGTGGTGTGTCTATTAATCTTTAACCCGGCGTCAATCCGGGCTACTGAACGTATAAGAAACATGTAATTCTTTTACAAGTTTATATACAGATAATTATCCCAAGTTATAAAAAGTTTTGTGCCTTATGCATTCAAATCAATTTTCTAAACCTTTTCAAAATGAGTCAGTTAATTGTATTTACCAGTGTAAACTGACGTATTTTCCAAAAAGGCTAAGTGCAGGTACTAGACGAAATAGGCTGGCTACTCATGGCATCATTAATTAAGTCTCGCAAGCTCTAGATGCTGAAGTCTGTTGAACAATGATCTTATTTATATTTTGATCCGCCTGTGGATCATTTACAGTCCGTTTGTAATACTTTGATATTATTTTATATTCGGTTTGTAATGTGATTAATCTTTTGCTTCCGCTGTGCATTTAAAATTGTGTTGTTTGACTATGATGATATCAACTACGTCACGATACTCCCCACCGGGCCCACCGGTTATACGTGGAAATATCGGGGTGTGACAGGTTGGTATCAGAGCTAACATTGAGTGAATTAAACACTAGCCTTTTGTGTTTAATCTCAATGACACAATAGCACATTCCTTGACCTTCTGAGTCTAGACTTAACATAGGAATGCTCTCGTCTCTATTCGGAGAATTATTGATTTCAATTCTATATACTTTTAATATGTCGCCAAGCAAAGGAGCCGTAATGGAAATCCTCCCCATCCGAAGCCTAGGAATGTGGAGCTTTGTACTGCGACTAGGATAAACGTGCAACCAAGGAGAAAACATTCAGAAATAAAATGAAGAAGAAACTCCTTTTGCTGAAGTTCGTTTCCTTAGTAAGTCCTTATAAGGGCTTACTTATCTTTCAGTCCCTTCATGGACAGCATCATTCTTTCAAGCCCCGTTTAGGGCAATTCTGTACCTCCTTTGGAATCATTGGAATGTTTTATCTAAAATTCATTTTTATCATTATGTATGAGTATAATATATGAAATAAATTGGAATATCATTCCTTTCTGTAAATGATCTGCCAACATATAAATATTAAAAGAATCTTAAAGGGATAACCTAGCCTATATGTCATTTCGGACAAGGCCAAGATGGTAGAACCTATTCAAAAGATTCAAATCCTTGTTAACATCTGTAAACATGTTAACATTCCTGGCAAATGTGATTCGATAAAATTGCATAAATCATCCTTATACTGGATTCTCCCGAAATCCTTTCTTATTTTGTGGATTAATCATCCACTAGGGATGTAATGCTTACGGGCCATATTCATTGTCATATAAGACAAACGACAGTCGTAGCCTACAACTCCCTGTCAAGAAAAGGCAATGAACAACGTTCAAGCCTAAATACCTTGATTCTACAAAATCATGGTTTATAATTTAAAGTTGCCCTTGTGACTTGGCCTTTTTGTGCCATAGTTTTATTTTAATTAAATCTAGGATAATTAGAATGAAAATCCTGAATAAAATAAATATCCTTCCTTTCCTGCCAGTATACATATTAAAAGAGAATCTTAAAAGGTATAACATAGCTTGAATGTCATTAAAGACCTAGCTATGATGGTAAGACCTGTTTAAAAGAAATCCAGATCCTTGTTAACATCTGAAAACATGTTAACACTCCCGACAACAGTGATGCAAAAAAAAAAAAAATCACACTTGTCATCTTCATATTAGGAATTTCCAAACCCCTTATTTAGCGTAAATGATCAAGAGGAATCATGGCTAATAAACGTCGAACATGATGAACACATCAAAACATCCATTGGGATGAATACCTTCGGGCAAAGATGTATACATGAAAAAGATAGTTTTATTTCATAACTTCTTGTCAAGACAATGAACTATGAAATTTTCCGATCCAAAGGAATCATCGATTATGTTTTAAAATTTCCCTAGTGACAAGGCATCTATGCCATTAAAAAGTCCTTTGGAACAAGCCCTTGTGCTATATATAAAATGTCAGTACGACATTGACAGTAGTGACTTATGTCCCCTGTCTAATAAATATGAAGGATTATATTCCGTTTAAACGCCAAAGATGGTTTATTTAAAAACCTAGGCAAAACATAATCAAATAAATTAAATACTATCTATTGGCCTATATGGTTTATTTGCACCATGGCTATTTAATCATCAAATTCGACAATTCACTATATAATTAAATTATTACTACTTGGTTTGTAGCCTTCAAAGCTTCACCATGGCTGACTCATCTGAAGCTCACAATCATCCAGTTGATCAGAATGATAATGCAAGACTGAACTTAACGGGCACCGAGTTACAGGCTATGTTGGATACAGCCGTAAACAAAGCCGTGGACCGTGTATTAAAGGATCATAAGCGAAAGTGCGATAATACCCCAAATAAAGGTTACAAAAAGGGTAAGACCGGTTCAAACTATGACCAGTCCAAGCCAAAAGGGGCAAAACCCAAATGTAAAACCTGCGGGAAGAAGCACTTCGGAAAATGTTTCTATGAGCAGACCAGGGGATGTGTCATCTGTAAAGAGATGGATCACAAGACCCATGAATGCAAGGACTTGAAGGACGCCACATGCTATGGTTGTGGTGAGAAGGGGCACATAAAGACCCGCTGCCCAAAGAAGGCAACTAAAGGGAAATGCACTTTGGAGTCACAAGCTAGGCCTTGTGGGATTTGTAATAAGGAAGGGCACAAGACCTCGGAGTGCCAAGACATAAAGGACGCAACCTACTATGGTTGCAATGAAATAGGGCACATCAAGACAAATTGCCCAAATAAAACCAAGAAGCCTGAGGAGGCTAAGAAGACCAAAGCTGGAAGCTCTCAAATGGATGCTCAAGAGGCTATTCAGGATGACAATGTCGCAACAGGTACTTTCTTTATCAATAACGCTCATGCTAGAGTATTATTTGATTCAGGTTCAGATAAGTCTTTCATAGACAATAGATTTTGTAAATCATTAAATCTGCCTGTTAAAACTCTAAGCGTTAAGTATAAAGTAGAATTGGCCGATAGTACCTCAGAGACTGCTTCAACAATATTAGATGGATGTTTTATATCCATTAGGAATCATTCTTTTCCGCTGTCCTTATTTCCATTAAAATAAGAGGGACTCGATTTAGTGATAGGAGTGAATTGGTCGTCTTAAAAATCACGCCCATATTGTGTGTGATAAGAAGCAAGTAGTTATCAAGACTCCTTATGGTGAGCCTTTGACAATTCAAGGAGACACTAGGTATGGATTGCCTAAGCACTTATCAAATATGGTATTTAATACCAAAGATTCGAGTATGGAAAACTCAGAAGAGACAAACAACAGTCGCGATGCTGGAGATGCGACCAATGTTAATGGTGCATCCAATGTGAACCTCAATGTTAATGGAGTTAATCTCCAAAAACTGTAATTAACGCAACTATTAGAAAGGCTATGAGAGAAGTCATGAAAAGGTTCAAGAAGCCAGATGTTGCTCGCTCTAAAACACATGTCGCTGCTCATAAGAAGAGCTTTATTCATACTTCAAATGCGAAGAATAACCCAAACAAAATCATATGTGGCAGGGAGCCCATTCCTTTTAGGATATACTTAAAAGTACTTCGTCTCTTGCAAGTCAAGAGACTTCAATAATAAAAAGGGGCCATCGATTGCAGGAAATTGTTGAATGAAGTAGAAACCATTAGGTGTATCAGCGGTTATGCTGGAAAGAACACGGTGAGGTATACATCTCAGTCATTCGATGGCAATACCCTTGATTAGTGAGGACATTAATGAAGTCCACAAGAAAGATCCTCTTATACATTATGGGATGGTCCAAATTTTAAGGACCTTATTAGAAAAAAACCTATTATCCGCTTCGCGAAATGGAAAAAGATGGAATAAGAATTTTATGACTCTCACCATAAAAGTTCTAGACTGTCGACAATATGTTACAAATTTTAATTCATTGGCTGAGATAGTTCCCTATTCAGCTTACCCAAAAATCTAAGCTTAATACAATAATTATTGGTGGTTAGCAACGGCAATAAGAAGGCACATTAAAGTTTCAAAGCCTGCTCATTATAAATCCATTATGGATCTACATCAGCTACTCACGTTATATAGATCAAGAAATAACCAGTTAAAGCGGAGACTGCCCTAAAATTTATCAAAGATTTTGCAGCTAAGTTTAAAAGGATTAAAAAAATGGAGGCGTTTAACCCTCCTAATGAATGATTAGAGGCAGTTCACATTAATAATGACACTAGATAAATCCCTTATTGTGATTTTATTGCTAAGAGTTACGTTTAGGTTCAGGTGCTGCTAAGTCTCTCATAAGATCATAAGCTTAGCAAACTTTTAGAAATTTTTTTCCGTAAGAACCCCAGATATTAAGTGTAAGATAAAACTTACAGGCGAAATCATACGAATCATTTCTTCTGTTTCTGTCAGAAACCTTCAGTCGTAGAATTTTAGAAGTATCCTCTCTCTAGAGGAAGTGCGCCAGCATATATAGTTGATATCTCTTTAATCTCTGTCGGTTACGAATACCAGATGATACGATAAAAACGCCATATGAGGATTGGTGTATCTTAATATGTTCCATAGATTGCTTCCAAGCCTGATCAGTATGGAGGTTTAATGCATGGGACCACAAAGATATTCCGATGGTCATATGGTACTAAAGTCAGCTAATGGTATTCAAAGAAGATATCCAGAATGGAATTGTCCAAGTAAAGGTCTTCAATTAAGAAATTCATGGACTCGTAACATAAATATGTTACTCATTTGACACAAGCAAGGATGGATGAACTGGAGCCTGAGATTTGGAAAATCTCTGTAACCTCCTTGTATCTTGATTATCTTCTCCTAAGATTACCCCGTTTACCTCCTGAGAGGCAAGTAGAGTTAAGATTTATATCCCATTTAGGGCTGTATTATTATGAAATCTCCAAAACGGCTAGTACCATCATTTGAGGAATCGAAACCCTGATTAAGTAAGTTTTAAAATAGAGGATTCATATAGCCTAACTCAATATTCTGAGAATTCGATATAGTTAATTAAGAAAGACGGTTCATTTTGCTTATGCATTAATTACCGCAACCCTAATTAGGCAACAATTAAGAATTGCCATCAGCTGCCCAGGATCGTCGATTTGTTCGACTAACGGCAAGGATTAGCTATTCCTTAAGATTAGTTTTAAGCAGTGGTTGGAATAACCATCTCACCTTAAATTAAGCTTTTCTATAATAGTTGTCATATAAGTATCAAGGCTGCTCCTTTGGAGACCTTGTATAGATGGAATGTTAAACAATTATTGTTAGACAAAGGATTGGTAAGTCCAGTTATCAGGATCTGAAAGTTGCCTTGAAAACAACGAATAAGATCAAACAAATCCATAATCATCTGTAAGTTGTCAGTATTCGGCAGAAAATCAAGGATTAATGAAAGTAGCAACCCTCCTAAGTTCTTGTTAAGGAATAAGGTTCAACAAAAGATATCACCCTGGAAGGGTGTGCCAATTTGTTAATTATCAGGCTAGTTAAGCTCTGAATATATATAGAATCATTCAAGGGAATCGAATGTATCAAGATCAGATAGCTCATAAGCTAAAACCTATTTAAGGAGCTTGGCGGAGCTCGCAATACATTACACACTAATGATTTAAGGATGTGTTTCACCAATAAGTCGAGAAGCACTATCACATAATGATATGCAGATTTATGATATGATGAGCAACATGTATCGATTAAGGATCGACAGGTTAAGAAGCTCTAAAATGATACATGTACCTAATATAAAGGTCACTTTGGGAGCTTGGAGAGACTCCAGATATGCTATAGAAGTTAAGTCCATTATGCGACAAAAAGAACTTCCAGCATTTTAGCAAATCTCGAGGTCGAGATTTCTTTTAAGGGGGTGAGGATGTAACACCTTGAAAAATCACGTCCAATGATGTATTGACACGTGTAATAAACCCTAATGAAGTCAAATGTGAATTTAAGGGACTAATTTTTTTCGAAAAATCGAAAACCTTGATTATGAAAGGACTGGAAGTGTTAACATACCTAAATAAGGTTTTTATGCCTATAAGTAAAGTTACGCGTAATTTTGCAAGTTAGAAGGACTAAAAGTGTCAATATGTTTAATTATACCTCTGAATGACCTTTTAGCGATGTTTAATAATACTCTCAAGAATGCCTAATATGGATTAGATGAGGCTTCATATCTATTAAATGATGATATGCGCAAGTTTGCGCATTAGAGGGACCTAAAGCGTTAACTTTTGAATCTACGCCTTTCGGTGATCATTTAAGCAATCAAGAGCGTAGCAATAATTAAGATTATGCTTGGGAATGACCATTATGGGCCATGGAAGGCTTGGATATCATTAAACGACGTTTCGCGCTACTTTGCGCACTTAAAGGACTATTTGCGTCAAACTGCAAAAGTATGTCAATTCGTATGTTATCGGACCTTCCGAAATATGACCATGAGTTTAACATGCCCTAATTATCCTTTATATAGCTTAGATATAGGCGTAGAGGTGTTCGGTGCGCAAAAATAAACTTTTAAGTCATGCAGGGACTAAAAGTGTCAAAAAGTGAACAAGTTTGCATTTTCGCGCATATATTACATTCTGAATATATCCGGACACCCAAAAATTTATGTAAGCATTAAAATATTTTATTTTAGTGTTTGGCTTGATAAAACTCCACTCATCGCGTAATTTGGAACGTTTTTCGCGTCCGTTCGTGTTTCGTCGTAATTAGACGAACAACGTGACCGTACGGCCAAACGAACCGACATCCGACATGTTTTTGAGAATGTTTCATGTCCCCTATGTTTAGGCATCATAATAGAGCCTTGAAATGAGGTTAACGGGCCTTAGATGTGTCAAAAAGGGCCTTATATGCAAACAGGGACCAAAACTGCCATTTCTGAAACTTATATGCTGATCAGACCACTCAGGCGGCCCGCGTAAACATCCCAGGAACCTTACGCGGCCCGTGTGAGCATGTCAGAGCTGCAAAACTGATTTCCCAGCTGTTACCAGCTGTTCCAACTGTTTGAATCACTTGCAAATGGTATTTCTTCAATCTTTGGGCACCCATAGTATTAGAAAACAATGGGTATGAAGTGTACGGTCCAGATTAAGGCTCGGTTATCGAGGAACGATCTTAACGGTTCTCAAAAACATATAAATACCCCACTTCATTCTTGCCAAACCCACCCTTGATTTCTGAATTCTCTAAGTTGGAGACCTTGCTCTTCATACCTGAGAATTTAGGATCAAAACCTCCTTGCTTGGACCCTTTGTAAGTGTCGTTTCGTGCTTAGTTTAATTGTTTAGCGTTTATAGCCGAAAAGTCAAGCGTTTCAATAAACGCTTTGACTTTTAAACGGTTGAGCCATTGTTCGCAACGAACATGGCTACGTGACCGTAATTAGGTAGGTGTTAAACCCTCAAAAGGGCACCTCCTAATTACCACGTTTACTTAGTTAAATTGTCGGGTCAAATAAAAGTCAAACGGGTTAGTTTTAAATAAAATTCATAACTATTAATATAGAAGCCATAAAATCAGTTTTCTCACTTTAATAACTTGGTAAATATTAGTTGAACATGTCTAAGCATGTTCAACCCGACAATTCTAAGTTTAGGCTCGGTTCGGAACCGAAAGTCACAAAAGTTGACTTTTGCTTTGACTTTCAGTTCTGACCCGATTTAGCTTAGTTTAGATATGCCTTAGAATTCCTTTAGGACCAGGTTATAAGTTAGTGTAACCCTCTGAGGTTATACAACTTGGTTCCTTAGTTATCCGATTCATATGCATGTTTCCGTTAAATGCCTAAATGTTGACTATTATGCCCTTTTAACCTTAAAACGAAATTTTTGAAAATGTGAGATGTTAGAAACCTTCATTACTGATTTATAAACTTGTCCCTAAAATTTGACATCAGTTTAAGGTCTAGATTAGGAGTTATGCTCATTAGCGTAAATGAAAAGCTTTTTATTAATTAAACGGCATAATTAGCGTATATCCTATCTAAACCCAATTTTTGATAACAAACTTTTTACCTACTGATATAAAATAATAAATTGGTATTTTTAAATATTTTTATTTATTTTTAGGCTGAGCATAACATTGGGTTCTACCTTTAATTCGGTAATTGCCGGTTTTGCCCTTTTGGCCCATAAAATGAGTTTTACATAATATTTTGACACCAAACTTTTTGCTACTGATTTTATATCATAAATAAAACATTTTGAACTTTATAAACTGATAAAAAACTCAGACTTCCTATTTAAACCCGAAAATCGCTTAAAACCGACTTTTACGCGTTTTAAGCGCATAGTATGAGTTAAAACTATTTTTGGCATATGAAACATAATACCTACTGATGTTTTAAGTAAATTTATATAATTTAACAGTAAAGAAAAGTTTTAAACTCAGATTCTCTAATTTTGACCTTTTAAGCTTATGTGAAATTACCAAAATGCCCCTACAGTGCATAATTTGGTTATAAATAGTAAATTTCACATATATGCTATACCCTACTGTTATAAACTTATTAAATTAAGTATTTTTACTAATTATATCAGACCTGTAACTCAGAATAATATTTAATCTCTCTTATAACCTTTAAAATGACCAAAATACCCCTACGGGGCATAAATTGGTTTTAAATTCGTTTTGGGCATAATGGAAGGTATCCTACTGATATCACAACATATTAAAGGCATATTAACTTAGGAAACCTGTTCATGACTCATTTGGTTACCCGTTACGCACTTTTCGCGTTCGGATCGGCTTATGTAACTAGTTTGCATAAATTAGCCGAAACAGGTCAAGCCTTATCATTTTCATCTCAAAATCCCGAATGTGATTAGTTTACCCTTATTACACAAGTATACAAGCTTGTCGGGTCTAAACCACAATCTAAATCGGTCATCGCTTAATCATGCGTTTTGCACCGTATCTTCCTTTAAAACTAACCGGTCTAAGCATAGGCTTAATTAAGACCCGTTAGGAATCTAATAGGTTATTAAAAACCTTCGTTCCAGATTTAGGAGCCCAGTAAAAGCTATCTGTACTTGCTGACTTGATATACGGCTGGGATTGAATTTATATTTAGCTCAGGTAAATACTTTTAACTTATTTTCCCTTATACGGGCTTGGGGTACGGTATATAAAATACCGCTTGGTCGGGCATTGAATTTTTTATTGTATGAAGGTTAAATTATTGAAATGTCCCGTTTAAATTGTTTTGTTTGCTTAAAGCCTTTGGGGGGTTAATGACCATGTCCCGGATATCCTTGGCATCATTTTAAGAAATGGCCACGACCTAAGCACGGGGTGTAGGCGTACACCCGACAGTGCATAAATAAATAATAAGGTATAACCGCCAGTTACGGGAATAACTCGTCGCGGGACTATATCATGTGGTGTGTCTATTAATCTTTAACCCGGCGTCAATCCGGGCTACTGAACGTATAAGAAACATGTAATTCTTTTACAAGTTTATATACAGATAATTATCCCAAGTTATAAAAAGTTTTGTGCCTTGTGCATTCAAATCAATTTTCTAAACCTTTTCAAAATGAGTCAGTTAATTGTATTTACCAGTGTAAACTGACGTATTTTCCAAAAAGGCTAAGTGCAGGTACTAGACGAAATAGGCTGGCTACTCCTGGCATCATTAATTAAGTCTCGCAAGCTCTAGATGCTGAAGTATGTTGAACAATGATCTTATTTATATTTTGATCCGCCTGTGGATCCTTTACAGTCCGTTTGTAATACTTTGATATTACTTTATATTCGGTTTGTAATGTGATTCATCTTTTGCTTCCGATGTGCATTTAAAATTGTGTTGTTTGACTATGATGATATCAACTACGTCACGATACTCCCCACCGGGCCCACCGGTTATACGTGAAAATATCGGGGTGTGACAACAAGTCATGTCTCTAATAAAAGGTGTCATCCGAAGTCGAAGGGATTGGGTTATGTATTTTTATCCTGGATAAGATACATGGCTCGAAACCTAGTTTGGTTGTGTCTTTTGTGAACTCCAGTATGGAACTTTAAGCTTTGGTGGTCATGTGATCTAAACTTAAAATCTTCGTTTGATGTTAAACAAGGTCGGTTGTAATGTTTTGAAACTTAATTTATGGATGAACACCTTGGTTTTATCATATAGTTGTTTGTTATGGTTGAATGCAATGATATTAAGCAAGTCACACCAAATCACGCTTTCGCAAAAGTCAGGGTGTGACAGTTTGGTATCAGAGCTTCGATTGTAGCGAACTAGGATTCCTTCTCGAGTCTAGACTACAATCATTAGGACTCTCACGAATATATTTTTACAACATGTTTTCATTGCATACACGAAACGCCCAGATCCAGGAAAACAAACATTTTTACAAACAAAAAGACACGAAACACATTTCAAGGTTTATGTTTATGGTTTAGTCTGAGAGACTGGGTGGTTCAGTCTGAGAGACTGGGTGTTTCAGTCTGAGAAACTGGTTGGTTTAGTCTGGGAGACTAGGTGTTTCAGTCTGAGAGACTTGTTGGTTTAGTCTGGGAGACTAGTTGGTTTAGTCTGGGAGACTGGTTGGTTTAGTCAGGGAGACTAGGTTGTTTAGTCTGGGAGACTGGTTGGTTTAGTCTGGGAGACTAGGTGGTTTAGTCTGGGAGACTAGGAAGGATAGAAAGTTTCATGAAGGATAATGTGAATACATGATTACATGATGAATTATCTTTGCTTGCAATACACTAAGTGTTAGTGATTACTACAGATATACATGCTATGATTATTATGTACCGGTACACATGTCACCTTCTTTAGGGAGCGAGTTGTCAGACATTGACGACCCTACGGCCACCGCCATAGATAATGAGATTGCACCCGCGCCGGGGATATTTACGTCAGATACCGAGGGCGACCCAGATATGCTATCAGACGACGATGATGACTTTCAACCGCTCGCGTTGCCTGACTTTGGAGAAGACTTACCGACTGTTGATGGAACTCCAGACGAGGACCCTTTTGTTGTACCTATTCCAGTCCATGATCATCTCATCGGTGGGTATCCTGATGATGAGCACATCGTGGCTCCGATCCTCGATGACGTACCTCTTGTGGTCATTCCTCCCGAGAATCTGCCTTTCGACAATTAGTTTGATGACGACATTGATTGCTTGTTGATGGTCCTCCCAATGATGCCCATGATGATGAAAAGATGAGAACGTCGTTGCTATTACACTTCTTGAGATCCCTGTTATTGAGTTATCCTCTGATTCTAGTTTGCACTCTGTTTCGGAATCCTTTGAGTCTGTGACCCTTTCAGCTTTACGGACGGCCGGATTGCAGCTTTTGCTACTGATTCAGATGACGACATCGCTATGACTGCTTCACTATTACCTACCCGAGATCTCACACCTCCACACGACCCAGACGACATCGCTATGACTGCTTCACTATTACCTACCCGAGATCTCACACCTCCACACGACCCAGAGCCTACTCCTGAGCTAGCTCCTATTCCGTTTGGGTCAGCTGGATGTTGCGCCTATTGATCTTGAGCTGATTCCTGATTCTGACCATGTTTCTTTTGGTTTACCTGACCTTGCACCCCTTATACCTGATCCAGTTCCTGCACCTGTTGACCTACTTTTTGTTAAGCCATTCATTCCTGATGTGCACAAAATGCAACATATAAATTACATCAATTGTGGCATAAAACTAACCCTTTTTTAGTACTAATGTTGGAAAATGTGTGTTTTTGTCTTCCTTTTGTATTTTCAGGATTAAATGTGCTCAAATTAACAAAAGAAGCAAAAAGGCAGCTAAATCTAACATAAATAGAAGAAAAGGAACAAATGTGGCATGCCCGACCCCCCGAAACCATATTCCCAAGCAAAATCAAGAAGACAGAAGACTGAACACGCCCCGTGCTCAGTAAACACGGGGGCGTGCCCAAGTGCCAGCATAAAAGACAAAGCTATAGAAGCTTCTATCACCCACCACGGGGGCGTGCCCAGCGGACACGGGGCCGTGGTCAACTCTAAGATTCGCAGAATCTGAGGAAATCTTGATAGTACATATATGCTTCTGCACACGGGGGCGTGCCCAGCGAACACGGGGGCGTGGTCAACTAATGCAGACAAACTGCAATTAATGAAGGAAGAGAAGAGGATGGACACGGGGCCGTGCCCAATGGACACGGGGCCGTGCCCGAGCTGCTGTTCAGGCTATAAATAGGGGTGCTTGGCTCATTTGCAAACCATCCCTTGGCACACCACCTCTCTCACACTTCACCCACCACCATCACAACACCATCATCCACCATCATCATCCATTGTCCATCGTAGAGTGTGTGAGTTGTCTCGGGATCCAAGATTGATCGTAAGAGTTCTTGACAATCAAGGCCATATTTGCCTAAGTCTCTTACATCACGTGGTGAAGACAAGTGTCTAGTGTAATACTTTTTATTTTTAATCTTTTCGCACTTTTTACTTGGTTATGTATTAATGACTTTAATAACTAGTTTCTTATGTTGAAGGTGATTCTTCCTTATCGTTTGTCCGTGGTGTCTTGGCATTATTTTACTGTCTATATAAAATAAAAGATTTTCACCATTCATATCTCTACGGTCTATATGGAGATATGTTGGCTACCTGGTCGGGGGTTAAGGGAACGGTTTGGTAAGAGTCTTGCCTTGTTCAGTGTATAGATCCTGCAAGGACCTGGGTCAAATTTAGTAGGACCTCCTTCAATACCCACCGGTATTGGATGGCGGGGGTCCAAACTCTTTGATCCCCTCATATGTAAGCTACTATTAATACTTTAATCCGACTACTTAGGACTGTATCCCTGCTGACTGAGACTACTTAGCCGAGGGTAACGTCACCTTCAAAAGAGGGGCCTACCATAATATGCATTAATAACTTAATTAATTATCTTTCAATAATCCGACCCTTTAGGATTGTATCCTTGCTGACTCAAACTACTGGGTTGAGGGTAACGTCACCTTCAAAAGAGGGGCATACTACAATAACTAAGATAATCTCTTAAAAAGTGCAAAAGTGCGGAAATAATCAAAGGTTACACTAAACACGAGTCGGAGCCAAGTGATTCATCTTGTCTATCTGTTTTTATTTTTATTTTATTTTATTTTTCAGCATTTTAGTTAGTTTTTATTTTTCTAGTTTAAAATATTTTTCTAACTTTTTATTTGATTAGACGTTGAGGATAAACCGGTACTAAAAGCTCTTGTGTCCTTGGACGACCTCGGTATCTTACCAACACTATACTACGCTCACGATGGGTGCACTTGCCCATATGTGTGTTTAGTGTTCGTAAATATCGTGTTTTATAAATTTAAAACTTGACTAAAAAGTGTAAAAGGGCTTAAAATATACTTAAACTTATATATACACTACACACGCATCAAGTTTTTGGCGCCGCTTCCGGGGACACAAGGATTTTAAGAAAGTTAGGAATCAACGGCCTAATCGTTTTTTCTAATTTTTCTGTTTTTTAGGATTTTCTTAATTTTCAGCTTCTGTATAACTCAGCACGGGTCGTGCCCGCTGAACACGCCCCGTGCCCAATCATTGGAACTGGCAATCCTGTTTTAAGTCAGACAGTAAGCTGAACACGGGGCTGTGCCCACTCAACACGCCCCGTGCCCAAGTTTCAGTTACTGAAAACAGAACCGTAAGATCCCGACGGTTGGTAATTTCTGACACAAACATGAGAGATACTGATATTTTTTACTTTCGGCACTCTTATGGTACGTGGTGTCAAATATGTGGTGGCCCTCATAAAGAATTAGAATGTTATTTTCTAAATTATAAGCCCCACTATATAGACCAATCGTTTTCCCGTAGCCTTAAGAGGGACGAAAGTAAAAATAATCCCTATCTCTCCCTTGAATGCTCTCAACCGGATCTTCTAGGAGAAATGCTTCTTGATGAACTATTTCAATTGGAAGATCTAATTCTTAATTGGTCAAAAGAACTTAAGATGGATTTCAATAATTTATCTCAAGACGATAACCAAGAAAATTTGTTGGGATCGCATTCAAATAAAAACAACTTCGTTGTTCCCGATGTTACCTCTAACTCTAGTGAGGACTTGAGTGATAGTCGTCCCTGTATCGATTGTGCCGTGAAGGACTCCCCATCGACTTCGTTCGATGCATACATAGACATGAGCGATTCGGCATACACCTTCTTTAACGAGAGCCCAGGAAAGGGTTGGACTTGTCCACCTACACATAGCATAGGAATCACCCTCACCGACAACCTCTTGCGTTCCCGTCTTAATCTAGAGCAATTAAGGTATCTTAGGCACTTTGGGGTTGTTCCATCCAGTAAGGAACCGCCCGATCCGGATAAGTTCCTTAAAAATAGACAAACTTCATAAAACAGCCTTTCGACACGGGGCCGTGCCCAGGTCAACACGCCCCCGTGTCCACCAAAAGATTCCTTTCTGACTTTTTGTCAGAATACGGACAAAATATGTCAGGATCTTGCCTGCACACGGGGCCGTGTCTAGCCGACACGGGGCCGTGTCCAGCATGCTGTCGTTTTCTATAAATGCAGCCAAGAATCCTGCACATTTGGACCATCCAGGGACAGAGATTTGAAAGGATCTTCTCACCTACCATCCTAGGTATTTTCTAAAAGAAGGTTCTAACAACCATCTTGTCCTTTCCTCTTTTATCCATTGCCTTCTTCTTCATCTTTCTTGCTTCAACACCTCCATTGAAGCTTGAGATCACCATGATTCCAAGCTTTGTTGTGATGTTTGTTGGGTTTTTGTTCAAGGGATCTTGTTAAAAATAAGTTGTATAACATTGTTTTAAGTTATTTCTGCTAAAAAATGCTTCATAAGTTGGTAAAATAATTTGAAACTCCAAGATTCCTTGTCCCGAAAATCTGCAGGAAGGTGAACACGGGGCCGTGCTCATTGAGCACGGGACCGTGTCCGGAGATACTGTTCCATTAAAATGAATTATTTTTGGTGTGTTTTCGTAGAATGTCTAGTCAAAACAGTGGAACCTCTTCTGCGCACTCCAGAAACAGTCGAAGGGAAAGAAGGTCATCAATTGAAGCAACTCTCGTACGCTACGTAATGGCATTACGTGAGGCTCTTGATGAGATGACGTCGGTTGAGGAGGTCCTAATAGACCTTATAAATAATCTTACGGTGGGGTTGAAAAACAGTTTTCAAGAAATCAACCTCTTGCACCAGAGGTTGAACATTCTTGTGACACCTCCCATGGAACCAATCCTCCCTCAAGAGGATTGGAACTTAGCACTTGGAATCAACAACCCGACCGGATGGGACGACATTCCAACGGAACCTCCTCTTGAAGATCTACAAGAAGTCCCGGTGGAGGTTACACCCCCTCAAACCAACGCCAATGAGCCCGCCTTTCTTCTCCCTAGGGAGATAGAGGAGTGGCACGCCGACGTGTGAGGAACCCATGCCCGGAGAAAGAAGTTTTTCAAGCCACATCCAACCGAGGGAATTATCTTTTCGGAAATTTTGCTAATAGAATAAGTATTAGGCTTGAACTTCTTGGTTTAGATTTCTTGTGTTTCTTTGACCTATTTATCTAGAATTTTAACTTTTTAGGATCATTATGTAATTCTCTCTATGACTTAATGAATGATGGTTTTAGTTAATTTGGTGTTTGGATGATGTTGAAATGGAATAAAACACACTCGGGATGGTGAAGGATAGCAAGGGAAACTTGAACCAACACCCCATGCACGAAAACAGGGCCATCCGACAAAATTTTCTTCATTGCAGCAAGTTCAGCACGGGCCGTGCCCACCCAACACGGCCCCGTGCTGCATAATCTGCAGAAAATGCCCAGTTCAGGTAACTGGACATGGGGCGTGTTCAGACACGGGGCGTGCTCACTGAACACGCCCCCGTGTCCAGGCTTCTGTTTCTTTTTACATATTTTGTTACTGGCGATCTGAACATGGGGCCGTGCCCGGACACCACGGGGCCGTGTCCAGACGCCCAGTAACATAAATTTTGCTTTTTCACAGCATTTTACACATTCAATCAACCTAAAAACTTATTTTTGGGACACATTGAGGACAATGTATAATTTAAGTGTGGGGGGATGCTAAAATCTTGAATCTTGCAAGTCCTAATTACAAGCCTTACACAAAACTCTATTGGAACCGCTAATCACCCCAAATTTTTTTCATTTTTCTTACTTGTCTAGGTTTAACTTGGGAATTTCAAATTCTATAAAGGTTATATTTTTACAAATTTACAACCGATAGCGTCATGATAAAAAGAACCAACATAAGAAAATTATGAAAAGGCATGACAAGTTTAGTTAAAATTTGATTATATATACTTGATCATATAAAAACCCATTCCCACAAAAATGAGTTTTGAGCCTTATTTGAGCATACAAATACATATCTTTAAACTAAATGCTCATTTTTCGTTTCTTGTGTGAATAGCCGCTTGGTTCTTACGACTCTAGAACTTGCCACGACGATACATTCCCGGTCCTTACCAACTTAAACCCGGGTAAGTAAATGATGGAGGCATTAGGACTAACCCTTTTTCATTTCTACACCATTATTTTTTTTTACCACCTACCAAAAATCCCCCTAGTTAACCCATTTGAGCCTAAACCTTTTCATTTCTTAACCCAAAAACAAACACCCTTTCACCCACCAAAGCCCTTTTTATTTTTAACCCTTTGTTTTAGTAACAAGCTCGGTTTTTCGTATGACTTTAAAAAAAATGTTGATGAAGCAAAAGAAATAAACAAGCAAGTTCATCAAAAATAAATTTGTTTGAATAATGGCTTCATCAAAATAAAAATTGCAAAAATAAAAGGTCTTACGAAAACCAATGCCTTTTACGCTTTTCGCCCTTTTCTACTAACCATTAACCCAACCACCTACCTTTAACCCTAGCCTAACCCTTCACCCAAAAGTCCTCTTGATATTTACAAAGGTATATAGTTAAAAAGGAGGAGGATTGATTGCTCGTCAAGCCTTGGTAGGAGTAAGTTCCATGCCGCTCTCGAGTGATTCACTAAAATACATCTTCGGCCGAGTGTTGAGTGATCCCCGTGAGGTATGTGAACTTGTATATAAATGGAATTTTAAAAAGGCATGTTATGCCCTAATAAGTAATTTATCTTATGTAATGTTATAAATAAATCATGACGAATAGAATTGTAAATAAATAAAAATAAAACTTGATAAAGAATCTTGGAAATCCCGACACTCTATGACAAGCCCAAAAACCTTCTCTTCTACCCATTCCATTTGGGAGTGTAAAGCCACATTTTAAATAGTTTTTCTTGAGGACAAGCAAAGATTCAAGTGTGGGGGTATTTGATGTGCACAAAATGCAACATATAAATTACATCAATTGTGGCATAAAACTAACCCTTTTTAGTACTAATGTTGGAAAAAGTGTGTTTTTGTCTTCCTTTTGTATTTTCAGTATTAAATGAGCTCAAATTAACAAAAGAAGCAAAAAGGCAGCTAAATCTAACATAAATACAAGAAAAGGAACAAACGTGGCATGCCCGACCCCCCGAAAGCATCTTCCCAAGCAAAATCAAGAAGACAGAAGACTGAACACGCCCCGTGCTCAGTAAACACGGGGGCGTGCCCAAGTGCCAGCATAAAAGACAAAGCTATAGAAGCTTCTATCACCCACCACGGGGGCGTGCCCAGCGGAAACGGGGCCGTGGTCAACTCTAAGATTCGCAGAATCTGAGGAAATCTTGATAGTACAGATATGTTTCTGCACACAGGGGCGTGCCCAGCGAACACGAGGGCGTGGTCAACTAATGCAGACAAACTGCAATTAATGAAGGAAGAGAAGAGGATGGACATGGGGCCGTGCCCAATGGACACGGGGCCGTGCCCGAGCTGTTGTTCAGGCTATAAATAGGGGTGCTTGGCTCATTTGCAAACCATCCCTTGGCACACCACCTCTCTCACACTTCACCTACCACCCACCACCATCACAACACCATCATCCACCACCATCATCCATTGTCCATCGTAGAGTGTGTGAGTCATCTCGGGATCCAAGATTGATCGTAAGAGTTCTTGACAATCAAGGCCATGTTTGCCTAAGTCTCTTACATCACTTGGTGAAGACAAGTGTCTAGTGTAATACTTTTTATTTTTAATCTTTTCGCACTTTTTACTTGGTTATGTATTAATGACTTTAATAACTAGTTTCTTATGTTGAAGGTGATTCTTCCTTATCGTTTGTCCGTGGTGTCTTGGCATTATTTTACTGTCTATATAAAATAAAATATTTTCACCATTCATATCTCCACGGTCTATATGGAGATATGTTGGCTACCTGGTCGGGGGTTAAGGGAACGGTTTGGTAAGAGTCTTGCCTTGTTCAGTGTATAGATCCTGCAAGGACCTGGGTCAAATTTAGTAGGACCTCCTTCAATACCCACCGGTATTGGATGGCGGGGGTCCAAACTCTTTGATCCCCTCATATGTAAGATACTATTAATACTTTAATCCGGCTACTTAGGACTGTATCCCTGCTGACTCAGACTACTTAGCCGAGGGTAACGTCACCTTCAAAAGAGAGGCCTACCATAATATGCATTAATAACTTAATTAATTATCTTTCAATAATCCGACCCTTTAGGATTGTATCCTTGCTGACTCAAACTACTGGGTTGAGGGTAACGTCACCTTCAAAAGAGGGGGGCCTACTACAATAACTAAGATAATCTCTTAAAAAGTGCAAAAGTGCGAAAATAATCAAAGGTTACACTAAACACGAGTCGGAGCCAAGTGATTCATCTTGTCTATCTGTTTTTATTTTTATTTTATTTTATTTTTCAGCATTTTAGTTAGTTTTTATTTTTCTAGTTTAAAACATTTTTCTAACTTTTTATTTGATTAGACGTTGAGGATAAACCGGTACTAAAATCTCTTGTGTCCTTGGACGACCTCGGTATCTTACCAACACTATACTACGCTCACGATGGGTGCACTTGCCCATATGTGTGTTTAGTGTTCGTAAATATCGTGTTTTATAAATTTAAAACTTGACTAAAAAGTGTAAAAGGGCTTAAAATATACTTAAACTTATATATACACTACACACGCATCAATTCCCCCGCCTGCACCTACTGATGTTGCTCCTTTTCCACCTATGGAGACCGACGTCCATCGCACCGACATGCCTATCGTTTTCTTTCAGGACATACCTGCACCCCGTCCTGGTGAGGGAACTTCTGGTCAGCACCCGCGCGACGATCCCTTTACTTCAGCAGCTTTTCCACAGATCCCTCAGGATGCGACGTTTGCTCCATTCATTTCTTCACCGCTGGACGAGCCATTCCGATGGTCCCTACCATATATTATGCTGATTTCAGACCCCTACCATCCCTCACATTATAAAGGCTACACACGGGATGAGTTGCTCCTGTCACTTCAACTACAGTTTGAGGTTTTGAGTCGTAGAGCTTTGGAGCTTGTGCTGACATCACGTCCTCCACCCTATCTATACCAGTACTCTATGATCCTCCACATTCATCACTGTCTCCTTTTGCACTCTCACCTGCTGCTATTACACCTTTCCCAGGTTTTGATGCTCGTTTCTTTACTATCAAGCAGCAGACCAGTTACTTACTTCGACGTGTATACGAGCTCGAGGAGGAGCTCGCATATGTTAGAAGTTTGCTTTTCTTCCCTCCTCCACCTCAGTCATCAATATAGTTGGTTTTTGGTTTTATGCGGATTGCATTAGTTTTGGGTAAAGACACTATTAATGAGCCGAGATTGTGGAGACTTTTGAAGACCACTTTTGACCACGTGATTTTGATACACTGATAGACTTTTTGGACAAGGGTAGGGTGACCCTGTGTCCCTTTCGATGTGATACACTTTGTAGACAATGTGATTGTGGTCGGTAAATAATGAAAGCTCAAGTCGCCATGTCCTCACTAAGCACTTTGTTGATCTGCACGTTTGTGCTATAATTGTGATGCTACGTGCTTGCTTATGTTCTCATTAAATATGTTCCCATCTACATGTTTGTGATATAATTGTGATGTTATATGATTGCTTGCTATGACGATTGCTTATATACATATGTATACGCACCTTCTAGGTCTTATTCGTTAAGTAGGGGCTTGTGTGCCTGTGTCTTTAATATGGCCTGACCTAACCAATCTTCTTCCTAGAAGATGCCGCTTCAAAGGAACACCAATACCAACAACCCTCTGCCAACGACAGAGGCGGAATTACAAGAGCGCATCTCACAGGCCATCGCACAGCACGAGGCCCTTCGCTCCGAACACAGCGGAGGTACCTTAGGAAATAACCCACCCAATGGTAATGTTTTGTCACTTAAGACGCATTACAAAATGTTTGGACATTTCCAAGGGTGCTTTGCTAATGTCTTATGTGAATGATGTTGCTTATGTCGCAGGCTGCACCTACAAGCAGTTCTTGAGCTGCAAGCCCCGAGATTTCGACGGCACTGGGGGTGCCGTAGCCTTCGTGCGCTGGGTTGAGAAGACGGATTCTGTTTTGCGTTTGAGCAAATGCGCCCCAGAGCATCAGGTTACGTACATTTCCGGACTGCTTCAAGATGGAGCTCTGTCATGGTGGAACCTCCAGGTTTAGACATTGGGCGAGGCTGCTGCGTATGCTTTGACGTGGAACGAACTGAACGAGCTGATGCATAAGAAGTATTATTCCAGGGCAGAAATCCAGAAGTTGGAGACTGAATTTTGGACCTTGAAAATGGAAGGTTCAAAGATAGCTGAGTATGTGCAGAGATTCCATGATTTGTCTCGTGTTGTCCCCTACATGGTAGAACCAGAGTTTAAGAGGATCGAACGATTCATCGGGGGATTGGCACCTCAGATTCTGAGCCTGGTGACAACATCTAAACCTCCAACAATCACCAATGCTATCGACTTAAGTGTAGCGCTCACTGAAGAAGCGGTTAGACTAGGAGAGTTTTCAATCTCTGAAGAGAAGAAGGAGACTCCTGTGGAGCCATCTGGAGATAACAAGAGAAAGTTCGCAAACTTCAAGCAGGGTACTTAGGCAAGTAACAACCACAAGGCCAAGAAGGGAAAAGAGTACATGGGTAAACTACCTAAATGCGACAAGTGTCAACGTCATCATACCGGGCGATGTAAAAATGGAAACTGTGACAACTGTGGCAAGGTGGGGCACTGCAGGGAGACGTGTTGGCATAAGACGGGACGTGGAAAGAGAAGTCAAGGGTGTTTTAACTGCGGCGACGTAGGGCACTTTAGGAAGGATTGCCCAAGGGAGATTAACCAAGACCGTGGAAGAGCGTCCAACACCGGAGCTAGGGAAACACGTCAGGATCCAAACATAGTTATCGGTACGTCCCCTGCTGGTCAACGTTATGCATTTGTACTGTTTGATACTGTTGTCAAATTCTAGCTTCAGAATATACTTGGTTTAGTAAGTAAGTTAGATAACCCATACTCGATAGAACTAGCTAAAGGGAAGCTTTGACGTCGTAGTTAAGATGGATTGGTTGTCGAGTAATCGTGCGAAGATTGTTTGCCATGAGAAGATTTTCTGTAGCCTGATGGCGAGGGAAGAGACGATCGTGATTCATGGAAGATAAGCGGGATACGCCTTTGCGGATTATTAGTTGTTTGAAGGCACAGAAGTTTTTGCGTAAAAGGTGTATTGCCTTCTTGGCTCATGTCGTGGACAAAGAAGCCGAAGAACCTAAGCTCGAAGATAGGATCTGTGGTAAGGGAATATCCTGAAGTCTTCCCCGAAGACCTGCCAGGATTATCACCTCCTCAACGACAAGTCGAACTTCATATCGATTTGGTTCCAGGCGCCGCGTCTGTAGCCAAGGCACACTATCGACTTGCACTTCCTGAGATACAAGATTTGTCAACGCAGATTCAGAAGTTGCCAGATAGGGGATTTTATAAGGCAAGCTTTTTGCCCTAGGGAGTTCCAGTACTGTTCGTCAAGAAGAAGGACGATGATTTTTCAAATAAGCATCAACTACCAGGAGCCGAACGAGCTAACCAACAAGAGTCGGTAACTCTTGCCGAGGATTAACGAATTATTTATTTAACTAACCGTGAGGCTCCAACTAATATTCTAAAGACTGATCGTTGATCGAGTATCATTAGCTGTGAATTTAGGAAGAAAGTATACCAAGGTACAATGAGTCATCAGGTTGTTTTAGACATACGCTAATACTGTGTTTTATATGCGATGCATAAAATAGTTACACACAGAATACAAAACTTTGAGGGTTTAAGGATCATGCACTTAAGACCTTTGAAAACTTAGGTCAAAACTCATTAGAGGTTATCACTTAGGAACTACGCCCGTTAGCTCAAGCAAACCTCATTATTCTGACATATATACTATTTCAGTTAACCAAACAGGTAAAGCACTCAAATTTCTAATATTGAAATTTCCACTTTCGCTTCTAACAAGTAGAATTTTCCATCTCTACTTCTCCTAATGATAGTCGCATCATAACGGTTTTCTTCATTAAAGCAAACACTCCCTTGTCTAGATACTTGATCATTTCTTCATTATAGCGCGAACTCATTGCTTCATTTCTTGGAAATTCATATGACACACATGCAATCGTTTGTTACGCATGTGGCTTCCCTTCAAATGATCGTTTTCATCAAAGTTACAAACATTATTTCGTTATATCCGATTATTGCCTTATGACTCGGATATTCTACATTATTGTAAGTATCAACTCCTTGATATCGAGTCAACAAAACCGTTCTTGAAATTTCATTTCTTTCAAGTTACATACATGGTTTCCCTTTGCAACCATGTCGGAATCCTCTTGTCGATACATACGTTTATTGTCGGATTGCGCTAAAACCAAGTTCAATTGGTTGAACTTGTCCATTTCATATATTCAATTCAAGACATCATATGATGTATTGAGGGCATCATATTCAAATTCATCTTTGCAAGTGTTTCTTTTGTTTCGAGTCGTAGTAGACTTGTTTGGCCTACGACTCCATTAAATCATTTGTTGCTTTCGACACCTTGTGGTGATGCTTTCACAAAATTGAAGCTTGCGCTAATTTCGTTACGCACCTCATACACGGATTTAATTGTTTATTTCTTGACTTGCTCTAAATCCGTTTTGTTTTATCACGATTAAAGCAGTCTCAACACAGTTGTGTGTTAAGATAATGGTACATAAATTCATTTTATATTCCAGTGTACCTCCTAACAGTTTTCATTATCGACCGAATACCTTGCAGTATTTATTACTTTTTCATCTTCGATCGGAAACAATAGTTCTTTGATGTTCCATATTCGATTAAAAACCCTATGACGTTGTTTAAATCGAATTTTCAGAATTGTTTCAGTACACTTTCAATTGATTTCAAAACACAATGAACTTATTCGGTCACCGCTACTATTGAAATATGTCGTTCACTACGACACCTTGTGGTGTCGGTGTAAACTTGTAGCTTGTACTAATCATGGTCAACCGTTTCACACAAAACTACACCTACTTTTGTTTGACTTGTCCTTTAAACGTTCTTAATGCAACTACAGATTAAGACAATGATACACCTGGTTCGTTTGCATTTCATTTCGGTGTATTTTCGCGATTTAGTACTGTCAACACACTAATTTTACTCATTCATTTATTCAAAAGTTGACAGATCATTTTCATGTTACTGTTACATTTGAGCTTGCTGATTCTAAGTTCATCTAGCGGATGTTATTGTTTCTAGAACTCATTTACATACTGTGAACGATCGTTTGGAATTCTATCAGTCAAAAACTCCTCTTTTGTTGCACCCCTGTTAACTAAGTTACACTAGGTCATACATCTATACATCTCGTATCCTTTGACATTAAATTCTGAAAAACATACCTTTTAACCATTGGATTCTTAATATAGTAAGATGTCCTTGGATTCACCTGATTCAATAGGTTTTGATTCGGTGATATGGTTAGTTACAGTGGTATTATTCATATCCATACATGCATGACGTAACCCTAAGGAGTTAAGGTAGTATAAATTTTGAGGACGAAATTTTCTTAACAGGGGGAGAATGTGACAACTGTCAAAAATCCAGGTATCCGTACAATTAATTAACCATGATTAGTGCTTAATGACTGTGCTGAATTACAATTAACTGCTTTCTAATTTCTGCCATATACATACATGTGCATCATACATTGTTTAATATCATACCAATATTGCATGGAAGCTTTATTGCCTCAAATGATGCATTAAGTACAGTTAGCACAGTTATCTGATAAATCAGGAAAATGCTGACAGAACTCAGCACGTAGACAGACAGTGCATTGAGACATAGAATGAGCCAGAAACCAAGTGTGACACTAGTATAGTGTGTAGGAAAGTAAGGATTACAAAACTGTCTTTCTAGTGATAGTTTAAGGGCCGGAAAGTGCCTAAAACTCACCCAAAGTGCTGAATTCAGCATAAATCAGCATCTTAACACACTAATATAATGCAGAAATATGGTAAAATGGTCCTGAATACTTTCCTAAGTGTCGGGAATCAAAACTGTCATAAAAGGGTACATAAAGCACACTAAACTGCGAAGTTTAGCACCTTAACGAACCGGTAACCAACCGGACATTACCCGAAATGTGAAATTTACAATAGAAGCATTGTTTTAACATTACCAAGCTAGTTATGGTCCCCGAACATCATAACACACCATACAAATATCTAATAACTAAATCCTAACTAATACTTGGATTTTAACCTAACAAACTAACTATTAGTTCAAGCCTACACCTAGACCCCCCTGTAACATTCCCATTTTTATCATATAAGAATTATAGGGTTGTTTAAATTTATTAACCACTAGTAACTAGTTTTATTTTTAATATAATTATTCGACCAAAATAGTTTTAAAACTATTTTATATATAGTTGGTTGGAATGTTATACTAATTAATTGGCTTGTATATGTGTGCCATTTCTATTTACTATATTAAAATAAAGCATATAAAAACTTATATTATTAAACGGGTAGACTACGGGTAAGTTGACTGTTAGAAATATGAAGTACCTAGACGGGCCGAGAAACCGTTTAATAATTAAATTATAAAAATACATTATATTTGAACCTACTCCGTTTTTTAATGAAACTTAGTTCAAAATGTAGACAAAAATATTCTCGTTCTAATAACATATTCCTTATTTTATAAAACGTCATATTTTAAAAGTTATAAGCGCCAAATAAGTGAAACAGTTGAATTAATTATAATATATAAAATAATAATATAATTTACTCACAATTCAATTTCAATTGATGTGTTTATGTACGTGTCTTCATACCAAAAGTTGAGAAACAAAAGAATAATATAAAAAACTAATCTTTCAAATGTAATGGGTAGTGACGTGTCCCAATAAAAATCAAAACTAAAACCAACATTTACATCATATATACACGTATGGATATATTATGGTACGTGTATCATTTCAAAGATTAGAAAGAATCTTTTCGAACTTAGTTTCTAAGTTTTATCATACACTATAAATATGAACAAGCTTCATAAACTTTGTTCACCTCTTCTGATCAGTCTCGCATTCTCCCTCTTTTTCTTTCTAAAAATTCTAAATTTTATTTTTATACCTATAATACTTGAAAGCCCTGCCCCGTTTTAAGTGTTTTAACTCCCGATCACCGCTACCCTTTCCGATTGATCTGGAGCCCCATAACGCATGTCAAGGCTCTGCCCGACTAAGTTCGTTGGGGTTCGGTCTCGTGACATAGGGATAAGGTTGAATTAGGGGTACTATACTTAACACGAGTGCATTATATATTTATTAAAATAGCTTAGAAGTTATACCCAATATTCTACCAGGAGGCTTTCTAGTTGAACCCTAAAGTTACAAAGTGAGTCCATTCTCTTTTCTCACCGTTTTATCACCTTTTTGTGATATAATTATATTTAAAAATGCTTTCCAAAATCCTAAATGTTTATCAGTTATACTTACAGTGATTAAGTTTTTGTATTATGCAATAGTTGCCACTATGTAGGGTTTTATACATTACTTGACCCTCGTTACTATTGGCCAAAAAGTTAGCCAATAGTAGCATGACCAAAATCATAGGGGGAATTGTGCCCCAGTAGCCATAGCCTATAACTAATATTATTTTAACATTAAATCATTAATAAATTTAATGTATGGTTGAAATAAATCTAAATGGTGTGTACCTAAAATAGAGCTTTATTAATCATTATTACAATATATATTAAAGAAAATATATTTAATAACCCTACATTACTATTTACATTATAAAAATAATGTTTAGTCTATAAATGTATACCATAATAAAATAGTCAAATATAATATATTCTACTATACTAAGATTATATTTTTAGTCTTAGTCACGTTAATATATTAAATAATAATTATTTAATTCATATATTATATTTGATAAGTTATAGTAGTTTGACAGAAAATGATATCTTTCATTTTTTGGGCTAAGTAATTTTGTGCCATAGAAAATATATTTGACAAAGTAATGTCACGGGACACTACTAAGTCCAGAGTCACTAGTTGAGAGAATGATCAACAGTGATATGACCAGAGTCACTAGTTGAGATAATGATCAACAGTGACATGACCAAAGGCACTAGTTGAGAGAATGATCAACAGTGTTATGACCAGAATCACTAGTTGAAAGAATGATCAACAGTGATATGACCACAATTACTAGTTGAGAGAATGATCAACAGTAATATGACCCGAGTCACTAGTTGAAAGAATGATCAACAGTGATATGACCACAATTACTAGTTGAGAGAATGATCAATAGTAATATGACCCGAGTCACTAGTTGAAAGAATGATCAACAGTGATATGACCACAATTACTAGTTGAGAGAATGATCAACAGTAATATGACCCGAGTCACTAGTTGAAAGAATGATCAACAGTGATATGACCACAATTACTAGTTGAGAGAATGATCAACAGTAATATGATCTGAGTCACTAGTTGAAAGAATGATCAACAGTGATTTGACCACTGTCACAGGAATCGCCTAGTGCCCAATATAATAGTAAGATATACTATATATCTATTACTTGATAAATTCACTATTGGACGAAAATGAGCCAATGAGTGATATGACCACTGTCACATCGGAACTGCCACCATGTGACAAATACTGATTGAGTTGGGTAAATATAAATAAATATAAAAACTTTGATGCTGTAAAGTATAACAATATATTTTATAAAAATGGAATGAACTCGCCAGTATTTATTACTGATAAAATATTTTCAAAACGTGTTTCAGGTAATTTGCTATAAAGATAATAGAAGCCAGCTATGGGGCACTGAAGGCTTAAATAAAGTGGCTATAATTACCTGAATAAAAGAAGAAATTTATGTTTTATTTATTTGGGTTTATCCCTATAAAAACAATTGAATGAAATATGGGTTTTAGCCCATTTGTTTAATATTAAAAGTTCGGTGTTTTACAAACTCTGAAATCATTTCCTAACTACGATCCTGATGAAAAAAAATTCCGCTGCGTAATTAATAAACACCGATACCATCTGACTGGCTCACTGCTCCCGCTCCCAGGGTCGGGTCGGGGGCTGTGACACCCCCCACCTAGTGGACGGCCAACACATGGCCCCACTTGGGATTTTATTTCAATTTTATAATTGATCTTGTTGGCTTATTTTAATCATAAAAACCATTGGAAATCTTGTAGGATCGTTTTCAGACCCGAACGAGTCGATCAGAAGAGTTTTACTCAGAATAAAAGGCGAAAACAGACATTCTGAGGTCAATTCAGCTAGAATATCACTTTAAACTGTCGTATTATTGATTAGATTGCAAAATACAGCGAGACGACACTTCGGCAGCACTTCGTTACACTGACCGGAACTCTTCCAACTGATTTCGCTTGAACACCTATTTATAGGTGAGTAATTCCGTTTGAATGAGTTCCAAGCGGAATTAGAATTCCAAGCGGAATCTAATTCCGCACGGAATTACACCAACCATCATTTCAAGCGGAATTAAGCATTCGAGCGGAATTACATTTAACCTCAAACTACGTGCCCTGATTTAACATTCCAAGACAAGACTCGATACAAGATGAAGTCGACAGACGCATGCACCAACAGACTCCCCCTCGAATGTTGACGAGTCTTAAGTGTCGAGTCTTCGCATCTTCAATCTTTATCAGTCTTCGGGCTTCTCTTTTGAAGTATCTAACACTGTAAAACATTCTCAAATCTTCTCTTCTTTTCATCACCAACAGACTCTCACGATTAGAACCTGACTCTTTGTCATTCAGACCCCCCCTCTCAGTAAGCTAGGATCGTAGTCTGGCTTTCACAGATTCACAGGATCACAACCTGGCTCACATCCTGTTCTGAATCAAAACCTGGCTTTTATCTGATTATCTCAAGATCTGTAGCTGACTCTGCTTTTTCTGCACAAAACTCTACCCAAAAATAAATTTCACAATTTTAAAATTTTACAAATTTATACTTTGCTAACCACTTGTAAAATCAATTTTCAAAATGATTTAACATTTATAATTTCTGATGAACCATTTAAAAAAAATATAATTTATCTTTTACAAAAACACACTTTCCCAACCTGATTGTCATCATGTTTAGCACTCGGAATTTTGAAAATCAGCTCTCCAACACCAGTTGTCGAAAATCTTTTTGAATTTTTCAAAATTTATGCTAAAACACACTAAAAATCTTTTTGGACTTTTTATATAACATAAATGCAATAAAAAAATATTTACAGACAATATTTTTGTGAGTTTGTGTAAGAGAATTATATCAGTTTATGAGACAAATCACCAACACCATTAAGCTTTAAACATTTTCAGTTCTAAATGATTCACTTAGATTGTCAGTATACTGATCCACTTAAATTTTCACACAAAGTTCAACTGCTTCGAGATATGAGATTAATGCCTTAAGCACTTAAACTTATTCGCGTATCCCACCACTTGAATATACTCCCGTATCCAGATCCCAATATTCAGTCTTACAGGTGAGTATACCTAGATGATATCTGTAAGGGGGTTAAATGCGAAACCGTGAGAGCTCAGGTCAGAACTTCCGTTCAGCAGAGAGATGACGGCTCGACTTTTGGTGTATCCCCTTTAGAGGATCTTTCTTACAACAGCATGATTAACATTTTTCAATGTTTCATCATTTATTATGCTGAGGGCGGCGCTATATTTCAAGCAAGCAGAAAGTATTATACGGGAACTAGGCCATTGCTTCCGCAAAATCAGATGTCCCGGGATAATACCCCAGATATCACTGAGCATAAAGACCTAGTATCTCAGAAAGAGGGACCTTTCAAACAAGATTTCGGGGGTTACCCATATATCCAAGAAATGTTCCCCACGATATAAGCAAGTTTGAAATTTTAGGTTTATATCTCGTCACAATCTATTAAATGTGTAAAAACCTACTGACACATCATCAGTGAGACTGTTTATCACATTTAAACATTCCATATCTTTAGCGTGCTGTGATAGTCCACTAATGTACTATCATTTCCTCTTTTCACAACAAAACTCATTTTACATTTTTCAAATGTTTTTTACTTTTTCAAATTTTCAAATGTTTTTGGATTTTCAATTTCTTACTCCCCCTAAAATTCAAACACATTAAAGAAATTTGAAAACCAACTGTACAGATAAAGTGACAACTGATATCGAATCACATCAAATCTCCATCCACTTTGCGTAAACAATCAGAACTCCCCCTCACAACAAAACTATTTTCCCATTTAGATTTCAAAACACTTAAGTTTGTTTTAATCAAAATGGTTTTTCCGGAAAATTAGTTTAGTTGACCAACCATTTGTAGGTTAGGGGTTCATCACATTGTTTTTCAAAATACCACTTGTAAGAATTAACATTTTCCAATTTTATCAACAAACAACTACTTGTAGGAAAAAGACAAATCAAGTACAACTTAATGTCCCTGATTAATCTTGTAAAAGATGCCGATTCCTGCTCCTCGCTTACCAACCTGGGAGCTCCGGCAAGTCCAGATTTTTACTGTTCATAATAGGTACCATCCCAGTCACAAACCTGGGATGACACAACTTCACCTGGTTTCTTTAATTTCTTCTCGTAGAATTCCTTTACACCTTTAACCTTCCTATCAACCATTTTACCAAAAATGTGTTTCACTTTGGAGTTAAAGGCTTTTTCAATATTAAAATCTTTATTTTCTGAGAAAAATTGATTTGAAATCTCTGTTTTTCCAACTTTTTGTTTAAAATTTTCAGCCCTAAATGGTGGAAAATTGACATCATCCATTGGAGGTACTGATGTTTCCAATTTTAGATCAACCTGTGGCTCCTCTGACTTTGTGGAATCAGATTCATCGCCAAAAGTTAGCTCCTCTGATTTTGATGAATCAGAATCATTGCTAGAACTAACGTCAGATTTCTTAACAATCCATTTCTGGTTGTCAAGATTTCCTCTTCTCTTATAAAACTTGTTTGAACATTCACCAATTTCAAATTTTGAATTTTTGAAAAGTTTAGATCTCTCAATTGGTGATTCAAACACAACCTCTTTCTCTTTCAGTTTATGAGAAACTCCATGTTTTGATTGTATTCCCTTGGAACAATTCTTGGCAATATGACCAACATTGTTGCATTGAAAACAGGTTCTTATTTCTTTCAACTGATCAGCAAACTTCCTCTCTTCTTGCTTCTTTGCAAGGAATTCTCTGTTCGACTGCTTCCAGAATGGACTCTTTTGTTCTTCCTCTGCACTTGTTCCTGAAACAAATACCATTTTTGATTTAAAATCTCTAATATATTTTTCATTTTTATAATTTTCTGGCGGAATAAAACCAAGACCTTTCTTTTTGAAATTACCGATATGGTTTGGTTTCTTTAGACTACCAGAACCATAACTGTAACCCTTTTTCTTGTTTTCTCTTTGTTGAACTCTTGAGGTGTACTTTTTAGGTTTTTCAGAAAGATTTACATCTTTTATTTCAGAAATATTAATTTCTGTCAATTTGAAAACCTTTTTGATCATGTCAGGTTTGACACCTCTTATTGGAAATTCCTCATCAAAATATAATTTGTCAGAATCATTCAATGTATATGCAACTTTGAATGTTTCGTCATTCAAATTAGATTTTGATAACAGGAATTCTTTATTATAAACTCTTTTGCCCTGTTTGACGGTTTAACTCGGAGTGCTGGACTCAGACTTTGACTCTGACATAGACTCCGACTTTGACTCCTCAGTTTCATCGTTATCTAACACATGATCCACCACTTTCTTCATCAATTGAGATTGTTGATCAGTGTCAGACGATGTAAAAGTAACATCAATATTTTCTGGTAGATTAACTGAAGACTCCGACTCCCACTGTAAATTTGTTGCCTTTTCGACTCTTTCTGAATTTGGATTTCTCGAAGAATATCCATTTTCAAGCGGGGGTGGACACTTGTTGTAACTGGCACTTTGTTTCTTACCAGATGTCTTTACTTCAGTATCCTTCTTCTTTTCTTTCTTCTTTTCAGGAGTCTTTTCTTCAGATACCTTTTGTTCTTCAGTTACTTCATCATCCTCAAATGCCTTCATGCCTTCAACAGTTGGATAAATCCTGTCAATGACATAAGAAGTACATGAGTAACTTTTTAACAAACGATTAACTCTCTCAGTTTCAATTCTTTGAGTTTCTAGTTTTTGTTCCAGCACAGCACACTTCTCAATGTAATTGTTCACCACTTTCTGCTTTATCATGAAAGCTCCTTGAAGTGTCTTCATTGTTGTTGCTTATTCTTCACTTGATTGATTATACTGATTCATTGCTTTGTTCAGAACATCGTATGATTCCTTCAACCTGTTTATATTGTTAATCAATTCGCTGTTTTTCTTTTTCATAATCTCACAAGTTTCACAATTCACAGGAATCTTTCTTGCATCAACTTCTTCATCAACTTTAAACTTTGGAACTTCCACCTTTTTCCTTATCACTGGAACATCTTCATCATCACTGCTAACTGGTGTTTTGACCTTTTTCTTTTTAGCTTTTTCATCTTCACTATCACTTTCTGCCATCATTTTCAAATGAGCTGCCATTCTTCTCGCATAATACTCACGATCATCATCACTATCTTCTTCAATACGAGCAACAAAAGCTTTGTGATGTGAAGTTTTATTTGGATCATAATCATCCCAACTAAAACCTTCCCAGTTAAAACCTTCAAGTAACTTTTCATCGTCTTGATCTATCAAACAAGCTTTACCGTCAGCTGGGATATATTTATCCCAATTGAAACCTGTTGAAGCTTTTTGATCATCTTGATTCACCAAACATGCTCTCTTTGATGATTCTTCAATCACTTTCCTTCCATGAGCCACTTGTGGTTCTTGTTGTTGTTGAGCGACTTGATGATAAATGGATTTTCGGTAGTAATCATTGTTGTTGAACGGATTTTGAGCTCCACTTTCTTCGCGATTAGTGCACTCTCTCTTGAAGTGTCCTTTTTCCCTGCAACGAAAACAAGTAACTTTAGATTTATCAAAACCCAAAGTAGAAACATTAGCATCACGTAAGTCATTTCTTCCTGTGATCTGCTTAAATTTCTCAGCTCGTCTCAACACACTTGCCAAACACCACTTTATGTCCATCAATTCCATCTCTTCAGCATCAATCTGATCGTAATCCTCTTTAGTAAGCATTGGATTCCCGATCCGACCTGCAACAAAACTTCCATATGACTCCAACACAGTTCCCAACAAAGACATATGGCTTTTTGCAACTTCTTCTGAATAATCCTCATCATTCTCCAGATTCAGTACAATGTTGCATTGTAACTTCTTGCCCTTCTTTGTTGTTGAAATATTCGGATCAAATGATGGATATGATGAAAAACTTGTGTTACTGTTTGATCCTTTAGAAGAACTTTTTGCATTGAATGCAGTCTCGACCTTCGGTGACATATTGGTGGATTTATCACTGACACCACCTTTGTAATAGAGACCAATGTCTTGTTCACCATCGAAATCTTTCATTCTTGAAATCTTTCTCTGTTCCATCTCCTGAGCCTCAATCTTTTCAATAAACTTGCTCAGTGTCAAACTACTAAACCCTTTCTTATTCCTTAGCATCATGAGATATGTACCCCAAGTTTCATATGGCAATGCATCGGCCAATTTTTCGATCAACTCTTCATTATCTTTGTCGATGCTCAATCTCTTCATGTTGGCTAATAAATTACAGTATCTTTCAATTATTTGCTTAGTGCTCTCATTTTTCAACCCACGAAACAGATCAAACTCTTTCTTCAGAAGTGATTTCTTGTTCTTAACCATCTCTTGACTACCAACAAACTTTGATCTTAAAGCTTTCCAAATTGAATAAGAAGTTCCATTGTGTTGCAATAGAACCAAGATATCTTCTTTCACAGCTTGTTGTAGTAGACTTAACATCATTTTTTCATCTTTGTATTTCTTTCTATTTTCAGCACTCAGATATTTAATAGCAGTAATCTCTTCATCGTCATTTTTCGGTCTAACATATTTCGTCTCTACACATTCCCAAGCATCTAAATAATTTGCTTGAACCCAGTTTTCAAATCGTCCTTCCCACCCTTTATATTCCTCAATGTTCACGAGCTTAGGCGGTTTTTGCATAGCCCCCGTTTCATTTTCTAACATCGTGTTCTGTGCAAGAGTAATCAGGGTAACCGGGGTAGCGAATGCGTTGTAAAATTCCTCTTCCATGATTCGGTTTTCAAGAAATTTTCAAACACAGTTTTTAAATGAGATTACACTCTTCAAAAGAAATCCCACTTCAAACGAAATCACCCTGTTCAAGCGAGATTATCCTTCAAGCGAAATTACCCTAATTTCGTTTGAGATGAACACACTTTCAAACGGAATTACAATTCCGTGCGAAATTATCAAACGGAATAGGATCTTTCAAACGGAATCACTAATTCCGTGCGAACCACTCAAACGGAATAACCCTACTGAAGCGGAATTAGCAAGTTTCAAGCGGAATCAACAAAACTTTTCAAGCGAAATATCGGTTTCAAGCGGAATTAGGAGCTAATTCAGTTTGAAGAGCTGCTGACATCATCATCTCGTGCTGGTTTTTCAAACGAAATTACAATTTTTATCTGTTTTAGATCGAATTAAAGTCTAATTTTCACAAGGATTAGTTAAAACACTATTCCGAGTATGATGTGTAAAAATCAGAACATTTTGACCGTGAAAAGTTGTAAATTTTGAAAAAAAATGTGTAGAAATCAGAATTTTCAGCTGAATTGGTATGAACTCTTCCTCCTGAGCTCTGATACCACTTGTAGGATCGTTTTCAGACCCGAACGAGTCGATCAGAAGAGTTTTACTCAGAATAAAAGGCGGAAACAGACATTCTGAGGTCAATTCAGCTAGAATATCACTTTAAACTGTCGTATTATTGATTAGATTGCAAAATACAGCGAGACGACACTTCAGCAGCACTTCGTTACACTGACCGGAACTCTTCCAACTGATTTCGCTTGAACACCTATTTATAGGTGAGTAATTCCGTTTGAATGAGTTCCAAGTGGAATCTAATTCCGCACGGAATTACACCAACCATCATTTCAAGCGGAATTAAGCATTCAAGCGGAATTACATTTAACCTCGAACTACGTGCCCTGATTTAACATTCTAAGACAAGACTCGATACAAGATGAAGTCGACAGACGCATGCACCAACAGAAATCACCTAAGTTTGGTTATAAGTATGGCACATTAGTAACATAACTTCATTCTTACACCTACCAACACACACAAAACTCTCTCCTTCTTCCTTGCTTGCTCATGGCCAAGAACACCCACATACCTCCACCATTTTTCATCCATCTTCCATCCATTCCACATATGTACAAAGGTGTAAGAAGGTGTATTAGGAAGCTTGGAGCTTTCAGAAGTTGAAGGACCTTCACCGTTTGCTTTTATTCAATTGTTTTCTCCTCTTGATCATCCCTAGCCATGTGCTAGTGGTAAGAACCGTGATCTTGCTACTTTGCTTCTATTTTAAGTGGTTAAAAGAAGAACCATAATGTTGATCATGAAGAACACTAAGAATCACAAGAAGTAAACATGAACATAAGCTTAAAATATGAAGAAATCTTGATGAATATGAGTTGATTTGCTTGTTGATTGTTGATTGTTGTTTGTTCATGTATATGATGTAGATCATCATATGATCTTGCTAGATCATGATTAAAAACATAATCTAGCAAGATGAGAAAATAGAAATGTTGTAGGATGATAGATCATCCACACATAAAGCATGAACTTGAAAGAACATAATGTTTTCTTGAAAAATAAAGATCAAAGTAAGTTGTTAACCATGTAGATCTAAATACCTATTGATGGTTTTTCAAAGGAACCAAGTTAAAAATATAAGTTTTATTTAATCTTGGTTCTTACATAAACAAACTTTATTTATTTTTGGTGGTTAAACAAGTGTAGAAACACTTGTGTAACAAGAAGATATCATAAAGAAACATTTTTTAGAAATGATGATCACAAGTTGTAAAGATCAATCTTCTTTAAAAGTGAAGTTTTTAAAGAACCACTCACACTTTAAAGGATAACAAGGCTTACTAATGACACTAGTAAGTTCCTACAAATTTTTACAAATATTCAAGTTCATGAAGTAGGAGATTATACTTATTTTTGGCAAAATTGGTAAGTAAAGGTTGTTTATTATTGATTGTGAATGGATTGTGATGATTTTTACAAAAGAAAATGATATGCTTGAAGGCATGGAAACCTCCATTTTTAGGGGAAACTATGGCAAATTTTTCTAAAAATCTAAAACACTTAGAAAAATATTTATAAACATGCACTTACAAGAAGCCCTTAGAATTTCAAGTCGGAGACCGTGTCCTACTCAAGGTGTCACCTTGGAAAGGAGTCGTGAGATTTGGAAAGAAAGGAAAACTTGCACCTCGATATATGGGACCATTTAAGATTGTGGAAAGAATTGGGAAGGTTGCCTATCGATTAGAGCTACCTCCAGAGCTTGGAAATATTCATCCGACTTTTCACGTGTCCAATTTGCGAAAGTGTTTAGCTGATGCTGATCTTCACATTCCTCTCAACGAGATCCGAATCGATGAAACGATGCACTTTGTCGAGAAACCCGTGGAGATAGAGGACCGTACATTCAAACAGTTGAAGAACAAACGGATTCGATTGGTCAAGATTCGCTGGGAATCCAAACGTGGCCCAGAGTTTACTTGGGAACGTGAGGACCAGATGAAGACGAAATATCCGCATTTGTTTTCACAAGCTTCCTCTAGTTAAAATTTCGGGACGAAATTTCCTGAAGTAGGGGAGACTGTGACAACTGTGTTCTGTAATCGATGTACAATGTAAAAAAATGTTGATTATTAATAAAACAATGTCATTTGGTGTTATTATATGTGTTTTGGTGTTTTTATGTGTGTAATTGTGTTTTGTGATTTTACAATTCGACTCGATTCTGATTTCAAGCTTTAAATCGCTTTCTGGAAGGTTATACGCAAACTGGCGCGTAAACACAGTCAGTATAACGCAACAAACACTCCGGAATAATAAAATAGGCTTAACATACCTTAAATAACCTCCACATAACTTAGAAATAAGTTTTGGATGGTTTGGTGTGTTGAAATCAACTTTGTTCGATCGTAGGGACTATTTGTGTCAAACTATAAAACTATACCGATTTGTATAGAAACGAACATTCCGGAACTTGATCATAAGTTAAACATACCCTAAATATCCTTTACATAGCTTAGAAATAGGCTTTGAGGGGTTCGGTATGCTAAAATAAACTTTATTGATCAATAGGGACTAAAAGCGTCAAAAAGTGCACAAGTTTGCATTTTCGCGCATATCTTACGTTCTGAATATATCCGGACATCCAAAAATTTATGTAAGCATTAAAATATTTTATTTTAGTGTTTGGCATAAGAACATACCATTCGTCGCTTAATTTGGATCGTTTTTGCGTTCGTTACGACTTCCGTCGTAATTAACCGAACAACGCAACCGTACGGCTAAACGAACCGACACCCGAGATGTTTTCAAGCATATTTCATGTTCCCTGTGTTTTAACATCATTGTGGAGCTTGAAAATGGGTTTAACGGGTGTTAGAAGTGCCGATACGCAACAAAACAAGGTGCAGGGGCTAAACTGTAAATAAGTGAAAGTGGCTGGTCTGCAGGTCCCTTACGGACCGTATGGACCATAGCTTACGGTCTGTAAGCTTGTGCCAGCACCACAGAATTCAGAAACTTCCATTCCAGCTGTTGCAACTGGTTTTAGACATTGTTTTTGCAATCTATGGACTTGTTGCTGGTTTTGCTCATTGCCCAATCAATGTTTAACAAGTGTATGGCCAAGATTTGAGCTTCACAACACTTGGAATGATCCTAGAACTCCTAACTTACTATAAATAGCAACCCCCCATTTCACTTCATTCTCACACTTGATCTAAAATCAGCTCTAAGTTGGGGTGTTTGCCCTTCATACCTGAGCTATTTTAGATCAAACATCCTTCTTGGACCCTTTGTAAGTCCTCTTCTTGCTTGTTCTTGTATTTCAAGCATGAAAGTCAAACAAGTTTGACTTTCAGCTTTGACCAGTCAATGGTTAACACAAAGTTCCGTTGAACTTTGCAACGTGAGCGTAATCACGATGGTTATAGTCCCTTGTGACTATACCTACTGATTACCACGTTGACTAGGCGTAGTGACGAGTCGTAGTTTCGGCCAAAATGCGTGTTTATGCGTATTTTGTAACCAAACTACTCTAGGGTATCAAAACCGTTTGTTTTGATATCAAAACCTGTTTTCTAACTTAACTAAACATGTTTTAGCATGTTTAGCTCGTCACTTTTAGATTAGTGCTTGTCTAGAGTCGTAAGTCAAGCGGACTAAACACCCGCTTAGACTTTCGATCTCGACCCGTTTGGTCGATCATTAGGATCCGACCAAGCATGTTTAGTGACCATAGTTGCATAGGGAATAACATTCCGAGGTTATACCTTATGGTCACCTAGTTTAAGTAGTTGTATGATAGGTAGTTTATATGCCTTAGGTAAATGACCAAAATGCCCTTTTCATACATAATTGGTAATTAAGCATATGTAACACAAACTTTTGTCATGTAACTGATTATGCAACATATTTAAACATGTTTAGGCATATAATACTTGTCATATGACTAGTTAGACGTCTCGAACGCGTTTTGCGTGCACGACGCGTTAAAGTAGTGTAAGCTACCTTAATGGGTCGCGATAGGTCGAAAGCAATTAGGTTAGGTTCCGATTTAGAATGTAGGCTTTGTTAAACCATATCACATGAGTTCCAACACTCATTTGGTTTACAAGACCTCATTCTGTCCGATCTTCCGATTTAGGCGTCTATTGTTTGACTAGTGATTCGATTACTAGGTGTTGTTTGATTTCTCTGGTTTGCTCGAGTTTGTTGAAGTTCTATTGATTGAGGATACTTTGCACTTCATGTGAGTACATAGTTCCCCTATTTTACTGTTTTCAATTGTTTTGGGGTGATTCATATGTGCTAAATGTTTTCAAGGTTTTAACAATGGTTTTCAAAACAATTTTCGATATTATAACGATGATTTCAAAAACGATTAAGATGGTTTATACTAAACTAATAACGATTTCAATAAAGTGAATAAACTAGTTGGTTGTATTTACATAACGAATGGCATTCATTAGCATTGATCAAGCCGACCAGTATTAGGTTATGGTACCATAGGATCTGACAAATCCCGTTATTAGACTGCACCCATGGTTGTGTGTGGGTTAGGTGGGTAACGACTGAATCTGTGATTGTTAATTTACCCTTTGGTGGTTTATTAATGCGAGAAGCGATAGGCGAGATAGTCGAGTCACGAAGGTTTGAATGTTATTAGCGAGGCGACCATAAATAGTTTTCACAATTAAAACGAGGATGATTTAAACAATTTAAACGAGTTAACGATTTGAACACGATTAAACGAGTTGGATAAACGATTGGTTTTTGGTTAAGTGTTTAGATAACGGGACGGGTGTAATGTGATGAAAACATGGTAGATACGCCGCTGGTACTTCTTATATATAAGTGTTTTCAACATATTACATACCGTGGCGTTGTTTGGTTCACTTGGGTAAACGATTTTGAAACGATGTCACACAAACGAGGTTTTCGAAATGATATAAACCATACGAGTTTTATTAACGAGATTTATTAACAAGTTTTATTAACGAAGATTTATTAACTAGTTTTATTAACGATTTAATACGAGATGTTTTACAAATTGGTTTTCTAAAACAAAATGTTTTTGGGTTAAGAATCATGGCTACGAGGTTTTGTAAATTATAACCCGCTTGATTTGAGTTGGTTAATTTCGTTGCAATATTATACTCTTTTCAAAACAAGGTTTTAATAAGGTGTTGCAACATTTAAACTAGCCATGATTCCGACACTCCTATAAAACCTATGTACTCGCCAGCATTTCTTTGCTGACTTCGTTTTTACATATGTTTCAGGTGATGTTGCTTGATGATGATTACTAGGAAGCATGAGTCACATAGGATCTGGACGAGGCCTTAGTGACATGATAATCATGATAGTCGATATGTAATTTGTTTGTTATGTGTTAAGACAATGTTAATGTTTAATATTATCAATAAAACGAAACTCTTTTTGTATCCATGGTTATGAAACAATAATTCTGCCACGACACTCCCCGACGTTTCCGCCGCGGTTTTGTTGTTTTAACGCGGTCGGGGTGTGACAATTACTTAGAGTTTGGTAGTGACAAGGTTTCATCTATATGCATGTATTTCTTCTTCTCTTTTCCTTTAATTTTTCTTATTTTTTTTAGAGTTAAATGTCATTTTAGTCTCTATAGTTAGGGTCATTTTACTAGTATAGTCTAAAGGTTTTATTTTTTGCCTGTGGGTCCAAAAAGGTTTCACCGTTGCCATGTTAATCCACTGGGTTAACTTCATCCATTTTTTCTGTTAACGAGAAGGGCAATTCGGTCATTTTATATGGTCGAATTGCCCTTCTAGATAACAGAATTACATATAAAAATGACCGAATTACCCTTCTCGTTAACAGAAAAATTGATGAAGTTAACCCAGTGGACTAAAATGGCAATGTGAAACCTTTTTGCACCCACATGCGAAAAATGAAACTTTTGAACTTAACTGACAAAATGACCCAAACCACAGGGACTAAAATGACATTTGGTAAAATTGTCTTCTAACTCAAATTTTTAGGTCGTAACATGCGTGTACTAAATATCGAATTCAGGATTCATAATAATTGTCTTCTAACTCAAATTTTTTCGTGACTTACAATTTTTTTTCATACGTTTCGATTTTCATAACATATTATACTCAACTTCATACGCTTCTCCTTAATTGCCTAGCCACATCGACTTCACAATCGTAATCGGGTATGCAACAACATTTCGACTTTGGTTTTGAAGTTTGCAAATATACCCTTTAACACGTTAATGTCATTGTAAGGCATCGGGCAATGCACAAGAGGTAAATAAGGTCTTTCGTTTAAAATAGTTTTTAAATTCTACAAAACCATAACGTGTGAGGCATAATATGGTTTTAATATGCTTTCTTATATGTACTTGAGTAAATTACAAAAATCTTCATTTATGTATGTCATTTATTGCAAACTGTGTCCTTTGTCCTCAATAATTACAGAAAACGTACTCGATGTTTGCAAACCGTTGCAAGTTATGTCCTTTAGCCCTAACTCAGTTAATTTTTGTGGTTAAATCTAATCAAATGGACTCCACATGAGGGTATTTTTGTGGTTAAATCTAACCAAATGGGCTTCACATGAGAGTAAAATGACCAAAATACCCTCACGTGGGGTCCATTCGTTCAGATTTAACCACAAAAATTTAAATGAGTTAGGGCTAAAGGACATAATTTGCAAGGGTTTACAAACATCAAGTATGTTTTCTGTAATTATTGAAGATAAAGGACATAGTTTGCAATAAGTGACATACATAAATGACGATTTTTGTAATTTTCTATATGTACTTAAACACGATAATGTCACTGTCGCAACGAGTGTAACGAAGTTCGCAAACGTGCTGCTATCTGCGGCTCCGCTGCAACTTTGATCCAACTGGAGTGCTTATATATGGTATTACATTGAGTTAAATAAAAAACGCTGCAACACAAATTTTCATATGTTTAACGCATCATATAATGTTTGGGCTAATTCATACGATGTTTGCAACGAGGCCGTTGCATATCGCCCTGTAACACCTCAGAATTTCGTGTTCAATAATAAAACGACACGTGTCATGTCAGACAAAACGCGTTGTAAGCTCGGATTTTTAATAAAGATGATTCGGTAGGATTTAAAGTGGCGTCATGTTAAACTGTTACCTCTGAATGACCTAAATTATAAATCCCAAGACCCGATTAAATATTATACCCATCTTTTATTACCCTCGATGCGGAAAATTATTTCTAATAATGGATGTGATAAAGCATGATGTGATCCCACAAATAATTTGAGTGGTACACCGATGTTTTCGGATCTGGTTAATGCATTCAAATTGAAACAAGTTCAATGGTAGGGTATTACACAGTATCATACACTGAAAAAGGGTCCTATAATTGATAAATGAGGTCTAATTGTCGTGCAAGTTGATACCTTTCCAAAACTTCAACAAACAACAACAAATTTTGGCTCAGAACAGTGCTAGCGCACCGCTACATATGTAGCGTAACGGTGCGCTACCTTGATTAAGTCAAAATGCCCTGAATAGCGGGCTAGCGCACCGCTACATTTGTAGCGTAACGGTGCGCTAGCGGTGTACCCAGCATCAGAAACAGACAGCAACCTGTAATTCGCGATTGTGACTTGTTTCACCGGTTTTCTTGCATGTGCATGAACCTTAGACTCCCCTAAGCAGTAGGGACAAGTGTTTAACGATTATGGAATGTTGTAGACCTTGTTTTCAAAGAATCATGGTGCCTTGGGCACTATATAAGCTCATAAGTTGCAACCCATTTGATCATTCCATTCTCATTCACTTCTGCTCAAATTGTGGAGTATCCAAGCTGATCAAAGGACTTCCTAAACATCAATTAATCAGTTGGTAAGTCTCTAATCCCTTCTCAATTAATACTAGTCTCTTAATTAGCTTAAAAGTCAAAATATCATGCTTAACGTTTGACTTCATAATTAAGTATCGATAGCTCAGGCGTATGTCAAATTTAACGTACCATTAGATAGGTAATTATATGGGTATTAAACCTTTGTAAAGGCACATACCGAATCCAGACCTAACTAGGTCGTTCGTCGGGTCAAACGTTGACCGAAAAAGTCAACAGAAATACAAATTGCGATTTAATGCACAATTAATGATCCGAAAGGTGTGCAACCTGTTTTAACCTTAATATAACATGGTAATAAGTATAAAAACTTGTCTACGCTTGCCCGACTCGACAAATTTCTGTTTAAACCCGGTTCGGAACCGAAAGGCGCAAAACCTTGACTTTTGCTTTGACCTCGGTTCTGACCCGTTTTAGTTTGATTCGAAGATGCCTTAGTGCTTCATTAGAGTAGGGTTGCATGTTAGTATAAGTCTCTGTACTTGTTTCGTTGATTATCCGATGCATGCACACGTTTCCGTTAATCGCTTAAATTGGACCGTAATGCCCTTATGACCCTACAACGAGAATTTTGAAAATGTGGAAGTACTATAATCTTAGTTACTGATTATTTAGCATGTACGTAAATTTTCACGTCAATCGGAGGTCTAGATTAGGAGATATGCGCATTAGCGTAAATAATAAGCTTTTTATTAATTAAACGGCGCGATTAGCGCATAGCCTATCTAAACCCGATTTTCGGTACCAAAACTTTTACCCACTGATGTTAAATAATATTTTAGGATTTTTGAAGATTTTTAATTATTTTTAAACTGATCTTAAGCTAGGCTTATCGCATTGATTCGGTTAATACCGAATATGCCCTTTTAAGCCATAAAACGAATTTTACGAATCCGTTTGATACCAATCCAATTGCCACTGATTTAAAATAATAAATAGAGTGTTATGAGCCTGTTTTGCTGATCAGAAAACTCAGAATGGTATTTTAAACCGTACGTCGCTTAAAACGGCTTCATACGCGTATTAAACGCATAATTTGGGTTTAAAACCATTTTGGGAAATGAGACTCTTCACCAACTGTTGTGGTCTGTTAAAATTAATAATTTTGCTGATTAAATCAGACCCATATCTCAGAAGTATAATAAATCTCTTTTATAACCCTTAAAATGACCAAAATACCCCTACGGGGCGTATTTAGGGATTAAACTCGTTATGGGCATTATGGAAGATATCATAATGATATCACAACATATTTAAAGCGTATTAACTTAGGAAACCTGTTCGCGACCCTTTCGGTTACCCGTTATGCATTATACGCGTTCGGTTCGGTTTATGTAACTAGTTTGCATAAACTAGCCGAAACGGGTCAAACGATATCATTTTTTATCTCAAAATCCAGAATGTGAATAGTAAACCCATATTAAACAAGTCCTCAAACTTGTCGGGTCTAAATCACATTCTATCCGGTCTTCGCTTAATCGTGCGTACGAACCGTATCATTAAAACTGACCGGTCTAAGCTTAAGCTTAATCAAAGGCCCGTTAGTATTCTAATAGGTTATATTAAACCTTCGTTCCAGATTAGGAGAACCAGTAAAAGCTATCTGCAATTTATTCGATTAAGGATTTATACTTGCAAAGGTAAATACTTTTAACTTATTTTCCCTATACGGGCTTGGGTTACGGTACATAGCGTACCGCTTGATCGGGCATCAAATCTCCACGCTTAGTGGGTAGTTGAATAATTTGATCGGCTCGTTTTAAACAGTCTTGTTTACTTTACAGCCTTTGGGGGGTTAATGACCATGTCCCGGATATCCTCGGCATTATCTTACGAGATTGCCACGACCTGAGCACGGGGTGTAGGCGTACTCCCGTGTATAACTCACTTACAGTGGTGTGTCTATTGATCTTTAACCCGGATACATTCCGGGCTACTGAACGCATAAGTAACACGTAATTCGTTCACAAGATTATTATATTATCAAAATAATTCTCCCAAGTTAAATAAAATGTTTATGCCATGTGCATCCAAACCAATTTTCAATCATTTTACAAAATGAGTCAGTTGAATGTATTTACCAGTGTAAACTGACGTATTTTCCCAAAAAGATTAAATGCAGGTACTAGGCGAAATAGGCTGGGAGTCTCCTAAGCATCACTAGAAGTCTCGCAAACTTAAGATGCCGAAGTCTGTTGAACCATAGACAATATTTTTATTATTCGATCCTACTGTGGATAAACACCGGATAATTGTGACTTTGTTTACAATAAATAAATTCGGTTGTATCTTATTTAAATTTGCTTCCGCTGTGCATTATTATATTGTGTTGTTTGACTATTACGTTGCCAACCACGTCACGATACTCCCCCACCGGGCCCACCGGTGACACGTGGAAATCGGGGTGTGACAGGTTGGTATCAGAGCCAACACTGAGTGAATTAAACACTAGCCTTTTGTGTTTAATCTCAGTTACACAATTGCACATATCTAAACTTTTGAGTCTAGACTTATAACCTAGGACAAATTCCACCTTATTCGGTTTTTGTTTTGTCCTTTAAATTTTATATTTTGTTATTGTTATCTTATGCCTTATTGACAGGAATAACAAAGATGCCTCCGAGATTCTTGCGTACGCGAGGACGCGGAAAGGGGCCGGTAGCCGCCCCCAACGATCACGAAGCAGGACCTTCGAATACACGAGGTCCTATCCCCGCCGAGAGTGATGGTACTCGACGGAACCAGAGAGGTCTCTTTCAACCGGCAAGACGGTTGACTTCGAATAGCTCGACGACTCCCGCTCAAGACCCCTACGGGCCACAATCAGAAAATGAGCCTGGAGACTCACACCATTCGTACATACCGTTACAGCGATCAATGTCGCACCGCCCTTTTGGAGACCCCACTCCATTCTTTCAAGGCCGGTTTAACCCGACAGATTATATACAAGAACCAGTGGGTTTTAACCCATTGGGACCGGAGGACCATTTCTCTGGGGGCAATGATATGGACGAGGAAGACGACCCCATCGAGCCCGCATCAGGAACTCCCAACCATCCCATCGAGGTCTCGGATAGTTCCATTTATCACGGACCACCCTATAATGGTCCAGATAGCTTCCAGGCTATCTTTACTCAGCACGAATGGTACTATACACCTTCTCACCATTCGTCGCCGCATGTACAACAGCAGCCTCACTATTCTTCGCCTCATGAGCAGCAGCAGCAGCATCATCAAGATTCCTCTGGGAATCACCAGTTTGTGGCAGTTACGCCACCGCCTCCACCGCCACCAGTTCAGCCGGCGCCTCCTCAACCGCAAAGACGTATGAGAACAGGAGCCCGGATGTCTACACGAAGAGAAGAGTTTCATTTCAGCTCTCCTCTACAATCAAGTGGCAGAAATTATCAGCCGCTTCCAGAAGATCCACAAATGGGTGGACCATCAAACCCCTTCGCGCAGCAACCGCCACCAATGGGTTTCGATAATCAGATACCAGCATACACGGGTCCTTCGATGTATAACCCGTTTGAGCCACCGACCCACACTAACCCCGGTTACGCTGAAGCCGACCCATACCTGGTAGCTGCTAATTACAACGCTCTTAACCCTGATGGACCGTATGGAGGTCCTTGGGGAGTAGGGTACCCAGTCCAGGGGTACCAGATACCTACACAACCCCCGTTTTACCAACAACCCCCGCCGTCTCTACAAATGTCGCCACCACTGCATCAGGAGATCCTGCAAAGTATTAGAGAAGTACGACATGAGGCACGGGAAGATCGACGGCGTAACCAGGGGATGTTCAAGACCTTGACGAACTTAATCAAGGGAAAGAGCAAGAAGGATCAGTAAATCCTTTATGTGTGTATGTCTACTTTAAAATTAAGTCCCTGTGAGGACATTTATGTGTGTATGTAGTCCCTGCGAGGATATCTCTTTATCTCTGTACCTAGTCCCTGCGAGGACTTGTGTTTTAAATTAACCCTGCGTGGGTAAGTACTTGTTTAGCCCCTACGTGGGAAATGGTTTGTTTGAAAAGACCCGTTTAGGGCAACATGTAACCTATGTATAATTAAATGGAATGTTTGTTTTATAAATTTCATGTTTGCCATTATGTGCATATATATAAATTATAGATGAAATAAATAAATTAAAATCATTCCTTTTAAATCTGCCTAGTAATTATTCAATTAAGAATCTTTAAGTGTGAAACCTAGCCTCGTGTCAAATATAAGACCGGGCCAAAATGGTAAGACCTGTTTAAAAGATTCAAATCCCTGTTAACATCTTAAAACATGTTAACACTCCTGGCAGAAGTGATTCGTTAAATCACATGTCATTTATATATATATAAGGATTCTTTAGAAGATTCCTAATCCAGTTTAATGATCTCTGAATCCTGGATTTACATCATCAATTAAGATGATCATATTTAACCATACGTAGTAATATAGTGCCTACGGGCCTTGCTCATTTCTACATGAGCCAAAAGACAGTGGTAGCTATGACTCCCTGTCTAATAAAGGTAATGAACTAGGTTCAAACCTTAAAGGTCTTGATTCTCTGAAATCATAGCTTATAATTTAAATTGTCCATGTGACCAAGCCTTATGTGCTAATATATATTGTTATTGTTTATGTTTAGGATAAATTTTAATTGAAATCCTAAATTAATACGATTAATAAGTTAACCAAATATGGTCTCTGTTTACCATGGTTAACGAGTTACCCTAAGGGGTAATTCCATAATAAACTCCCAAATAAATTATTGTCCTTGTTTTCTGCAACAGTTCAATACAAATGGCTAACTCTAATGAAGTCAATAGCCATCCTGTGGAGCCGAATGAGAACGCCCAGATTACATTAACGGGTGCCGAGTTAAAAGCAATCATAGACGGCGCTATTACTCAAGCTTTGGATAGACAGTATGAAGAATACAGTAGTACCCGAAGTAGGACCCACTCTGTATCACATTCAAAGCCAAGGACACATTCAGAGGCTCATAACAAGCCTCCTCCCAAAAAGGATGTACCAAAGAAAAACGGTGATGATCGCCAGTCCACCAACCACCAAAGTAATCCATCTCAGCAGTTGGTACTGCATCAGGGACACCGTAACAAGGGTTGCACATATAAGTACTTTGTGTCTTGTAAACCCAGGGATTTTACGGGGGAGAAAGGAGCCGTAGACTGCATGACGTGGCTGGATGAAATGGACACGGTTGTGGACATCAGCGGATGCGCTGAAGGTGATGTGGTTAAATTTGTCTCACAGTCCTTCAAGGGTGAGGCGTTAGCTTGGTGGAGATCTCTGATGGAGGCCTCCGGAAAGATTCCGTTGTATAGCATGACGTGGGATCAATTCATTGCCCTGATCAAAGATAATTTCTGCCCTCAACATGAGGTGGAAAAGATAGAATATGACTTTCTGTCATTGGTGATGAAAAACCTCGACTGCCAAGCTTACCTGACAAGCTTCAATACGCTGTCCAGGTTGGTTCCCTACCTAGTAACCCCTGAGCCAAAGAGGATCGCTCGTTTTATTGGTGGTTTGGAACCCGAGATCAAGGCCAGTGTAAAAGCTTCTCGGCCAGTTACCTTCAGGTCTGTAACTGATCTTTCTTTATCCCTCACACTGGATGCGGTCCGACAGAGATCGCTGAGGAATAAAGATGTTGAGAAGAGGAAGCGAGAAGATGATGGTTCGCGTAGGTCGAACAAGAAACACCGTGGGAACGGTGATAACAAGAAGGGATCCGAGTCGAGGAAGGATGGGCATAAGTCTGATGAGAAGCCCAGGTGTAAAACTTGCAAGAAACAGCACTATGGAAAGTGCAGACTAGAGTCGAGCTCACGGACTCAGTCGAAATCCTTTGCTTGTGGGATTTGCAAGTCCACGGACCATAAAACCTTGGATTGCAAGAAAATGAAAGATGCGACGTGCTACCGTTGCAGTGAGAAGGGCCATATAAAGACTAACTGCCCCAAGAACAACAAGAAGCCTGAGGAGGCTAAGAAGACTAACGCCAGAGTCTTCAGGATGGATGCGCAGGAGGCTGTGCAAGATGATAACGTCATAACAGGTACATTCCTTGTAAATGATGTCTTTGCAAGAGTACTTTTTGATTCAGGCGCAGATAAGTCTTTCGTGGATCATAAGTTTTGTAAATTGTTGAATTTACCTGTCAAAACCCTAAGCATAAACTATGAGGTAGAGTTAGCAGATGGTACCATAGAAACCGTCTCTACTGTGTTAGATGGATGTACTATATCCATTAAGAACCATTCTTTTCCTCTGTCTCTACTTCCGTTTAAATTAGCTGGTTTTGACATAGTTCTGGGTATGGACTGGTTATCTCATAACCAGGCCCAAATCGTCTGTAAACAGAAACAGGTAGTGATAAAGACTCCGTCTGGTGAGTCACTTACCATTCGGGGAGATACCCAGTACGGACTGCCTGAGCAGGTGACTATGCTCAAGGCTTCCAAGTGTTTGAAGAGGGGATGTGTCATCTACATGGCGCAGGTGATTATTGATGAGCCTAAACCGAAGTTAGAAGACATCCCTGTCATTTCTGAGTACCCAGAAGTGTTTCCTGAAGATCTACCTGGAATACCACCAGATAGACAAGTCGAATTCAGGATCGATATCATTCCCGGAGCGGCACCAGTTGCCAGAGCACCGTACAGATTGGCACCCACCGAAATGAAGGAGTTGCGGACGCAGCTAGATGAACTGCTGGCTAAGGGTTTCATTCGACCTAGTTCATCTCCTTGGGGAGCGCCAATCCTGTTTGTCAAGAAGAAGGATGGGTCGATGCGTCTGTGCATCGACTATCGCGAGCTTAATAAAGTCACGATCAAGAATAGGTATCCGTTGCCCAGAATCGACGATTTGTTCGATCAACTTCAAGGGGCAAGTTACTTCTCAAAGATTGATCTGAGGTCAGGCTACCATCAGTTGAAGGTTAAGGATGAAGACGTTCACAAGACTGCATTTAGGACTCGTTATGGTCACTACGAGTTCCTAGTGATGCCTTTTGGGCTCACTAATGCACCAGCCGCGTTCATGGATCTCATGAATCGCGTCTGCAAGCCTTACTTAGATAAATTTGTTATCGTCTTCATCGATGACATCCTTATTTATTCTAAGAATCAAGCTGACCATGAGAAACACCTTCGGTGCATTCTCAAACTTTTACATCACGAGAAACTCTATGCCAAATTTTCTAAGTGTGAATTTTGGTTACGAGAAGTCCAATTTCTTAGACATGTGGTCAGTGAGAGTGGTATCCAAGTGGATCCCGCTAAAGTAGAAGCTGTTATGAATTGGCAAGAGCCAAAGACGCCTACGGAGATACGTAGCTTCCTGGGATTGGCAGGATATTACAGGCGTTTCATCGAAAATTTTTCAAGGATTGCTGCACCCCTAACTTCTCTGACTAAGAAAAAGATTAAGTTCGTTTGGGGCCCTAAGCAGCAAGAAGCATTCGATATTCTCAAACAGAAGTTGAGCAACGCTCCTGTGCTTACTTTACCTGAAGGCACTGAAGAGTTCGTAGTTTACTGCGATGCTTCACACACCGGCATGGGGTGTGTGCTTATGCAGAAAGGCAAGGTTATTGCCTATGCATCGCGACAGTTAAAGGTGCATGAGAAGAATTACACCACCCATGACTTGGAGTTGGGTGCCGTTGTATTCGCACTAAAACTGTGGAGGCATTATCTTTATGGAATCAAGTTTGTGATCTTTTCTGATCACAAGAGCCTCCAGCATCTGTTTAACCAGAAAGAACTAAACATGAGGCAACGCCGTTGGATGGAAACTTTAAATGATTATGATTGTGAAATCAAATACCATCCCGGCAAGGCAAATGTAGTCGCTGATGCCTTGAGCAGAAAGCAAAAGGTTAAACCCATTCGAATTAACGCCAAGCGTATGGAGATAAAGAACAGTTTGATAGAAAGGGTGTTAGCTGCACAGAAGGAAGCTGTGTTGGAAGCTAACTACCCAAATGAAAAGTTAGGAGTAACTGAGGAGCAGTTAACTCTTAGCAAAGACGGAATTCTAAGATTAAATGGGCGAATATGGGTTCCGATTTACGGAGGACTTCGTGATGTTATCCTCCAGGAAGCCCATAGTTCCAAATACTCCGTTCATCCTGGAGCTGATAAGATGTACCAGGATTTAAAGGCAAATTATTGGTGGATAGGCTTGAAAAAGTCTGTAGCCGCCCATGTAGCAAAATGCTTGACGTGTGCGCAAGTCAAAGCCGAGCATCAGAAACCGTCAGGTTTGCTACAACAGCCAGAACTTCCTACGTGGAAGTGGGAAATGGTAACTATGGATTTTATTACCAAGTTACCCAAGACGAGGAAAGGAAATGATACAATATGGGTTATAGTTGACCGACTGACTAAGTCAGCTCATTTCTTACCCATCAAGGAGACTTATAGCTCCGATATGTTAGCCCAGTTATACGTTGATAAGATTGTAGCCTTACACGGCATACCTGTAGCTATTATCTCTGATAGAGATACTAGGTACACGTCACATTTTTGGAAGAGCTTCCAGCAATCTTTGGGCACACGTTTGAACTTTAGTACGGCTTACCATCCTCAGACAGACGGTCAGAGTGAGCGTACTATTCAAACGTTGGAAGACATGCTACGTGCATGTGCGATCGATTTGGGAGGTAGCTGGGATAAGAACCTACCATTGATCGAATTCTCCTACAACAATAGCTACCATACCAGCATAAAGGCTGCGCCTTTTGAGGCATTATACGGTAGAAAGTGTAGATCGCCAGTTTGTTGGGCGGAAGTTGGAGAAGTCCAGTTATCAGGACCAGAGATTGTGTTTGAAACGACGGACAAGATTGTCCAGATTCGTAACAATCTCCAAGCTGCCCGGAATAGGCAGAAGAGTTACGCTGATCCAAATCGTAAGGATTTTCACTTCGAAGTAGGTGAAAAAGTCCTACTAAAAGTGTCACCCTGGAAATGAGTGATGCGATTTGGTAAGAAAGGCAAGCTAAGCCCGAGATACATAGGACCTTTCGAGGTTATCGAACGTGTCGGGTCAGTTGCCTATAAGTTGAACTTACCAGAAGAGCTCAGTGGAATTCACAACGTGTTCCACATTTGCAATCTAAAGAAGTGTTCCGCTGACGAAACACATGTCATGCCACATACAGATGTGCAAATTGACGCGAGCTTAAAGTTTGTTGAAAAACCTTTGTCGATTGAAGATCGACAGGTAAGGAAGCTTCGAAGGAAGCATATACCTTTTGTAAAGGTCAAATGGGATGCCCGTAGAGGTCCAGATTTCACGTGGGAGGTTGAATCCACGATGAAAGAAAAGTACCCTTACTTGTTTCAGTAAATCTCGGGTCGAGATTTATTTAAGGGGGTGAGGATGTAACACCTCAGAATTTCGTGTTCAATAATAAAACGACACGTGTCATGTCAGACAAAACGCGTTGTAAGCTCGGATTTTTAATAAAGATGATTCGGTAGGATTTAAAGTGGCGTCATGTTAAACTGTTACCTCTGAACGACCTAAATTATAAATCCCAAGACCCGATTAAATATTATACCCATCTTTTATTACCCTCGATGCGGAAAATTATTTCTAATAATGGATGTGATAAAGCATGATGTGATCCCACAAATAATTTGAGTGGTACACCGATGTTTTCGGATCTGGTTAATGCATTCAAATTGAAACAAGTTCAATGGTAGGGTATTACACAGTATCATACACTGAAAAAGGGTCCTATAATTGATAAATGAGGTCTAATTGTCGTGCAAGTTGATACCTTTCCAAAACTTCAACAAACAACAACAAATTTTGGCTCAGAACAGTGCTAGCGCACCGCTACATATGTAGCGTAACGGTGCGCTACCTTGATTAAGTCAAAATGCCCTGAATAGCGGGCTAGCGCACCGCTACATTTGTAGCGTAACGGTGCGCTAGCGGTGTACCCAGCATCAGAAACAGACAGCAACCTGTAATTCGCGATTGTGACTTGTTTCACCGGTTTTCTTGCATGTGCATGAACCTTAGACTCCCCTAAGCAGTAGGGACAAGTGTTTAACGATTATGGAATGTTGTAGACCTTGTTGTCAAAGAATCATGGTGCCTTGGGCACTATATAAGCTCATAAGTTGCAACCCATTTGATCATTCCATTCTCATTCACTTCTGCTCAAATTGTGGAGTATCCAAGCTGATCAAAGGACTTCCTAAACATCAATTAATCAGTTGGTAAGTCTCTAATCCCTTCTCAATTAATACTAGTCTCTTAATTAGCTTAAAAGTCAAAATATCATGCTTAACGTTTGACTTCATAATTAAGTATCGATAGCTCAGGCGTATGTCAAATTTAACGTACCATTAGATAGGTAATTATATGGGTATTAAACCCTTGTAAAGGCACATACCGAATCCAGACCTAACTAGGTCGTTCGTCGGGTCAAACGTTGACCGAAAAAGTCAACAGAAATACAAATTGCGATTTAATGCACAATTAATGATCCGAAAGGTGTGCAACCTGTTTTAACCTTAATATAACATGGTAATAAGTATAAAAACTTGTCTACGCTTGCCCGACTCGACAAATTTCTGTTTAAACCCGGTTCGGAACCGAAAGGCGCAAAACCTTGACTTTTGCTTTGACCTCGGTTCTGACCCGTTTTAGTTTGATTCGAAGATGCCTTAGTGCTTCATTAGAGTAGGGTTGCATGTTAGTATAAGTCTCTGTACTTGTTTCGTTGATTATCCGATGCATGCACACGTTTCCGTTAATCGCTTAAATTGGACCGTAATGCCCTTATGACCCTACAACGAGAATTTTGAAAATGTGGAAGTACTATAATCTTAGTTACTGATTATTTAGCATGTACGTAAATTTTCACGTCAATCGGAGGTCTAGATTAGGAGATATGCGCATTAGCGTAAATAATAAGCTTTTTATTAATTAAACGGCGCGATTAGCGCATAGCCTATCTAAACCCGATTTTCGGTACCAAAACTTTTACCCACTGATGTTAAATAATATTTTAGGATTTTTGAAGATTTTTAATTATTTTTAAACTGATCTTAAGCTAGGCTTATCGCATTGATTCGGTTAATACCGAATATGCCCTTTTAAGCCATAAAACGAATTTTACGAATCCGTTTGATACCAATCCAATTGCCACTGATTTAAAATAATAAATAGAGTGTTATGAGCCTGTTTTGCTGATCAGAAAACTCAGAATGGTATTTTAAACCGTACGTCGCTTAAAACGGCTTCATACGCGTATTAAACGCATAATTTGGGTTTAAAACCATTTTGGGAAATGAGACTCTTCACCAACTGTTGTGGTCTGTTAAAATTAATAATTTTGCTGATTAAATCAGACCCATATCTCAGAAGTATAATAAATCTCTTTTATAACCCTTAAAATGACCAAAATACCCCTACGGGGCGTATTTAGGGATTAAACTCGTTATGGGCATTATGGAAGATATCATAATGATATCACAACATATTTAAAGCGTATTAACTTAGGAAACCTGTTCGCGACCCTTTCGGTTACCCGTTATGCATTATACGCGTTCGGTTCGGTTTATGTAACTAGTTTGCATAAACTAGCCGAAACGGGTCAAACGATATCATTTTTTATCTCAAAATCCAGAATGTGAATAGTAAACCCATATTAAACAAGTCCTCAAACTTGTCGGGTCTAAATCACATTCTATCCGGTCTTCGCTTAATCGTGCGTACGAACCGTATCATTAAAACTGACCGGTCTAAGCTTAAGCTTAATCAAAGGCCCGTTAGTATTCTAATAGGTTATATTAAACCTTCGTTCCAGATTAGGAGAACCAGTAAAAGCTATCTGCAATTTATTCGATTAAGGATTTATACTTGCAAAGGTAAATACTTTTAACTTATTTTCCCTATACGGGCTTGGGTTACGGTACATAGCGTACCGCTTGATCGGGCATCAAATCTCCACGCTTAGTGGGTAGTTGAATAATTTGATCGGCTCGTTTTAAACAGTCTTGTTTACTTTACAGCCTTTGGGGGGTTAATGACCATGTCCCGGATATCCTCGGCATTATCTTACGAGATTGCCACGACCTGAGCACGGGGTGTAGGCGTACTCCCGTGTATAACTCACTTACAGTGGTGTGTCTATTGATCTTTAACCCGGATACATTCCGGGCTACTGAACGCATAAGTAACACGTAATTCGTTCACAAGATTATTATATTATCAAAATAATTCTCCCAAGTTAAATAAAATGTTTATGCCATGTGCATCCAAACCAATTTTCAATCATTTTACAAAATGAGTCAGTTGAATGTATTTACCAGTGTAAACTGACGTATTTTCCCAAAAAGATTAAATGCAGGTACTAGGCGAAATAGGCTGGGAGTCTCCTAAGCATCACTAGAAGTCTCGCAAACTTAAGATGCCGAAGTCTGTTGAACCATAGACAATATTTTTATTATTCGATCCTACTGTGGATAAACACCGGATAATTGTGACTTTGTTTACAATAAATAAATTCGGTTGTATCTTATTTAAATTTGCTTCCGCTGTGCATTATTATATTGTGTTGTTTGACTATTACGTTGACAACCACGTCACGATACTCCCCCACCGGGCCCACCGGTGACACGTGGAAATCGGGGTGTGACACGCCCGCAGGTCATAATAGTAGTTTAAATTAACACGGTGATGTAACAATTTACACTATTCTCAGTTTAACTTAAAAATATATTTGTCAATCATACGTGCAATATACTATACACTTCGCACGATTTTTTTTAATTCTTGAAAGACGAACCCTTGACTTTAACGATTATTATCTTTATCTATATTAATAGATAGTGTTCATGAATAGTAACATATAGATATTTTAATATAGTTATTATCTATATTATAATTATTATTTTATTATTGTATTAGTTCTTGTTATAAATAAAACTATTTTATATATGATATATACATTTAATATGTTTAACTTTTTTAGTAATTTGATTTTATACTTGCGTTTGTTCTTTTTAAAAGCTAAATAAGTAGTTGTGTTTGACTGCTTTTCTTGACGATCCTGTGTAAATTTTATTAAAAACCCGGTTATGTTCGAACTTCGAAATAGAGTTTTTATATTGTATCGTAGGCTATATCAAGTGTCGATGTTATAGCGGTTGGTGTCACAAAACCAATACAGCGGTACCGATCGAACAACGACCATACTGGTATCAGTATATTATCAGAGATAGTTTAAAATCTATATGCTTTGAAACCATTTAGTTTATTTAATTTGATTTTCGTTCGATAAGTCGCATTCATTATACCTTTTTTATAAAAAATGAATACCAACTATGTTTAATAATTTTTTTCACATTGCTTCCGTAAAAACTTTGTTAAAAAGAGTTTATTTTCAAAATAGTACCATGATGAATCGAGTTGATATCGAAATCGATAACAATAAAATTATTATCAGATCTGGCATCGGTATTCATTTTTATGGTTTTCAATGTAAAACACATTTTTTGAATATATCATAAATTTCAACCAAGTGCCAGTATCATACCAATACTGTAACGAACCGAATCAATACCGACCGAATTCCTTACCGACCGAATTCCCGCCGCTTCGCGCGGGAAAAGTCACCTAGTTATTATACATATTAATAAGAAGTGGCCATGAACAGTGACGAAGGGTATTCTCGGTATTTAACCCCAAACATGTCAGCCTCTATACTCTCCATCGCTTCCCATATTAACACAGAATAGGGTTTTGAAAGAGGAGTAAGAGAGAAACACAGATTAGAGGTTGAGAGATAGCAGAGTCGTGGTCTCCCGCTGGACCTTGGCGGTGGTGATGGTCAGGTGGTTTTGACGCGCCAAACGGTAGAAGGCGGTGGTGGTTAAGGGTTCCGTTTCCCATTTTCCATTTTCTTTCGTAGTAAGAGAGAGAGAACAGCGATCGACAGAGAGAGAGAGAGAGAGAGAGGAGCGGCGGTGATGGAAAAAACCGGCCACGTCTCCGACCGGCCACCCTCTCGTCGAATCGATGGTGGTGGTTGACGGCCACCGTCACGGCTGTGGCTTCTAGGATTTTGTCGATGGTAACAGTGTCTCTCATCGGACGATCTAGAGACTGAATGGGAAAGTTGAAGGTGATCTTGAACAACCGCGACGTCAGAGACTTGAATCGGTTCTGACAAGAATGGTAAGCTCTTTTTGTTTGCATCTTAATTTTATAAAAGAAGTTCTTATTTCATGTTTTGAGAGATTAATAATGAATTTTTGCAGCTTTTAGATAGTTATGGATTAGGAAATTATTTGAGTTTGTATGGATTTAGGGTTTTTAATTTAGTTATTTTGAAACTGTAGGGAAGGTTACTTACAGGAGCCACCATTGGAGTGTTTATAGCTGGAGGGGTTTATGCCAGCATGGTTGATGAAGCGTCATTCGGGTACTTAATTTGGTAATTTTTTTCGAATATGGATTATATTGTGTGGACTGAGTTGATTATTAGATGATATGAGGTGATTTGTTCTTTTTTTTTTTTGTAAAATGATAGCTTTTGGGATGATGGGCATGATGTACAACAAAGGATGCAACTTGATTCATGTTAGTTTCAGAGATGGTGAATATAAGGAAGCTAGCTACTGAGTCTGATACTAAATATAAATTACTCTATGCCACTTCACCTGATGATATGAATATTATAGTGAAAATGTCTTCAACATTAGTGCCTTCACGTGCTCGGAGATTAATTGGAAATGATCATGTAAACGTTTTGAGTAGTCAATAGCATACATAATTATCATTGTTTTAAGTTGATTGGGAGGTTAGTGGGTCAGTCTGCTATTTTGGGCTTTTAGGTATTGCTGTATTTTACAAGGTTGCTTAATTTATGTAGCGTGTCAACATATGATTGATAGAATCTGAGGTGCAGTAGAAGCATTTTCTAGAAGAAATTTGTTAGGTGGCACCCAGCAATGTTTCACGAAACCAGATTTGTGATGATGTACCGTCATCAAAATATGTGATAAGCTTATATATCCCATTTTTGTTTTTAGTTTCTCGGTCGTTTTCAGCTTTAAAAACCAAAAGTTGACTTTGACGTATAATACTCAAATCGACTCGACTGACAGTTGCCTAATTCTGAGAAAATTCGGTCCTCTCAAGATAGGGATTTTTTGAAACAGGCTGCCACCGCTGGCAGCAGACCAGGCTCCTCAACGATGTGGGTTCGAATATAAGTTAAGGGAAGGGATAAGAAGTAAACGTGCACTAGACGAGGAAGGCGCCAATGAGTTGTGCAAGTTCGTGTATGTACTGTGAAAACCAGGTTCGTACTTTCAACTATGGTCGTTGACAACTGCGTTCTTAAGACATCAACGTTTGCTTAATGTTAATGTTTCTTTTTTCCTTGATGTTGCTGAATTAAGTCGCGCCTCAAAGAGGACGCGTGAAGAATGATGACACAGGGAACCGCTTTTCGGAGGGCTACAACCTAGGAACATTATGCAGCAGAAACTAATATAAGCCGGAACGCCTATCGCCACCGTGTACCGGAAATGTACAATTGGGAAACCTCTTTTCTACCACTTATCTTCCTAATGCAACTGGTGTTAGTAAGATACATTGTTTACCAATTGATGCAACAATATTTTGTATACACTATAGGCGATGCGAATACAAGAACGTAATGTCACAAGCTTCAGGCTATCAGCCACTATGATATATATAACCGATCCCCGAGTAGGCGATGTGAATACAAGAATGTAATGTCACATGCATCGGGCTTTCATCCACTGTGATACATATATGACCAATCCCCGCCGCACCGCGGCGGGTGATAAATCTAGTTATACATATTATTTTGAAATGGTGATGAACAGTAAACTAAAGCTTTAATATTATATTTATTTTAATTTATTTTTTTCTAATTTGTTTTTTATTGAAAATGGATACCGTGTTGCTATCGTATCAAATCGAATTGAAACCGACAACAGGGCCGGCTCAACCATTTTGGTGGCCTAAGGCGAAGTAAAATTTTGTGGCATTTTTCCCAAAAAAATTGTATGTAATTGAAAGTTAAACTTGAAGGGCCCAAGTGTAATTATTTGAAAGATTGTGTTAAAATTTAAAAACAAGAAAAAAAATGTTGAACCAAGGATTCGAACCCAGGTCTGACAAATATCCATACATACACAAAACCACTACACTACCAACCATAATCTGTTGATAACTCACACCCTAAATCTTTTATAAATGGAATGCGGTTTCATCAAATTGTGGAGGCCCTATAGTTGTGGTGGCCCAAGGCCCAAGCCTCATTTGGCTTACCCTTGGGCCGGCCCTGACCGACAATGATATTTAAGATGGATACCATGATGCTATTGTACCAAATCAAACTGAAACCGACAATGATATTTAAAATGAAGCTATCGTATCAAAGCGAACAGGAACCGACAATGATATTTTTTTTTTCTATCGTAAACTATACAAGTGCCAATAAAAATATAAGAAACACAATTTTTGTATCATTGTACGAGTATTGATCTGGGACTTAGTGAATCAATTTCAACCGAATAACATAGGTACATATCGGCAGTACGGGAACAAATATTCATTTTTATGGTTTTCGATTGATTTTTTTTGTCGGAACCGGTACTTCTTTCTATGGTTTTCGATTGATATAAAGTACGTATTCTTTTGAGCATAACCCGATTAATTTTATAGTTTTCTCTTTCAGCTATTATAGCGAGTGTCGGTACCAGAACGAACCGAACGGATACCAACTGAGTTCCCGCCGCATAGCGCGGGGGAAAACCACTAGTTATACATATTATTATAAACTGTTGATAAACAGTAATTCAAATTTTTTATAATATTATAATTTAATTAAGTTTTTATTATTTTACTATTTAATTACTTTAATTTATTATTTTATTGTTTCCCTTTACCTTATTATTTTACGTTTTCTCATGTGACATTTAAGATAATGTCTTAGCAACATTGATACCTTGGCGATCTTGACTGTGTAACGTCGGTATCGATATCCTTATTATCAGAACCGTTACTGATATTCGTATTTATGGTTTTTGCCCGATGTAAAACACATATCGATATTACTTTGGTTATGTCATGACTTTATTTTTTGGGTTTTATCTTTCGCTTGATATACCGAGTGGCGATACCGTACCGATGTCGTAATGAATCAAACTCATGCCGAATGAATACACGCCGCAACGTGCGGGGGAATTTAACTATATATATATATATATATTATTTATACATATTAAAAGAAACTTACGATGAACAGTAAGTTTTTTTTTATTACCTAATGAATTTGATAAAGTACAATGAGTATGACTGCTAGGGATGGCAAAAAAGCTCAAGCCCGACGGGTATACCCGAAACCCGAAACATACGGGCCGGGTATACCCGAAGCCCAATGGGTATGGGCCGGGTACGGGCTTAAATATAGAAAAAAATCGGGTATGGGTACGGGTATGGGATTTAGTGATACCCGCCCGATACCCGGCCCATTTACCCGAATAATACCCAAAAGTATCATATTATAGATTTCCATAGATATAAACTTAGTACATGTACTTGTTAAGTTCTTTATAGTCATATGTGGATATGTATTTGACAATTGTTTAGTGAACATATAACTTATTTTTGAACAAGTATATTGGATATGAAAGCTAATAACCCTTTTGTTATGTGGATGTTTTATGCAATTAGGCGGTCCTAATACAATTACTTAATAAAGTAATCATTTTAATTTAGTTTAGTATATGTGATTTGAATATGATATGTAAGTTATTAATCGTATTTTCATTTGTTATAGTCATTAAAATAGTAAATTATATAAACATCAAAGTAAAAATTGCACATTTGTCTCAACGGATATTTAAAAAAAATTAACGGGTATACCCGATACCCGCGGGTATGTCCGATACCCGACGGGTAATTACCCGAAAAATACCCGACGGGTAACGGGCCGGGTATGGGACAAAGAATTACAACCGGGTACGGGACTGGGGTTACCAATACCCGGCCCAAGCCCGGCCCATTGTCATTCCTAATTGACTGCATGATATTGGCAATATCTGTAATGTTTTTAGATATTTAAACAATTGTCAATTGTTTTTTTAAAACAATTGTTAATTGTTATGGTAGAAAAGATGAAGAAAAGTATTTTAATGTGTGTATATATTAGGACTTTAATATTGGGTTTCCTTTTTTGGTTGCTACATCAAGTGCCGGTATCATATAAGGCTAAAGCGTGTGGGGGTCATGGTTGGGACATGATTCGTCATGTAGGAACATGAATGGAAGGCTATACTATGGATGGCAAAAAAGTCCAAGCCCGACGGGTGTACCCGAAACCCGAAACATACGGGCTAGGTATACCCGAAACCCAATGGGTATGGGCCAGGTACGGGCTTAAAAATAGAAAAAATTCGGGTATGGGTACGGGTATGGGATTTAGTGATACCCGCCCGATACCCGGCCCATTTACCCGAATAATACTCGAAAGTATCGTATTATAGATTTCCATATATATAAACTTAGTACATGTACTTATTATCTTCTCTATAGTCATATGTGGATATATATTTGGCAAGTGTTTAGTGAACATATAACTTATTTTGAGCATGTATATTGGATATGGAAGCTAACACCCTTTATTATGCGGATGTTTTATGCAATTAGGTGGTCCGGATACAATTACTTAATTAAGTAATCGTTTTAATTTAGTTTAGTATATGTGGTCTGAATATGTTATGTAATTATTAATCATATTTTCATTTGTTATAGTCATTAAAATAGTAAATTATATAAACATCAAAGTAAAAATTGCACATTTGTCCCTACGGGTATTTTTAAGAAATTAACAAGTATACCTGATACCCGTAGGTATGCCCGATACCCGACCGGTAATTACCCAAAAAATACCCTACGGGTAACGGGCCGGGTATGGGACAAAGAATTACAACCGGGTACGAGTCTGGGATTACCAATACCCGGCCCAAGCCCGGCCCATTGTCATTCCTCACCACCCCCTCCCTAATTTACCATGGTTTGCATGGATTAAACCATGGCAACCATGGTCCTCATTTCCATTTTTCAAGTAATCATTTCGTTTTTCTTTAGACAAAGATAAATTAAAATAAATAAGGGGATAGTGTTTTATATTTTTTAAATAATTTATTTTTATCGTAGTATATTATATATTCTTTTATTTTTTTAACTTTTAATTATAAATAGTAATTAATAATTCTTAAGTGTTTGATTTTCTATTATTAGTATTTTATTTATCAGTTAATTTGTTTTTTAGTAATTAACTTGCCTTTGTATTTTTTTTAAATTTCTACATTTGCATCTATGTTTATTTGACTGCAAATTGTGACGATACGTTATCACAGGCATTGGATCGGTATCAGTTCGATTCTTTATAGTACCCGTTTGATACATGCACTCAATATCATCGACCAATAACGATAAAAACGAATACCGGTACAAACACCGAGATTGTTCGAACGATATCGACCTTTTCGTATTGTCACGGTAATGGTACTGATATTCATTTATTGTTGCAGACAAATTTGTATAAATGAAAAAAATTAACCGGAAACCATAAAATGAATACATGTATCGGTACTAATGATGTTCCGTTCGGTATGGTAGCGATACAATATCAATCTATCGAAAAAAATAAAACAATCAAAATAAATACCAATAGCGAACCGATTTTGTTCGGTCGGTTTGAGTTTGGTTAACTACGATAGCGGCATGGTATACGTTATCAAACAAGAAGCCATAAAAATGAATACATACATGTACCAATGTTGTTCGATTTGGTACAGTATGGTAGCGATGCCGTGTTAGATTATCAAAAACAAAAACAATAAAATAAATATGGTGTTATACAGATGTTGTTCAATTTGTTTCGGTTCGTTTTAGAACGATATCGGCACAATATTCATTTCAATAAAGTTTATATCACAATATTGACAAAAATAAACATAGAGCACAAACCAACCGAACCGATATCAACTGAAAAACATTGGTACCATTATCGATATTCGTTTTTATTCTTTTCGATCGATATAAGGTTTTTTCTTTCGATTAATATAGTGAGTGTCAGTACCGCAAGGAAACAAACAGATACTGACTGAATTCCCGCCGCGAAGCGCGAGGGAATTTCACTAGTTATACATATTAAACCAAACTGACCATGAACAGTACTCAATTTTTTATAATGTAATTTATATTTTTGATTATTTAATTGATTTCTATGATTATTATTATTATATATACTTAAATCATTATTATTATTAACTCTAACAGTAGTTCACCTGCTTTGGGTCAAATCAAATTACGGTTTTGTCCCCGCTTTAAAATTGTGAGTTTTTCATCAGTTTAAAATTATGGTTTTACCTCCGGTTCAAAATCAAAATATGCTTTTGCCCCAGTTAAAAATTACAATTTTTCCCTCGGTTCAAAATTACGATTTTGCCACGTTTAAATTTACAGTTTCGCAATTTTTTATAATGTTATTTATATTTTTGATTATTTAATTGATTTCTATGATTATTATTATATATACTTAAATCATTATTATTATTAACTCTAACAGTAGTTCACCTGCTTTGGGTCAAATCAAATTACGGTTTTGTCCCCGCTTTAAAATTGTGATTTTTTCATCAGTTTAAAATTACGGTTTTACCTCCAGTTCAAAATCAAAATATGCTTTTGCCCTAGTTAAAAATTACAATTTTTCCCTCGGTTCAAAATTACGATTTTGCCACGTTTAAATTTACAGTTTCGCCATTATTTTTGTTTTGTTCCTCCTAGCTAAATTACGATTTTGCCATCAATTTAAATTTACATTTTGTCTTCGTTTTGGTTTGTTTTCCCAGTAAAATTCCCCGCTTTAAATTTACGATTTTTCATCGGTTTAAAATTACGATTTTACCTCCAGTTCAAAATAAAATTATGCTTTTGCCCGAGTTTAAAATTACAATTTTGCCTTCGGTTCAAAATTACGATTTTGCCCAGTTTAAATTTACAGTTTTGCCATTATTTTTGTTTTGTTCCTCCCAGCTAAATTACGATTTTGCCCTCAATTTAAATTTACATTTTTGTCTTCGTTTTTGTTTGCTTTCCCAGTAAAATTACGATTTTGCCCCCAATGTATAACTATAGACACAAGATGGGGGGAATAGTGCTAGGAAGCTGTTTGGAAATCACTCATTGGCCCAACCAATTTACGATTTTATCTCCGCTTTAAAATTACGATTTTGCCATCAGTTCAAAATTACGTTTTTACTCGAAGTTCAAAATAAAATTATGCTTTTGCCCCTAATTAAAAATTACGATTTTGAGCCGTTTAAATTTAGAGTTTTGTCATTAGTTTTGTTTTTTCCCCACCCAGCCAAATTACAATTTTGCCCTCAATCTAAATTTACATATTTGCCATCGTTTTTCTTTGCTTTCCCAGTCAAATTACGATTTTGCCCCCAGTGTAAAATTACAGTCATGCCATCGTTTTAGTTTTTTTTTTTTTTACAAATCTATAGTAGTGTTTTGTTTTAATTGTTTGACTCGGTGTAGTTTTTATTTGTGTCAGGCGGCTGCCTGACACACGCTCATTTATCTTGAAAATTTACAAATTTTCCCCTAGTTTAAAATTATTGTTTTTCTATTGTTTTTTGTTTTTCTTAAACAAAAGTATGATAGTGTTTTAATTTAATTGTTTGACTCAATGTAATTATTTTGAGATCGTGTTATGAGTACTATGTACAAGTAACCGAAACACAGACGTACATGGTATGAGAGATAAATATTCGGCTTAGTGCCCCGCAACGCGGGCGGGGAAACATCTAGTTTGTTTTAAGTCTACGAACATATACCTAATAATACAAAAATAAACGTAACTTTTTTTATCACTAGTTTAATATTATTTCCTTAACACAAATATTCCAGTCAAAATGAGGTATAACACAAATATTCCAGTCAAAATGAGGTAGTGGTGGAGTGGTTGAGGAAAGACGTGTTTCTTATGACATATGTTCGACTTTCGCTATCCCTATTATTTTCTGCGGCATCTAGGTGAAAGACGAATACGGGTGGTGCCGGTTCGTCTTGGATGAGAGGTGAGTTTTAGCGATTACTCCACCGTCGTGCCTTCGGGCGGGTGGAGGTCGGGTTTCCACGTATTTGGGAGAGCCAAGGAGCTGACGGCGGTCTAATAGTCAACCTCGACCACAACGACTAATGTCATGGTGGTTAGCACGTCGTTTCTTCCTGATAAAAAAAACACAAATATTCCAAAGAGAAGAGAGGTAGGGGGAATTCAGAGTTCATTTCCAAATGCTGTCACCCTCTCTCTCACTATTCCCTTCCTGCATCACTGCTCTCAGAGTTTTAGAGAGAGAATCTGACACCATCCTAGAGAGAGAAAGCTCGTGACTGCAATGGAGTGTTTATCACCCCTCCTCCTCCTCCTCCTCCTCCTCATTTATTACAACACCATTTACTCCCACCTCCATTACCACATTCCTCTTCGCAACCTCACTCACCAATTCTTCTTCTTCTACCCATATCTTTCATCTTCTTATCCTAGGGTTAGGGTTTTTTAATTCCCCCAAAAGGTCTTCACATTTCCGTAATCTTCGCCGGTTTCTAATATTCCTGTCCCAAAACCTTCATATTATTCTCAGGTGCGTGTGTTTGTGGGCATCCCCATTTTAATACTTCCATTAATTTGTCGTTTCATACATTGTTTGTTTTTATCCCCAATGTCCTTCATTTTGAGCTCCGTGAACCTGCATTTTCTTTTTTGTCCAAATTACATGAATTTTGGTGTGTACTAATTTGACTTAATGTCATCTTTGTTTTTTTTTTTTTCTTCTTGTTGTTTTATGTGGGCTCTGTTTTTGTTACAGGTGAAGAAGGAATTAATGTGGGTTTCTTTTACACCGTTTTTCTGTTGTCATTGTTGTTGTTGTTCTATGATAATGTGAAAGGTATTCATGTTTTGCTATGTTTATGGGATGCTTTTGTGTTCTTGTATTCCAGTTTAGGGTTCTAGATATGAAATAAATGTGATATATTTCCAGTTTTTTATTTCACATTTTAACTGCTAAATTGATATTCTGAAAATTATGTGGGGACAAGAAAAGAAACATGTATGGTATTGAGTTAGAGTTGAAAAAAAAAAATACAATCTTTGTTGTTTGTTATATTATGATGATCTGGTCTAGATTATTTTTTATAAGATATATAGAGATGAAAGTTTCTTGCTTTATGATTTTGAAATGTTTTCACCCCTTTGCAGGTTGGCAAGTGACTGTGTTGTGAGTGGGTTTATGGTTAATAAACCGAATTAATTCGGAGATAATGGATGGTCGTCGACATTCGGTTGATCTTCCTATCACAAAAACATTGATAGCTCTTCGAAGAGTACGTTCGCTTAGAGACCCCGACACTAACTCACTAGGCAGATTGTCTAGCTTTGTTGATAATATAAACTGGGAAACAACTTCTACTAATGAGGTTGTTCTTGAACAAGTAAATAGTTGCGTCCGTGAAATCGACAGTTTAGAGCCGAACAATATAGGTTTGTTTAGGCACAGTGATGATCATGTTGTTGATTGGGAAGCGTATCATGGTCAAAATACGCATAAACCTAAGTCGGGATTATGTAAGAAAACCAATCAATCAACTGTATGTGAAAACAATTACAACGATTTACCGTGCACAATGCCTACACGAGATTACATGGAGGGTATGGCTTCGTGTAACGAAGCAATGGAACTGTTTTTAGATCCGCAAAGACAAGAGCATAATGGATTTAAACGAAGATCGAACCGTCGGAGGCATTATAAACCATCCAAAACCGTAGGTGGTGATATCATAAGTTGTGTAAGCAGTCCGTGTCTATCATTGAGTGACATTTCATTAGGTTGCGGGACACCGTTATATGAAAATAAAGACGTTGATAATCAAGAAACTGATTACGACGGGTGTGGAATCGGGTCGTGTTGGTCAAGTACTCCAAGGTTGCGGGAAATTGGCGTTTCTAAACACTACGGTAACGAAACAACTCCGTTTTCGGAGAGTCCGAGGTGTCTGAGTCAGAAATTCAGACCGAAAACGTTCGATGAATTAGTGGGACAAAACATGGTATCGAAATCTCTTTTGAGTGCGATTTCAAGTAAAAAGATTACGTCTTTTTATCTTTTTCACGGGCCTCGCGGAACCGGTAAATCATCTGCAGCAAGAATTTTCGCAGCCGCTTTGAATTGTTTATCACCCGACAAGAAAAAACCATGCGGGATTTGCCAAGAATGCACGTTGTTTTTCGCGGGTCGAAGTCGAGATGTTCGGGAGCTTGATTCTGTTAGCATGCATCAGGCGGAAAATCTTAGATATCTTTTGAAAAATGCCATGCTCCCACCAGTTTCTTCAAGTTTTAAGGTTTTTATAATTGACGAGTGCCAGCTAATGCACGGGTCTACATGGTCAACTCTTGTGAATTGCCTTAAAGAAGTATCACGTCACATTGTTTTCGTAATGATCACTCCCGACCTCAGCAAGCTGCCACGTGGCGTCATACCCATGTCTCAAAGGTTCCAGTTTTTAATGATTGGCGAAGCGGATATCGTTCAGAGATTGGTGAAAATTTGTTCAGAAGAGGGATTTGATTACGATCAAGCCGCGTTGGAGTTCATTTCTACACGATCTAACGGATCTCTAAGAGACGCAGAGATGACTTTAGAGCAATTGAGTTTGCTTGGGAAAAGAATCACCATGTCACTGACATATGAATTGGTGAGTGATTTTATATTTTATAACTTTACACTTGTTCTTTTGTGTATCAAGATTTTATTATTGTTTTCTTTTTGTACCGTTGCAGATTGGTATTGTTTCTGATGAAGAATTGCTTGAGTTACTAGCTATGGCTTTATCATCCGACACTTCAAATACAGTTAAACGTGCCCGGGATTTAATGAGATCAAGAATCGATCCTATGCAACTAATATCGCAATTAGCGAATCTTATTATGGATATTCTTGCTGGGAAATTTCAGGATGACGCTTCTGAGGTTAAACGACAGTTTTTCGAAAGACATACTTGTAAGTATATTTTATCACTACAATATGTTTTCATTTTCCATATCATGTTTCGAAGTTCAAACCTATATTAACTACCTTTTTTGTTTATTTTAGCTGAAGCTGAATTGCAACAACTTAATAATGCTTTAAAAATACTATCTGAAACCGAAAAACAACTGAGAGCATCTAAGAACCAAACAACATGGCTCACTGTTGCGTTATTACAGTTGAGCTCCGCACCACCGTTCAACCCGAACGATTCAAGTTTGTGTGTAAGATTAGAACACCCAAGAGGTATACAACTATAAATGTTGTACATAAATTTAGAACATATATCATAAATTATTGATACTTAAACGTCTCTCGTTTCTATATTAGTTTCTGCTGATGAGAGCTTAAAACATCTTGTACTATCTCAATGCAACCACAACAATGGATGTGAATCAGAAATGTTAAAAGACAAAGCAGCACTTGAGTTGATATGGAGCAGATCTATGGAATTATGCAAATCGTTTTCGCTTAGTAACTTCCTTAAACGGCATGGGAACTTAGCTTCTGTTTGTTTCCACCAAGGTAGTATTTTTTTTTAGAATAAAATGCCATTTTCGTCTTTGAGGTTTGGCCAGTTTTGCGGAAAAACAAACTTTTGGACGAAAGTCGCTAAACTGACCAAACCTCAGGGACAAAAATGGCATTTTACTCTAAAATCTTTCTTGTATCACGTAAGATGTAACTGACCCGAATTCTGAGATTGTTTTTGTACACAGGATTGGCTGTAGTTGAACTTGAATTCCAAAATTCGAAGCATGCATCAAAAGCTGAGAAATCATGGAAACTGATTGCAAGTGCGTTACAAGCTGCATTGGGCTGTAATGTTGAGATCCGGATCTGTTATTCAGATAATCCAAAAATTAAGAAATCGTCGTTTAGATTATTCAGTTGTGCTAGACGAAACAAGCTTTTGTCCAACAAGAACGGCAACAAATTATCTGAAAACATTAACAATGTCTCTGACGGTGGGTCCCATGGGTTGCGTACTTGTCAGAGAAAAGAAGCAGCGAGAATGATAAGAAACAGTGATGGAAACGCATTGACTATTGATTTGTCTGGTCAAGAATTATATCGACAGCCATGCTGTTGTTTTCCTCGAAGGGTGAAACATCATAAGAAGATTCGTTCGTTAGATACATATACGACTAGTGAAGCAGACAACAACCTTGCTTTGCATGTTTCTGAGATGACATCATCAAAAACATGTTCTTGCACTGGTGGAACTTATGTCGTCTGTGGTTTATGCAAAAAAGTCACTTGTTGCAATGGGGTTGAAAGGTCAGATTCATTGTTTTACTTAATTATATACTTTATAAGTTAATCACGCCTTATGTAACATGATTAGTAAATGCGCAGGCAGAAAAAGGACTCCAAAGTGCATTGTTGGAAATCTCCCATGTTTCCTTTGAAGAAGGTAATGCCATATTACATAATTTCTTTGTTTGTTTTATTAAAAAAAACATTTGGACATTTAATCTTAACATGTTAGACAAACTGTTAGTTAGGTCAAAAGTTTAACAATTTTTGATATTGAAAACAGGCGTGGCAGCTGAGGCTTCGGCCGCAAGGAGCATAGTTTGATGGAATATAAAGGTCTGCCAATGGTGTAAGTATACAAAGTGATCATATACAAGAAGACTTCATGACCATTCTTAATGTTTTGTTGTTTATCAGGAGACTTGTTGTAGTATATTTGCTATGTTTAAGAAGGTTCAATGGAAAAAAATGTTTTGGAATTGTATAACTTTGAAAGATTCTAATCCCTTTAATTGAATGCCCACATATGTTTTGGGTGAGACATATTAAATGAAGAAAACGATGTCTATATATTAAACACAAGGACATTTTCTCAACAATTTAGATTTTGTCTCTCTTTGGATTGTGTATCCGGACACACAAGTTACCGTGGCGTTTGTGTCAACCTATTCAAAGGGTTTGTTGCTTCTTATGTTGATGGTTTTAAAAACTAGACCAACTTGTCGGATTTGTTGAACCAGAAATCGTTCTTTTTATCGGTTTTGGCATGTTCTATGTATCAATTCACCACTTGGGGAATGGGGTTGAACATGGTCATTTTCACACTGCTTGAAGGAACGGTTTCCCCTGTTGGAGTTGAACAACTTTTGTTCATGTCTGCCTCAACCACTACGTATCAAGACAAGTCAGACATATTCACCAACGGTTATATCTCTATCACATATATTATTTGTTGACAATATAATTACTAGAGGCCTCACAAGTTGGTTGGCCAGCCAATATAGCTCTAACAACAAGTGAGTTTCATGATTTAAGGAGTAATTGGGGTTTTGCTTAATGTTTGTTGTTGACCACGTCGGGTTTAAACTATAAATACATAGCCAAGTTTAGGGCTGAAGAGGTATGATCCCGAAACACAGATGCACACGTGTCAGAGGGACCATACCACTCCACGCTGGCAGACTTGCCACACGAGAGCATCCAGAAGATTCTAGAAGGTTTTGGAAGGAAACACCTGGCGACAAGAAGATGCTCTCAGCAGACAAAAAGTACAACATGTGGCACCAATAGCAGCACGCCAACACGGACCACAGGATCTTCAGGGGCAGGCCAACAGCCAGTACAAAAGGACGCTGAGCTGGAGCGAATAACCCCGCGCCACGTCACCTCAAGGCCTGGTCATGGCAGAGGGGACAAAAGAGATATTCCTCCTGGTCGGACAACTGTCAAACAACGGCTAGCTGGCAATCTCCTTCCCTCACAATTCTCCGCCTATAAATAGAAGACTCTACCTCCAGGTTTAAGGATTCAATTTCTTACTCTCATACTCTATACACACACTTATCCTCAAAGCGAGTACTTGTTCTCACGCCGAAGGGTGGTTACAAGGAGAACCCCCATCTTCTCCTCCTTGTAACGAGTCACCGGTGTTGTTCGGTTTGTAGGACACTTTAGAGGAATCCGTCATTTGGTGAGTGAAAGGTTGAACAATAAGACACGAGACGACCGGCTGTCATAGTCTAGTATTATCCAGTGTTTCATCAAGGGCTATGCATGGGAGTTGGAATGCTATTGTATTGTGGTCTTTGAGTTATTTTTCCATAATATAATAAAGCTAAGATTACTCTTAAACGTGTGTTTGTTTTATCGATCTGTTTTAGTCTTACCGTATTTTGGTACGTTTTTATGTAAACAAACATAAAAATGATAAAATACAGTCGCCGTCAGTGTGAAGCTAGCCCACTTGGTAGAAGCACTTGTCTCTTAAATAAGAGTTAACTCGAATATATACAATCCATAAATTTAAACCGGTTTGAGCATATACACTTTGAATCCGGGTCAAATGAACCACTAGTTAAACAATACGTTAAAACCGGTTTGCAAACCGATCCAGTATAGTTTTCCTTTAAAACCCGGTTTTCAAACCAAACCGGTTTGCTCTATCTGATCTTGAGTTTCATTGACTCAATCCAAACCTGTTTCAAAACCGATCCGGTTCGAACCCAAAACCAGGTTTTGTGAACCTTGGAGCTCAAACGATGGCCGTCACCCTCAACCACCATCCTCTACCCTCACCGTTGTTCACTCTCCCACCGTCCACCACCCCATTCCACCGTCATCTTCGCCGCCACAAAACCTCTCTATCTAAACCCACAAAACACACATCTCTCTCTGCTACTTCACCCCAAAATCAAAACCCTTCATCCTCAATCTTCCTCCCTTTTCTCGAAGAACAAGAACAAGATACTTCAGACTCACAAACAGAACCCCAAAAAGATGAATTTATCACAGACCCAATTCATAAATTCTTCAAATTTCAAACTTCTTCTCAGTTTCCAGACCCCCCACATGAAGGCAAATTCACCCTCCAAAAAAACCGCCGTTCTTCTTGGCACCTCTCCCCATCCATCACCAATCAAGAACCCAAATTAAATCCCGAAACTGAACCCGAATTAAATCCGGATGAATACGGAGAACTCGACATTGATGTTACTGAATCTGGAAAGGAATTTGAAGTGGGAATTAGTAGTGGGAGTGATTGTGTGAATGGGATTATTGAAATTGCTAGGAATTTGCAGGAGAATGTGACTTTAGGGGAGGTTTTGGGCCCTTTTGAAGAGAGATTGAGTGAGAGAGAGTGTGTTCAAGTATTGGGATTGATGGGTCAAGAAGAGGGGTTGACAATGTGTTGTTTGTATTTCTTTGAGTGGATGAGTTTGCAGGAGCCTTCATTGGTTACACCATGGGCTTATTCTGCTTTGTTTCCTGTGTTGGGAAGAGCAAGAATGGGTGATAAAGTGATGATTTTGTTTGATAATTTGCCCGATTCTGTGGAGTTTAAGCAAGTTCATGTGTATAATTCAGCTATTTCGGCTCTTTCGTATTGTGGGAGGTATTTTTTTTATCTTTCGTGTTTATAACACATTTGTTCATAGTATTAGATTATCACTAGTTCATGTGTATGATACTATGATTCCATGATTTCGGCTCGGTTTTTATCGTTCGAGGTGTTCCTTTTTGACCTTATTGTTTAATACATTGCTTTATAGAATGTGTTTGATGTTTGATATATGATATGTCTTGAGGTGATAAATGTTCTAAATTTGGAATAAATGAATAATTATAATATTTTGATTTCATAGCCTCCTATGAGTCAGAGTTATCGAATTGAAATATGTATTGTTTGGTTTCATTTGATTCCCCATTGAAGGACTAGGCCAACACATGTCGGCAGTGGAATACCGGGCAATTCTTAAGTATCGGCTAATGATCCCTCTGTTTCCGGTTGATGAGCCTTGCCCAGTTTGCCGCAAGGTTTGTTTAGATACTTTTGGCGAGCATGCGGTGCATTGTAAGGAGTTGCCTGGTTTTAAATACAGACATGATTTGGTAAGGGATATTCTGTTTGATGTTTTAAAGCGGGCGGGGATTTCGTCGAAAAAGGAGGCTCCGGTGAACTTTCTGACGGATCCGCTTGATGGGAGGTCTACTCTTCGACCAGCTGATATTCTTGTGTTTGGGTGGGCCAGGGGAAAACACGCTTGTGTGGACCTTACAGGAGTGTCCCCTCTTGTTGGGCTCAGGGATAATGGGTTTGCTGCTGGCCAAGCTGCGTTGAAAGCGGAATCAAGCAAAGTCGCTAAACACGAGAAGGCTTGTTTAGAGAATCAACATGTGTTTATCCCTTTCGCTTTTGATACATTTGGTTCCCTAGCCCCAGAGGCTGTGGAATTTCTAAACAGGGTCCAACAGGTTGTGAATAGTAATCTCTCAACCTTTAAGGGTCGTTTCGTCTTTAGTAGGATTGGTTTTGCAATTCAAAAGGGGGTTGCGGCGCAGCTTGTTACCCGTTTACCTGCCACTTGTTTGTAATTTGCTAATTTGGAATAATATTAATTCATGTTTAACTAAAAAAAAAAATAACTAAACAAAAGACAAACAATCACATGGAATTGAGTATATTATTAAGATGTATGTAAAACCAATAATTTGATTCCTGGACTTACAACAATCACTCTTAAAACACATATCCAAACACCCCCTAAAATTAGAGACAATTAGTCGATTTCACATATATCTCAATAAATTTGTTGTCTTAAAGCTCATATGTTTTAGCAATGTTTATGCTAAGATGTATTTTTTTTTTCTAATCTGGAATTTCGGGATTTTGTTTTAGGTACGATGATGCTTGGAGATTGTTTGAGGCAATGGAAAAAGACAACGTTGAACCAGATCACGTAACGTGTTCTATAATGATTACAATCATGAGGAAAAAGGGCAACAGTGCAAAAGACGCATGGGAGTTCTTTGAAATCTTGAACATGAGAGGACTTAAATGGAGCTTAGAAGTTATGGGTGCTCTAATTAAATCGTTTTGTGACGAGGGTTTGAAGAAAGAAGCTCTTATTATCCAGTTAGAAATGGAGAAAAAAGGGATCGCTTCTAATGCAATTATCTACAATACAATTATAAACGCTTATAGCAAATCAAATCAAATCGAAGAAGCCGAAGGTCTATTTGCTGAAATGAAATCAAAAGGAATTGTTCCCACCACTGCTTCTTACAACATATTAATGGATGCATACAGTCGAAGAATGCAACCGGAAGTTATCGAAAAATTGATGGAAGAAATGGAAGAGACAGGATTAAAACCGGACGTTAAATCGTATACTTGTTTAGTTAGTGCTTATGGGCGCCAGAAGAGAATGAGTGACATGGCTGCTGATGCGTTCTTGAAGATGAAAAAAAACGGTATAAAACCGACATCCCATTCTTACACAGCTCTTATACACGCGTATTCAATCAGCGGGTGGCATGAAAAAGCTGATGTGGCATTTCAAAACATGTTACAAGAAGGGGTAAAACCGTCAATAGAAACCTACACGGCTTTACTGGATGCATTCAGACGGGCTGGTGACGCCGAGTCGTTAATGCGAATATGGAAAATGATGATTAAGGATAAAGTGGAAGGAACACGAGTGACGTTTAATATTCTTGTAGACGGGTTTGCTAAACAAGGTATGTATATAGAAGCACGAGATGTGATATGCGAATTTGGGAAAATTGGTTTTCAGCCAACTGTTATGACATATAACATGCTGATAAACGCGTATGCACGTGGAGGGCAAGAAGGTAAATTGCCACAACTGCTAAAGGAGATGGCTGTGCTACAATTGAAACCTGATTCGATTACTTATTCCACCATGATTTATGCTTATGTTCGTGTTCGGGATTTTAAGAGGGCGTTTTATTATCATAAACAAATGGTGAAAAGTGGGCAAGTGCCTGATGCCAAATCATATCATAAGTTGCGGTCGATTTTGGATGTGAAAGCCGCTACTAAGAACAAGAAGGATAAGAGCGCGATTATGGGTATAATTAGTAGTAAGTTGGGCTGGGTTAAGGTTAAGAAGGCAAAGAAAGATGAGTTTTGGAAGAACAAGAAGAAATGGTCACGGGATCGTGGGTAGGATACAGTTGGAAGCAGATGATTCAAGATTTGACCTTTCATCTTGTTTTGTAAGAGCCCATTAGGATGTTCGAAAGCCCGGCTCGACCTGCTTGAACATGAGGAGGCGGGTTCGGTCCTCGAAACATGGATTTAGTAAACAACTTTGTAATAATGAGGTGAGCTAGAGAATGGCTTTGACTAGTTGGTTCATAAGGTGTAAAGAATGTTTTGTTGTTTAGTTGTTTTATTACATACATAGCTTTGTAAAGAAAATGTTGTATGTGTTTTTTTTTGGGGATTATTGGATTAAAAGAACCTCAGCTGGAAATCTGAACATTTGGTATGGATATTTGGGTATGTGATAGGTATAACATCATATTTAAGCATTCTTTTGCGGGTTTTGGATGGGTATGGTGTTGTCCGTCTAATTACCTAAATATGTTACCCGTATCGAAACCGAATATATTAATATATTATATAGAGTAGGAGTTGGGTAGAAAGCCTTATTTTCCTAGAAAGTCTAGGAAGCAATCAGAACGTGACATGTGACATTGAAGGATTTTAACTAAAAGGGCAATTGTGTAATTTGACATTTTATTTTAATTTTGGAATTTATATCTCATTAACTAACTATGCACGATTTTATGGTAACTGATTCTCCATGATTTGCGAATTACTACCAGACGTAAATATCAATCAAATTCTCATTCGTTCCTTTCACAATCTTGATCAACTTTATTCGTAAATCATTTTTTGCGTGAGAGATAGTTATGGCTTCAAACACAATTCTTGATTGCGGATATGGCAAATACACTTCTTTTTCTGTTTACTATTATCTGATTTGTATCGATTTTTAATTATGTCTGGAAACCACCAGAATGTTCTTGACGTAGTGTTTTAACAGCAAGCAGATTCATACAGTTGTGTTTTAGCATTCAGATTCATACAGTTGTGTTTTAGCATTCAAATTCATACAGTTGTGTTTTAACAGCAAGCAGATTCATACAGTTGTATTTTAGCATTCAGATTCATACAGTTGTGTTTTTACAGCAAGCAGATTCATACAGTTGTGTTTTAGCATTCAGATTCATACAGTTGTGTTTTAACAGCAGGCAGATTCATACAATTGTGTTTTAGCATTCAGATTCATACAGTTGTGTTTTAACAGCAAGCAGATTCATACAGTTGTGTTTTAGCATTCAGATTCATACAGTTGTGTTTTAACAGCAAGCAGATTCATACGCTGTGTTTTACCATCCATGCTGGTAATGCTGGAGGATTTCTTGACGCTGTGTTTTAACAGCAAGCAGATAATACGATGTGTTTTCTTGATGTGTTTCTTCATGAAGGATAGAAGGAAGAGAGAGAGAGAGAGAGAGAGAGAAAGGGAGAGAGAGAGAGAGGGAGAAAAAAATTGCAAGAAATGTGGGGTGGTTAACAATTATTTCCATATTTAAAACAAACTAAATGACATATCTACCCCTGATTAATTAAATAATCATATTTTTAAGAAACACATATTACCAAAATGCCACCAAGATGATCTCAACCATTAAACACACCCATTGGATGGCCCAGATCGCTTCCTAGACTTTCTAGGAAAAACACACTTTCCGTAGGATCCCCACTCTATTATATAATTATAAAAAAGATATAATAGATAGTTTGTTCAGTGTGTTGAAGTTGTTAGAAACTTAAAATTATTTAAAGTATAACATTGTTAGAAGTGTAGTTGAATATTTGATATTTCAAAAATAGTTATCGATAGCGAATAGCGACAAATAACAACAAGGTACCTATATGCCACATAGCGATAGTGATGAAATAGCGCTTGCTATTTCGTGTGTAGCGATAAGGTAGTAGAAAATTTTAAAAATAAAAAAAAATATTTATAATTTATATATGTATATAATGTTAATTTTATACTTTTTATGCATAAATTCAGAAGTCTAAGGACCAAATGTAATCTAGTGAAGATAGAGGGGGTTAAATGTTTAAATACACAAACTAATTTTACACTTTTTATGCAAAAATTATAAGTTTTAGGGGCTAAACATAAACTGGGGAAAGATAGAGGAGTTAAATGTTAAAATACCTAAAGTTATTTAACCCTAGAAGTGTAAAACACGCCACTACTGCATCTTCTTCTTGGTCGCATCTTCTTCTCACATGTTTCCGGCCAAAAAGCAGCGCCGGCGCCAGAATTCATCGCCGGAGGTCGCCATCTGGTCGATATGTAGTCGCTAAGAACCTTGTAGTGGCATATAGGCGCCACGCCACGCTATTCGCAATAGCGTCCACTATGGACGCTATTAATAACTATGATTTCAAATTGATTTTGAGGCGGGTACACGATGATGTTTTGTGTAATGAGCATTTCAACGAGTAAATTTTAGCCAGATAAAACCATAAGCGGGTTAACTTGATACCCGTCGGTATGCATGTGGACATGATAGGTACTAGTAACGGGTATGGCCTTATGAGACTTCGCATGAGACACAATTATGTAAATTTAGTAATTTAATGCCTTTTTCCTAAAAAGTCGTAACATGAATCCATTTTTATCAATATTTATCATGCTATAACCGAATAAATATTTTTTTTACCACATTCTTTTCCATGCTTTCATACTAACATAATTCAAGCTAAAAATATATATATTTATAAACGTCCATTGTGTGTGTTAAAGCATTCACAATGGAAAACCTAAAAAACGTCAGCCACATCATCACTCTGCACGTGCTCTCCTTTCTCGCATAATTTGTCTTTACCGTATCCTTATACATAAATAAACGCTCAAGAACACTACATAGCTCAAACACGTTCTAGTAACATCCATTAACAAATCAAGATGCTCATACATTAGAAAAACCAGAGGTTATGACAATGAAAATATAAACGTATTAAAACAAGATAGTCAATTTTTTTTTGTTTGATAGGCATCTTAATTTATCAATCATAACACCTACTTACTTTATTTCGAAGGATTTTTCTCATAACCAAATTTGTTAAAAACATTTAAAAATAGAAAAAAAGAAAATCTCTAAATATTTTTGTTAGACAATAGAAGACTATATAAACAACCACTATGGCAAATTTCATCTCCAGCCCACAACCACACCCTAACAAAATGTCTCTACCGCCGGCGACTAACCACCCAACCGGCGTCCACTCAATCTCCTCCGCCACCACCGTCGCACCGGAGGAAACTTCACGACCCCACCCCCCTAAAATAGTCGTTCTAGCTGACCTCAACGTTGACCCACCTACCGATTCTGACGTCATCGATTCTTTTCCCAGGTCTCTTACATTTCTTCCTATTCTTTTTCTTATTTCCATTCACATTTGATCTTAAAAATTTCTGCTTTTTCTTTTTTTATTTTGTTCCCCAATTTTATATACTTAATTAGATTCAAGTAGATTAAATTTATCTTAAATTAGTGATTTTTAACCTTTTAATTTGTATTAGTTTCTAGAATCTGGATACTAATTGAGTGTTTTCAGCTTCACAAAATTATTTTTTGGTAATTTGTTGAGTGAATTTATAAGATGCATTTACAAATTACAACTGTATAATTGTAAATGTGGTGTGCATCTAGGAACAAATAATGGAATTATGAATTACTAGTTATGCTGTTGTGTGATAGATGTGGTTATGTAGGTTGAGTAATGAAGAAAATAATCAAGATAAAATGAGTTTTCTGGGAAAAGATTCGGATACGGTTGAACTAGAAAGTAAGCAGTCTAAAAAACTTGTGAAATCCCGTTCACGAAGCGGAAAGATGGAGTTTCCCATTGATTGTGGAGCCGATGCGGAAGGTGATCATAACGGTCCAGGATTGCCCTCATCTCGTGAGGAAAAAGTCAGCAGCCTTAAAACAGTGAGTTCTCATCTTTGGTGATGTGTTTGTTGATATGAGATTGTTTTTGAAAGCATATCGGACTCCCTAGTTTTTATACAACGAAAAATGCTTTGGCTAATTGTTGTGTGACCTGAATTCTTATAGGGTTTGGTACACGTTGCACGAAAGATGCCTAAAAACGCACATGTTCATTTTATACTTGGCCTAATGTACCAACGAATGGGACAACCACAAAAGGTAGGATTTTGCCCGTTATTAATATATTTTTCTGTTATTTTTGTACTGACTTAAAAGGAAAATATTAGGCGGTTTCTGCATATGAAAAAGCAGAAGAAATTTTGCTTCGTGGTGATGAAGATATCGATAGGCCCGATTTACTTTCGTTAATCCAGACTCATCATGCCCAGGTGCATTACAACTTTGCATTTCTACAGTTCTACTTGCACTAAAACTTTATTATTACACTTATTAATTTGTTATCCGTTTGTGTAAGCTCACAGTGTATTTTGCTGGGAAGTTCGGAAGAATATGGTTCAGGAAAAGAACCAGAGGGTAAGGAGCTTGAAGAAATAGTCCGCAAGTTAAACGAGTCAATGACATCCGATATTAGGCAGGCATCGGTTTGGAACACTTTAGGTGTATTGCTACTTAAATCAGGCCATTTGCAGGTAAAATTGATTTTTTTCATTATTATCTTCATAGCAAGTACATTCTCGTTTATATCGTTATATTGTTGGTTTAGAGTGCGATATCAGTGCTTTCATCTTTACTGGCGGTTGTGCCTGAAAACTTGGATTGCATTGGAAACCTCGGAATGGCTCATCTTCAAAAGTAACAACCTCACACTTTTAATTTTTAAAGTTGGCGTATAGTCATTATCATATAATTAGATAATCTAAAGCAAAGCACACATCCAAACACCCTCTTAATCTTATTGTTATTTCTTACATTGACATACTTACTTTTAATTATATTCATCATCCAGCGGAAACTTGGAACTTTCAGCAAAATGTTTCCAAGACCTGATCTTAAAAGACCAAAATCACCCTTCGGTTTTTATTAACTATGCCGCGCTTCTTTTGTGTAAATATGGTTCTGTAGTCGCAGGTATGTTAATAATTTTCAATCCGCCCTATTATTTTATTAATTTGTTTATAATACTATATATTAGACGATTATGGAATCAATCTAGAAGTATTAAAAACTTGTTATTAAAAGTTAAGTAGAAGAATCAGTATAATTAATGACGTCTAGGGATCCAATTTTAGGTGCAGGGGCAAACGGTGAAAATGGGGCTTGTTTGGATAGAGTTACAGCAGTTAACGTAGCTAAAGAATGTTTATTAGCTGCCGCAAAAGCAGATCCGAAAGCCGCTCACGTGTGGACTAATCTCGCTAACGCATATTACATGGCTGGTGATCATTACCACTCCGGCAAGTGTTTGGAAAAGGTAATTGTCGTCTTTTGCTAATATCATTTTTGTAAAACAGATCATACAGTTATTCAACTTTTTAGTCAATTGCAGGCTGCAAAATTGGAGTCCAATTGTTTGGCGACTCGATACGCTGTTGCTGTTCATCGAATCAGAGAAGCTGAACAGTCACAAAATCCTAGTGAACAGCTTTCTTGGGCCGGAAATGAAATGGCTTCGATATTAAAAGAAGGGGACGCACTTGCGGTTGAGCTCCCCATAGCTTGGGCCGGGCTTGCTATGGTCCACAAGGCCCAACATGAAATCGCAGCAGGATTTAAGGTTGAACAAAATGAATTAATGGAAGTTGAAGAAAGAGCACTTTACAGTTTAAAGCAGGTGACTTCTTATTTAAATTATAAAAATACATAAAATAAAGAGTAAAATGCCATTTTCGTCCTTGAGGTTTGGCCAGTTTTGCGACGCTCGTCCAACGGTTTGTTTTTCCGCATCAGGATCCAAAAGGTTTGAAATCTTGATATTTTCATCCGGCTCGTTAACTCCATCCATTTTTCTCCGTTAAGCCAGGGGTATTTCCGTCTTTTTTGCTAACTTAAAGGGCAAGTCGGTCTTTTTCAGGGGTATTCGGTCTTTTTACATAAAGTGAAAAAAAAACCCGAAATGCCCTTTAAGTTAGCAAAAAAGATGGAAATACCCCTGATTTAACGGAGAAAAATGATTAGAGTTAACGAGATGGATGAAAATGACAAGATTTCAAACCGTTTGGATCCAAATGCAGAAAAAACAAACATTTGGATGAAATTTGCAAAACTAGCCAAACCTCAGGGACGGAAATGGCATTTTACTCTAAAATAAAAATGGAAGCATTTACATAACGTGGGCTTTGTTTTTCAGGCGATATCAGAGGACCCCGATGATCCAGTACAGTGGCACCAACTTGGGCTTCATAGTCTTTGTATTCAAGACTTCAAAACATCGCAAACGTACCTCAAAGCCGCAGTTGCTCGCGATAAGGAATGTTCATATGCTTGGTCAAACCTAGGTATCTCCCTGCAACTATCAGACGCGTCATCTTTACAAGCTGAAGAAGTATATAAACGGGCGTTATCATTGGCAAAGCCCGAACAGGCCCATACGATCTTTTGTAATCTGGGAAACTTTTACAGACAGCGAAAGCAGTATGAGTGTGCGAAAGCCATGTTTACTAAATCGTTGGATCTGCAGCCCGGTTATGCTCCCGCATATAACAATCTAGGGCTTGTATTTGTCGCTGAAAGGCGATGGGAAGAAGCGAAGTTCTGTTTTAATAAAGCTTTTCAGGCTGACCCGTTGCTTGATGCTGCTAAATCTAATATGATTAAAGCAGCAGCAATGTGTAGAGTGTGTGCACCGCTTCTTAATTAACTTTTGTATGTGAATGTTATTTGACATAATTGTTGTTCTGGATATTAGTGTTTGTAATTTGTACATAATGCATATATCTGTTTCTTCAATTTTCAGTACCTCTTTGTCTGAGTTTTTTTTTGGTGTTGAAGCTTTGATCTATGTAAATGTGGAGTTCTAGCATGCAATAAAAGAAATTACATATGTTTCTCATATTCCTACTGATATTAATGGTTGCAAGTGAGTAAAACCCTGCAGGGAATCACAAAACTGATGAACCGCGGCAAAACTGGCATACTCAGTTATATTTATAGCAAATTACTTGTTTTGGAACGCTCTAAACGTATCTTTTACAATGACGTTTGGATGTAAAAATCCAAACTTGAAAATATCAAACAGAACAAGTACTTTGTAGCTTCGTTATTGGGTTTAATCGACGCGTTCAATACAAAACCATTTTCACGTCTAATTTTCCCCTAATTTCACATCTAATTTTTCCCCAATCGGCAACACCACTGAGCAAAATGGGCATGTGCGACGTTATAGTTAGTGAAAATAACGATGACGACCTAAATTAAATACAGATTGCATATTGGATGGAGTTGGAATTAGGCTCTTTTGTTTAAAAATTGGTTATTTATTTGGGCCTAATACATAATACACATGCTATATAAAGATTGTTAAAATATTTGGAGGCCCTAGGCTGTTGCCTAGATTTAGAAACCTCTAGGTACGACCCTAGTACAGTATTTGAAGGTAAAAAACGGTAAAATACATATTGAACCGTAAGTACCGACCTCGAAATGCGAAAATGTGGATACCGAAAATGATTCGGTTCGATAAATTTAGTACCGGTTCGGTTTCAGATTCGGGCCACAAATATTATTAACATATAAATTAGCAACATGTATATGCATAATGAGTTGTAACCTATGCTTTGGACGTTTTCCAAAAAAAAAAAAGTTGATTTTCTACTTTTCACCCAAAGGTTTATATCTTTTACAATTTTAACCCTACATAGTTTGGTTTTATAACTTTAACCCAAAACTTTTCATTATTTGCAATTTAACTTCACAACTTTTTTCACTTATAGTTTTCATCTTTCGCAAATTTTCGTTTTACGTATAGTTCTAAATTTTTCGAGTTAATACGACGCAACGTGCATGTGTGGTTCAACGTTTTTACCTCTATTTTTCCACGTTTGAAAGGTTCGTCGCAACACGCATATCCTAGGTCGAGTCAGTGTTGGTGATCGATGACGGTTGTGTGACATTAGTACTATTTGACACCGTTTTACGCTCCGCCGCAACACGGGGTGTGCTTTGAGGGTTTTCTAAAGAAAAAATGGTTATGCATATGGTTGTCGTAACGTTGGCTTTGGGGGTTTTAAAAAAAAACTGATTTTTTACTTTTCACCAAAAAGCATGTCATAAATTACTTTTAACCCAAAACTATTTATTTTTTTACTTTTAACCCAAAATTTTTTATGTTTTGCAATCTATCCTCAAAACTTTTTTTACTTTCAACTTTGGCCTTTTATAGTTTTCATTTTCCGCAATTTTTTCGCTTTATGCTTGGTTCTAAATTTTGTGACTTAACACATTGCAACGTGAGTCTTTGGTTTAACGTTTTTACGTTTCGTTCTAAATTTTGCGAGTTAACACGACGCCATGTGCGTGTGTGGGTGAACGCTTTTACATCGTCTATTTTTTCTCCGTTTGACAGGTTTAACATAACGTGCGGGTCCTAGATCCACTTTGTTATAACTAAAGAATCCTCGCCGCATTGCGGCGGGTCGCAATCCTAGTTGATATTTATTTTGTGTGGTTGGTATATGGGCCTGTAGCCTATTACACACAATGAACCGATCCAACAAAGGCCCAGGTCAATTACTCAAAATACCCAATAGAAAGCTGCTGAAGAGTGAGTTGTGATGAGTAAAATCAGAGGATGAAGCGATTCTTTCAACCAGTGCAGAAAGATGGTTCCTTCAAGAAACCCAACCTTTCTTCTTCTTCAGCAACACCAGCAGTTGATGGTGAAACAAAAACACCAGCAGTTGTTGAAGATGAGGAGAATAATAAATCCCAAAAGAAAGAACCCACAAAGTTCTTAACTTGGAATGCCAACAGCTTTCTTCTTCGTGTTAAGAACAACTGGCCTGAGTTCACCAAGTTCATCGATGACATTGACCCTGATGTCATCGCCATACAGGTCACATTCTGCCCCTCATTTTTTATTTATTTTTATTTTCTTAATTTTTTTTAACCCTAAAGAAGTTTGAATTCAAATTTTTTTATTTGTCTTATTTATGAGAATTTGAGGAATGTTGCCATGTTATTGACTTATTGTGGATTTGTGTCGTTGGATGTCATAAATTGTGAAATGGGTTTTAGGGCTGTTGAATTTTTAGATTTATGGAACCAAAAAAATAAAATAAAAAATGTACCTTTTTTCTGCTGTGTTGAAATTGTGGTCTGAAATTAACATTCATTTTTATTTAGTGGTAATATTATGAAATTTTAGTTTCATTCTGTGCTTTTTTAGTTTCTGGGCTCTAGAACTTTAGATGCATTTCTTAGTGGTTATTTATTTGGGAATTTTAATTTTATGACCATTTGATTGTTTTTTTTATATAAGTGATAAGCATGCAGAAGAACCATTAATGATGATATTTAAAAAGTTGATATAGTTACAGATGCAACATAATTATGAGAAACTAGACTCAAAGAAGCTTGCATTTGTCATTGCATAATGAGAATTAGAAACAAAAGAATGTGTGATATTTGGAAAAGATAAGTTGTTGATATTCATCTACGATGGTAGGAAGTGAGAATGCCTGCAGCTGGAGCCAAAGGTGCTCCGAAAAACCCTAGAGAATTGAAGGACGATAATAGTTCGTCGCGCGAGGAAAAACTGGTACTTCTTTATCTCAAGTTTAAGATTCAAGATTGATTTGAACTTTCAAGAAATTGTTATGCGTTGTTATTTGTTTCCATTTAATGTCTTGAAAACATATTAACATTTGGAAATTTGTCAAAAACAGTTTAGGTTATTCACTGCATACGATAACTTATGCTGTCTAACAAATATTGCAGATTATAACACGGGCATTATCGGGTCCCACCTTCAGAAAATACGATGTGTGGTGGTCTCTTTCTGATACAAAGTACGCCGGAACCGCATTGTTCGTAAAGAAATGTTTTCCACCAAAAAAGGTTTCTTTCAATCTAGATCCCTCAGGTGTGCCACTCTCATACCCATGTATTATTATATTTTGTATTAAATAAACATTTTACGTCGCGAAATACTTGTTATTGATGATGCTTTTTTTTTTTTTAATTTCTAGTTTCCAAACATGAAGCAGATGGCAGAGTTATTATAGCTGAATTTGAATCGTTCCGGATAATGAATACATATGTACCAAACAATGGTTGGAAAGATGAAGAAAATGCATTTCAAAGGAGACGAAAATGGGATAAAAGAATGAAAGAATTCGTCTTGCAATCTACAGATAAACCCCTTATTTGGTGTGGTGATCTTAATGTTAGGTACCTGTATCCTTATTATTAAGCATATGCATGTGTTATCAGCCTCAGGCTAATTTGTATTTTTTTTTATTTGATTTTTGTTTAATTTCTAATGAGAGTGTTTATTTTTTGTGCAGTCACGAAGAGATTGATGTTAGTCATCCGGATTTTTTTCGAAGTGCAAAGCTTAATGGTTATATTCCTCCAAACAAAGAGGTTTTGTTCTTAAATTGTCAAAAGCAAGATGCATGTCAAATTTGGTTTTTAATAGTTAAAACAATACGGCTGTTCTTCTACATATTTGAAACTAATCATCTTTGTTCTTCTACATATTTGAAACTAATTATCTTAAACGTCAAAAGAAAATCATATCCATTTTAAAGTTCAATATATGTCTTTCAAGAGGACTCTTATCAATTAAACAAACAACATGCAGTAGTGAAGCAACTTCGTTTCTTCTAGTTCTCCAGAAAAAAAATTTCTAGAACATTCGTAAACTGCTAATCTAATTCTTAATTCAGAAACTAAGTTGACTTGTCAACTGCAGGATTGTGGGCAACCTGGTTTTACCTTGTCTGAGAGGAAGCGGTTCGGTTCCATACTAAAAGAGTACGCATAATTTTGATTCTGTTTCAATGGTTCAACATAGGGGCGTCAATCGTGTCGGGTTGAAACGTCCAACCCGAACCCGACCCATATTATTATCCGGTCAAAGATTTAGACCCTAACCCGTACACATATAAATTCGGGTCAACCCGAACACGACTCTTTTAAGCCATTTTTTTAAATGAGTCATACAAGTTGACAATTTGTAAGCGAGTTGTTACGTTTTATTAAATGTGTCAAACTTAACATAATTATGACTAACCATGTAAAATAGAAACGGAAAAACAAAAAAAAAATTGTTTTCTAAATAGTTGAACGGGTTAACCCGTTTCTATAAAGGCCAACCCTAACCCAAAACGGTTCGTATTAGTCGACCCAATCCTGTTTTTTTCGTGTCGGGTTTCGGGTTCTTGTCAAGAATTGCCGCCCCTAGTTCAACATTTAAAATACCCCAAATATTAACTATGTAGATTCATACAAAACTGTATAGTGTCAAATTTGCCCCTAATTTAGAGTAAGATAAGCTTAACAATTTGAAAACTGACAAAAAAGTAACTGAAAATTATAAATTGACGATAATCTTTTAGGGCATTTTCGTCATCAGGCACGTGTTTGGTCAGAGTTAGCGTAAATAAAACCAAATTGATACTTGAGCGACATGTAATGCTGTTGTGATATTAGTGTAATGTATTAGTTAATTTAAAATCTTAAACCGTGCATGATATTTTATATTTTTATGTATTAATTTGTTAGGGGAAAGCTAATAGATGCATATAGATATCTCCACAAGGAAAAAGATATGGAGCGTGGCTTTTCATGGTGCGGCAACCCTATCGGAAAGTAAGTCCTTTGTGATATCAAAAACATGTTTTCAGTTTATGATTTGTGTATCATTTTTGTTACTATTCATATGGATCTTTACAGGCATCGCGGTAAAAAGATGAGAATAGACTATCATTTAGTGTCGGAGAAACTAAAGGACAAAATTGTCAAATGTGAAATGCATGGACAAGGGATTGAATTGGAGGGTATGAATATATGATGAATTTACTTTCACAAATGCGCGCACTTAATTACATTCGTTACATTTTTTTGTCACTTGAAATGTAAAAATGTGTTGATTTTCTTGCAGGATTTTATGGGAGTGATCACTGCCCTGTTACCCTTGAACTTGCGGAGACAACCGTTGATGCTAGTTAAAATTTGAACCCAGAATGATATGATGTTTAGCAGCAAACATATCGTACACAAACTAGTGTTTGATTGGTTTCAAGATTATGGGTTTGGTGGTGAATTTGTTGTAGGGTTCTTGAGATGATGTTTTTAGGGTTTGTAGCAATGACCTTGAAATGGTTTTATTTTGCTGTTGGTGGCATTATATGCTGCATTTCATCTTGGAATGGTAGGCATGATTTAACAAATATGTTTTAAAATGAGCAATTGTTTGGTTATTTGAACCAGTGGCGGATCTAGCCCAAAAATTCAGGGGCATCCCAATTATTTTTTGGGGGATCAGGGGTATCCTTTGTATAAAACCGGATTTTTTTTACACTACGAAAAGGTACGGTGACAGGGTTGAGGGGTAGCCCGTGCAACCCGCCCATGCTACCCCTCCTAATACACTAACTCCGCCCATGATTTGAACCCCTCTTGAATTTTGCAGTCAGAATTTATTTTTCGGTCATTTTGGGGTGTTGATGTGTTGTATGAGAGCTTAACCGTGACGATTCTTTCTACATGGTTGTTTAACCTATGGTGATTCCTTATATACAGACGTGTAGTCCTAAAAATCAATTAGATCAATAAGACGGATAAGTAACTTAGGGTTTCCTTTAGCAAATACATGTTAAAATAAGCGCTTGTTTTTATGGTGATGTTGACCCCTCTTGTAATTGTAGTCGAATTCTTTTTTTTTTTTTTTTTTGTCTGTGTTTTTGTTAGGGCATACTTCTTTTTTCTTGTATGGTTGTTTAATCATGGTGATTCCTTCTACACAGTTATTAAACAGTGACAATTCCATCTCCATCTGTACGACCATTTAATATATATGATGATTCTTTGTGTGTATAGCTTTAAAATCAACTAAATAAAAGATGGTCAACTAGTAATGTAACCATGTAGGGGTTCCTTTAGCCTCCCTCCACTTAACTCATTTATACTATCATCTCACGTCAGGTACCCCCCCCCCCCCCCCCCAAAAAAAAAAACACCTAACTCAACATCCCGCCCCACCTAATGGCCTATACGCAGTGTATAAGACAAACCGCCAGGCCAAGGCTGATTTTTGGGGGCTATACGCCTCGTATTGGCCAATACGAGGCATATAATATTTTATTTTATCTTTACTTACTTTTTTGTCCAATATGTATCATTTTAACAAGATTTATAAAGGTATTTATTATAAAAAAAAAATACGAAGGTTCACCCCGTATCCGTGGTCCGGATAGCCTGGTTAGGTTCATACGTAACTAAAGGAATGACATACCTGGTTAGTTTCATAGGAAACTTTTGGGTTAAAGTGTTGCTCATCATCCACGAGATCCCGGTTTGTATGTACGAAGATTCATCCCCGTATCTATGGTATAGATACTCGTATTGACCAATACGAGGCGTATAGTATTTTGTTTTATTTTTTACTTATATTAACCTTCTTCAAAGTTTCAACAATCACTTGATAACACACATTAAAAACCCACCAAATTGCATCAAGTATGTGCATCTCTCATTTTTGTTTTGTTTAATATTATTATATTATAGGTAATTAATGTTACTTGGGTTTGGAGGGGTTTTCCTCAATATGGTTGGTAGTGGTACTATATATAAAGTACATATATCACATAAAAAAATAGTTCCATATTAAGTGTGCCAATATCACGTGAGTTAGCAGTACGTTTGAGATAGAATATGGCATTTTTGGTACAAGAATTAAAAAAAGAATTCAAGATTGTTTCTAAGTAAATAACTTCTGCATTTAATTCCACAACGTTCAACTACAAGTAAGGATTAAATTTGATAAAGATGTCATGTCAAATGAATAAATGAATAAAATGCTCCTTAAAAGTACCATAATTTTTATCGAAATACTTTTTTTTTTCTTTTTCCTTTATACATATATAAAGTAAAATAAGCATGCCATCAACGTCTTTTAAAAGCACACTGGTAAATGTTTAACTGAGCTTCAATTTGAATTAATTTTGACTGGTGATGTAACTTGTAAACTTATTCATATATCTTTCATAAACATCTCTGTGTAAAAGACCCAAAAAAAAAAAAAAAATAGTAAAAACACTTAAAGTATGCCTATATAATATTCAGCATGGTCTACTTTTTATGTTTATACGCTTTTAATAAATAACACTAAAAATATATTTTAAATAATTAAATCATCAAAAAGAGACACACATAATACGTTCAAAACGAACCTAAAAGCTGAAACTTAAACTAAAACTTTAAATCATCAAAAAGAGACACACATAATACGTTCAAAACGAACCTAAAAGCTGAAACTTAAACTAAAACTAAAACTCTGGATTATTTTTACAACAAAGACATTAAATATATATGCCTATAATTAGTTAATTAGTCCTTATTCATTTGTGTTTACGATAGGGTAATACTATGAAATAAGATGTTAAGTATACGATAGGGTAATACTATGAAACAAGATGTTAAGTATTAGTTTATTACGGTAAATTGTAATATATATAATACACATATAATAGATTTTGTAAGAAAAAAAATAGTATGCTTCCTTTCACTAAAAGGACAAAGAAATAATAAAGAGTATGTTATTATATACAAAAATATAATAATATAATTAAAAGAAAGTCGTCAAGAAATGTACTAAAAATATCAAAGTTAATTGGGTTATTGGATTTTAATAATCCTAAGTTTCACCAGTTGGCCGATAATAATCTTAACTTTAAAAATTCCCTCCAATAATCTCAATTTGTAAGAGTTTGGCCGCCATTGATCCTTTTCAAATATATAAGGATTTGGTATCCTTAATAGATTCAATTACACCTAGAGACTCCTTAATTGATTTAAGTGCACCTATGTTAGAAAATGATCAATGACGGCCAAACTTTTACAAGTTGGGATTATTGGAGGAAATTTTTAAAGTTGAGATTATTATCGGCCAACTGGTGAAACTTAGGATTATTAAAATCCAATAACCCAAGTTAATTTGATATTACAATTATAAGTTATACTATAGTGAAAACTTAATTTTGTTTATTTATACATACTAATTATAATACGATTTCAACAAAAAAAAAATATCGAGTCAACCAATTAAACCAAAACACTACCATAGTTTTTCTATAAAAAAAACCAAAACGATGACAAGCCTGTAATTTTTGATCTGGGGGCAAATTAGTAATTTATGAGAACCAATGAGCGAGTGCTAGACATCTGCTTGACACAAAAGTTAAACTGAGTCAACCAAGTAAAATAGAAACTACTATAGTTTTGCAAAAAAAAAAAAAAAAAAAAAAAAAAAAAATTAAAATGATGGCAAGACTACAAATTTTAACTAGACGTAAAATCGTAACTTTTGAAATGATGGCAAACTCATAATTTTAAATTGAGGGCAAATTCGTAATTTTAACTTGGGTGTAAAATCATAATTCTATTTTGAACTTTGCTATTTGCGGGATTTAGGGGCTGCTTGACAACTTCTGAATGGTTAAGTGCTGAATCAGTAAGAGGTCTGAACCATTAAGAGCCAGTATAATGCTTAACAGTTCAGATGCAAATATCTGACCAATTCAGAATAGAGGTCTTAACCATTCAGACTCTATATAATGCCTCCAGTGCAAAATAAAAATATGGTTTCCCCTAGCTAAAAATTAGGATTTTTCCCTCGGGAAAAAAATTGATTTTTCCCCAAGTAAAAATAAAAATATGACTTTGCCCTCAGCTAAAAATCATGTCAAAGAGATGCCTAACACTCCTTTTACTTTTTCTTTCTAGCAAAACTATGGTACTGTTTTTTTAATTGGTTAAGAATTATTCGATCATTGCGTTGCGGGCAACACCTAGTTTCTATATAAAGGGAAAAGATCAAATAGGAAGTTTATTTTGGCTAGGAAGTATAGGAAGCAATCTTAGCCGTTCATCTTCTTTTTTAAATTTTTGGACGCGTGGGCTTTTTTGTCTTTTTACATTATCATATCTTCGTTCTAATTCGATTATAGATTCTGTTACATCTCTTCTTAGTTCATCACTTTCATAACAGAATTGAAGATTCTATAACCCTAAATCTCAATCAATCGCCAATTCACCTTTATTCAAGCAATAATCTTGTTTCGTTCGTCAATTCGATAACCTCAATGTCTTCTTCGATAACCTCAATGTCTTCTGCTGACTCTGTTGGTAAGTTTAGGTTCAATTTTGAGTAATTTTTTGTTATTTTTTTCCGAAATTCATTGTTTTACGTTTTATAATTCGTCTTTCTGTTATTAATATTTGATTTTTCATAAGTTTAATTGTTATTGTTGTATAATTTAACATAATTTGTTCGTTTTGTTTCTTCATCATTTATTGCGTTTTAGTCAATAGTTGCGTTTTATGCATACATACTTTAAATTTAAGATTCAAGTAATATAAAGCAATAACTGTCCATTGTTGTACAATTTTAGAGTTTTGTTCGTTTAATACATTGTTTTGTTTGTTCATTATTTTTGATGCGTTTTACTGAATGTATTGCGTTTTATGCTTTTATCAATATTAGTTCATATACAAACTTTAAAGGTCTGTATTTTTTAATTTTATTAACATATTTTTAGATTTAACACTAAAAACATTATTAGATAAGAGGTATTGCGTTTTATAGTTATTTGTTAATTGTTTCAGATCACAATTCCAAGTGGGAGGAACGTGTATGCTTAAACAGTGGAAGAAAGTTTTTCAAACCTAAAGTCAGTCAATCCATTACACCTGCTGTTGGAATGTTTTTTAAATCATTTGATGAGGCTTTTTCGTTTTATCAGAGATATGCACTTGCTGCAGGTTTTTCTGCAAGAAAAAATACCACTTGGAAAAATGTTGGTGGTTTAGTGAAAATAAGATATATTGTCTGCTCAAAAGAAGGATTTCATGTTAGCAAAGAAATAGATTCTGGTTCAGTTGATGAGAATAGTAAAAAGATTGTTAGACGTAATAGAGGTTCCAAAAGAGTTGGATGCAATGCTCATGTGAAATTAATATTAGAGAACAATAATATGTTTAAAATCTACTACTTTGAAGAAGAACATAATCATATCTTTGTTGAAGATGAAGATATTCATTTCTTGCCGGCTGCCAGAAGTATTGATTATGTTAAAGAAAGTTTTATATCTGGATTGTCTTCAATCAATATTGGGCCTGTTAAAGCATTCAATATTATGAAAACAATGTATGGTGGTTTTGGTAAAGTTGGTGCTAGTAAAGTTGATTGTAAGAACTATAAAAGGGATTTGAATCTTTACATAGGAGAGTATGATGCAGAAATGGTAGTTAGGCGTCTTATTAGGAAGAAAGAATGTTGTCCTGGTTTCACATGTGATTATGTTATTGGTGAAGATAGAAGATTGAAAGGACTTTTTCTGGGCTGATGAGCAATCAAAAACAAATTATACAGTGTTTGGTGACATAGTTGGTTTTGATGCTACTTATAAATCAAACAAGTAAGTTTTTTTCATTTATTGCATTATATATTATATTGCGTTATATATCCTGTTATATTTTTCCTAATGCTTTATTAATTTTTTTTTATGTAGATATGATTTGGTTTTTGTACCATTTACTGGGATTGATAATCATTTTAGGAATGTCACATTTGGTGGTGCATTACTTGGTTCTGAGACTGCAGATTCTTATAGATGGCTTTTAAGGTGCTTTGTTAATGCTTTTGGAAGTGAGCCTAAAGTTGTTGTTACTGATCAAGATGCTGCAATGAAGAGAGCTATTAAGGATGTTCTTTCAAGTAAGCATAGGTTATGTATGTGGCATATATGGGAGAAATTGAAGACAAAGGTATTAACTGCGTTTTATGATTTAATAAACTGCAATTTTTATATAGTTTTATTATTGTGTTTTATGTATTATACAATAAGATCCCCAAACATTTTTATTAATAGAATTACAAAACAATTGCGTTTTACCATTAATGCATTATGTTTATCATTTTCAATAAATTGCGTTTTAAGTTATTGCTTTTTATGTTTAATAATTTTATTACTTTTTATACAGGTTGGTCCTGTTTTGTCAGCAAACATTGATTTTAATACAGGAATGACTCATGTTGTTTGGAATGATACTATTATTCCAGAAGATTTTGAAACTGAGTGGCATTCAATAATGTCTACTTTTGGATTGGAAAATCATGAGTGGTTAAAAGATATGTACGATCTTCGATTTGATTGGATTCCCGCTTATTACCAAAGAGAGAATTTGGCAGGTCTTATGCGTACTACGTCTAGATGTGAAAGCGAGAATTACTTCTTTGGTCAGATTTGCAATCCAAGATGTACACTTGTTGAATTTTTCACTCATTTTGAGACTGCAATGGATATTCAAAGGCATGAGCATAGGAGGAATGATCATGATACAAGGTATATTCAGTCTAAGACCTGGAGTGACTTTGTATTGGAGAAACAGGCATCAGAAATATATACCAAAACAATTTTTAAAGATATTCAGATTGAAATTGATGCTGCCATTACAAAGTGTATGTCAAAGTCTCATAATACTGTGGGTGATGTTCAATATTATGAAATAAAGGATTTCAAACAGCCATTCACATCTTTATTCAAGGTAATTTTTAAATTTATATTGTTTTAAACATCTATTGCGTTTTATTTTTTCCATTATTTGTTGCGTTTTATCATTATATGATCATAAACTTAATTCCTCTATTATATTTATTATTCATTGCGTTTTATATTACATTTCACTAATTTTATATAGCTTTTTAATTTTATTTACAGGTTCAATACAGGAAACAAGAAGATGGTTTAAGTATAAGTTGTACTTGCAAACGGTTTGAACAATTTGGTATATTGTGCCGCCATATATTTTATGTTCTACGGTATGATGATGTGACTGAGTTTCCTAGAAGATATGTTCATAGAAGATGGATGAGAGATGTTGTTTCAAATGGATCAAATCATTGCAATATTCGGTTTGATGAAATTGGTAGGAATAGTGAAATTGATAAAGTTTTTAGAGAAATCGTTGTTGCAAATGAGTATGTGGTTAATAGGTTGGTTGGGGATTTAGATGAGCTATGTCGTTACAGGGATCATATTAAAAGTTATATTGATAAAGCGGATGAGGTTATGGTTTCTGCGCCGCCTCCTAGTCGCAAAGAAAGATTTGCTGATATTGGAGTGAACATAGAAAAGTTAGATTCTATGATTCGTGTTCCGATCAAAATAAGGACCAAAGGATGCGGTGTACAAAAAAGGATCAAGTCTAATCGTGAGATTGCAATTCAGAAATCATCAAAGATCCAGAAATCATGCCGTGTATGTGGTGGAAAAGGACATAACAGTCGCACATGTAAAGATAAAGTTTCTTCTAATGCTATAGGTTCTAACAATGCAATGTAAGTATGTATACAAATTCTGTCAAATTCTGACATCAATAAGAAAGAAAAAATTTTTGTCATTGCGTTTTATGATGTATAGGTTTCACCTCTTTTTGTTATTGCGTTTTGTGTGATATCTTTCATAAATATCAGCTTTTTTTTGTTAATTGCGTTTTATGATAAGAACAGTATATTGTTATTGCGTTTTATACAAAGAACAATATACTGTAAATGGAATTTTTTGATTATTGCGTTTTATTATAACACAGATCACAGATCAAATTAAACAAGAGATGCAAGTGGATATCATAAACATTACGTTATATAGATGATGATAGTTTTCAAACCACAAAATTAAAAAAAGATGATGTTTTCAAACCACATAATTAAATAAAAATTACTAGAAACATCAGCATCATGGATCAAAGTTTGTTTCTTCTTCGGATGAGAACCCTAAGCTTCCATCAGGGATTTCCTCATCACTTTCAGATTCAGTCCAAAGATCAACCAGTGAGACTACTGCCTTTTGAAGCTTTTCTGCAAATTTGCTAGCAGAGTTGTTGATTAGTGGTATTTCAGATAATTGCTTCAAAAATTTTATATCCTCACTGGAAGATATGTCCTTTGGGTCATACATCTCCACATCACCATCGTCCCAAGTCACTGAAACTTTGAAAGTTTCCTCAATGAACTCCCAAGATGTAACATTGGCATCTTCAGTTGCAGTTTGACTCGGATTTCCAAATCTTTTGTGTAGAATTCTGAACAGTGCGACTGTCTCATTTGTGTAACAAGCAGGTGGTATACCTATTTCATTCATCCTTTTCAACACATTATCATTGCAGTTTTGAAGAACAGAAGCAACGGAATGGTATCTTATTTTTTTTCCATCAAGGAATTGAAGAACGAAATTCCCTCTTTTAACCCACCAAACTGATAGTTGTTGATCAGCCATTTTAGGGATTGTGTGTGTGTTTTTGTTGTTGGGTATTTGGTGTATGATGAGGAAAGTGAAAATAGTTTAGGGTTTTTGTACTTATATAATGGATTGGTAGAGGGATTTGAATCAAGTGTGTTAATGATAAAAATGATTATATTTTATTTTTTTCTTTGAATTGATTGTTCAATCATACAGTATTTTATCAGGAATCCAAAAGGCTTTTTAAAGCTTTTTAAGGCTTTGGGTCTAATCAATTTCTTTGTCATTAAGATATCAGTTTTTTCTTTGTTTTATCTACTCTTCATTTATTATTATTTTTTATAATATTGCGTTTTAGAAGAGTATAATATATCACTTTCATGATTCTCATCATTGTAATTAAATTTTTTAATTTGTTTTGTGTTATAAAAATAGTAAAAAAAAACTTTTATTGCGTTATAAAGATATATTGCGTTATATGTTTGGAAATGAATAATTAGGAGACACTTTGTATTGCGTTTTAGAATAAATAACTTATGTCAAACAACAAATAAATAGAACATTTTCACTATATATGTATCCTTTCTTTTAAATATATTATATAAAATTTTTATTGATAAATTGTAAAAATTTTAATTAATATGTTTAAAAGAAAGGATACATATTGCGTTTTAAAATAACAAACAAATAGTAGCATTTTAAATATATCAGCACAATATTGCGTTATATGAAAATTCTCCACAAAGATCAAGAAAATACTGCGTTATATTAAAATTAGGCTAAAAGAAAAACATTACGTTTTATAATAAGTAGCATTTCTAAATCAAAGTAAACCAGCAAGATCAAGAAAATACTGAGTTATATTAAAATTATGCTAAAAGAAAAAACATTGCGTTTTATAAACCAGCAAGAGCAAGCCTATCTTTAATCCTTTCTAAACTAGTGTCATAAGATTGTTTTTTAAGTTTCGCACTGAGGTCTCGAAACTTCTTTGAGTCCCCAATAACATAATCTTTGAGTTCGTTGATTTCGTGCAATAATATCTTCGTGATGAACTTTCTTCTTAAATCATCAAGTTGTGCGGTCTGCTTGTTGACTGGTGGTTTTTTGTTTTTACCCTTCTTGATAATTACAGGTTCTTCATATTCCACGTTAAACCCACAATCCCATTTTTCGACTGCTTCACCATGATAACATTCCATATGACGCATACAGAATATACCACAGTCAATGCTGTTACCTTTTGTCCTCCATTTCATTTCCATTCTAACAGGGGTTATTCCCTTTATATCATCTGCTTTTTCATGTCCAACAGATTTAAGGTAAGCTGCCAAAGCATTCCTCTACAGAAAAAAAAAAAAACAAAAAGATTAGGTGGTTTATATTTGTGTTTTAGAAGCATAAGTAAGAATACTTACTGTATTTTCAGGCACATCACCATATTTTTCTTTATTTGTGGCTTCTTTCGCACTGTTGTCAATGATGAATATTTGTTTCTTTTCAAGATTGAAGGAGATCAGAAAGAAGTGCTCTGAAAGGAGAATCGGGACAAGGATAATTTTAAAATCTTTTATGCTTTTTAGCTTTGCACCTTGAAGAATTTTTTCAATGTTATTTGTGAATGCTTCTATCATCTTTTCTTCATTTTCGGTTTCTTCCTTATGTAACACCCCGAAAATATAAAACCTTAAATTTGAATTAGTAAGGTTTTAATAAACTAGAATTTATTAACTAGGAAATCTAACCTAGTTAGTTAATAGGCTAGAAAAAAAACTCAAAGTAAGGATAAAAACAACTAAATTAAATTATGTTGAACAAAGTAGAGGGACCTTAGTTGTTAATTCTGAAACTTAATTAAATGGAACAAATAAAAATAAACCAAACACCCCAAATCTGGGTGTTGGTCGATCAAGGAGAAGCAGGGGGCGACACCCCCTTTCCAAAAAAACCATAATCTCACCAAAACAATCTAATTGAGGGCTCAAATCTGATAAAAAACGAAATCTGAACATAGAACAGTGATCCTCATCACAAGAGGATTACAAGGTATGTAAAAATTCGTGTTAATCCTTTGTTTGAAATTCTCATGATTTTGGAAAATCTAAGATTAGATGTTGCATGTGTGTTGTTTGATTTGATTGGAGATGATGTAGTGTCTAGAAGTGAAACCTAGACAACTACATATGAAATCATGTCCAATTTCATGAAATTCCATGAACACCTTGAAGGTGGGTTATGGGTTTTACAAGATGAAGATGAACACTAGGGTTTAGGATGATTATTCTAGTGTAATTTGATTGTTGAAAGTGATTTCAGAAAGATATGATGCTTAAAACACTATAGGAGGGCTTTATTGTTGTCAAGTTAGCTAATTAGCAAGTTAAGAAGTTGATTACTAAAGGTATAAAAATTCTGCATATGAAGTGTTTGTTGAAATGCCTCAAAGAAGACTTGAAAATTAGAATTTTGTAGTTAAAACGCCTAATCGTGATGTTTTAACTATTATGTGAAATATGGTTTACAAAGAGTTCTAAACAAGATAACATTGAACTCTATAGGACAAGATACCGGAACGTCGAGTGGACAAGCCGGTGGTGACTCACGGTTGAAGGGCGTGCGCTAAGGTATGTAACTTGTTCCGTTACATTTATTATATCGGATGATTTAAATATGTAAGTGAATTTTGAATAAGAGTTGTTGTGAATTATGCCTCGAAGTCGTTATATTGATTGATATATTAAATTCGGTTGGTACGCGTTGGTAGTCGTCATATAGGATGATTTCCTTAGACGAGCCAAACGGGTCAATAAATCATGTGAAATATGATATATACATATACACCGGAATATGATGGATAGTGTTATGTTATTGGTAAATATTTATCACATTATTAGAACACTAGAAATTTGATGTTATGGATGATAGGAAGGTAAATTAGCAGATTTGTTATAATGAGATGACTCAAACATAACAAGACATTGATCTCCAGGTTTTACCGTAAATTACGGTAATACCGTAATTTACGGTAGAGGTCAGATCCGTTACGGTGTAAACCTCCTGGTTTACGGTGACCACAAAACTTCAGGGATCACCGTAAATTACGGTGATACCGTAATTTACGGTGGATCCAGAATAGTTGTTTGTGTTTATTATTTCAAATGTGATGTATAACTTTGTGATTATATTATACTATAACATCAAAACTAATGTTTTAATGGTTTTGATCATAGGTAAATCGACAAGTCTTACGGGTGGCGATCAAGTGATAAGATGAAGAACCGAACACACTATTTTTGAAGCTTCCGCAACGTCTTAGATCTTTTGTAGTCTTTGTGTATGGGTCGTTAACACATTTTAAACAGTTTTGAAATTATGTAACTTAGTCATTAGTCGACTAAGGTCATGGTTATTATTAAATTTTGTTAATGAAAGTCATGTACTTAACTATATTTTGTCTAAAATCAAGGGTACAAATTTTAGGGTGTTACAAGTTGGTAATCAGAGCTCATGGTTGTCAATAAGTGTTCGGTTCAAGCTTGATCGATCGTCCGGTAAGAATTAACTTGTTTTGTTAATAAATTATGTACTATGTATAAAATGAGAAATGAACAAATATGCATGAAAAGAGTGTGTAAGCTCACTCAAAAACAAGAAATGCATGAAACAAGAATGATTAAATCAAGTCACGGACTTGATTGAATAGAAACAAGAATTATTAAATCAAGTTACGAACTTGATTGAATTGAAACAAGAATGATTAAGTCAAGTTATGAACTTGATTAAATCAAAACAAGTAAAGCATGTGTTATAAATGGAATGTTTAACAATCTATGTAAACATTTCAGAAATCAAGATGGCTGATGGAGGCAATGATAATGCGGTGCCAAGAGTCACCGAACAAATGAAAGAAGTGATTGCCGAAGAAGTTGGAAGGGCGATCGAAAACAGTTTGTCGGGCTTTATTGATAAAATTCAAAACACAATTTTATCAATAGTAGAAGATAGAATCAAGAAGCTGGAAGATGATTCAAATGTAGCAAAGGAAAAGCGTGGAAGACGAAAGCCTTGTTCATACAAGGAATTCATGGCTTGTAAACCACCAATATATAATGGGGAGGTTGACCCAATAGTGTGCCAACGATGGCTAAGTGACATCGAAGGGGTATTCGAGAGAACCCATTGTGACGAAGAAGACTACGTAGCCTATGGTACGGGTCAACTAAGGAGTCAAGCGAAAGATTGGTGGGATAACAAAAAGAAGGAGATTGGAAGTGAAGAGGCTAAGGCCATGACTTGGGAGGAGTTTAAGACGTCGTTTCTTAAACACCATAGTCCCAAGGCGGTCATAAATAAAATCAAGGAAGAATTCATGCAACTCAGACACAAAGGTGAATCCATAGACAAGATCACGGGGATGTTTATGGACAAAATGAAGTTCTGTGATGATTTGATAACGAATGAAGAGCAAAAGGTCTATTATTATCATAACATGCTAAGCGCGGAGTATAGAGAGTTCATAACCCCTTCAAAGTACGAGACCCTTACCGAGATTGTCAATGCTGCTCGGGAAAGGGAGATTGAATTGAAAAAGAGTATAGAACGGGGTGAACGAAGGGCACAAGATGTGAATCCAAGCCCTACCAAGAAAGCAAGAACGAATGAAACAGCAAAGAGATCAGATGCTAAAGGTAGTACACCAGGTTGCAAAATTTGTGGGAAAAATCATAAGGGTGAATGCCGTTACAAGGATAAGCCTTGTCCTATATGCAAGAAAACAGGACATATGGCTATGTCTTGTCCGGAGAAAGTGACGGTTTGTTACAATTGTTATCGAACGGGTCACAAGAAGTCGGAATGCCCGGAACTGGTTGGAAAGAAGGATGGGCAAGAACCTAAAGGTGAAGCCCCGAAAGCAAAGGCAAGATCTTTTCAACTAACCGCCGCAGAAGCAAAGGTGGAACCGGACGTGGTCTCGAGTATATTTGCTGTAAATTCAATTCCTGCACGCGTGTTATTTGATACGGGTGCGAATAAATCCTTTGTTTCATATGGATTTATTCGACATCCTTCATTTGTTTTAACAAAATTACCTGTGCCCTTAGAAGTAGAGATAGGTAATAACAAGAGTTTTATTGTTTGTGATGTTTTTCTGGAAGATTTACCGGGGATACCGCCTGAACGGGAAGTAGAGTTCGGGATCGAATTGATTCCGGGCGCGAAACCTGTAGCAAAAGCCCCGTACCGACTTGCGCCGTCGGAACTACAAGAGTTGATGTCCCAAATCCAAGACCTGCTTGACAAGGGATTCATAAGGCCGAGTGTGTCTCCTTGGGGCACACCGGTATTGTTCGTAAGGAAGAAAGACGGGAGCATGCGTATGTGTATTGATTACCGAGAGTTAAACAAACTCACGGTAAAGAACCGGTACCCGCTCCCGAGGATAGATGATTTATTCGACCAATTACAAGGCGCGAATTGGTTTTCCAAAATTGACCTTAGATCGGGGTATCACCAACTAAAGGTCAAAGAAGAAGATGTGCCGAAGACGGCTTTCCGCACAAGGTACGGACATTACGAATTCCTCGTGATGTCGTTCGGGCTAACAAACGCACCCGCTGCTTTCATGGACCTCATGAACCGGGTTTGCAAGCCAATGTTGGATAAGTCGGTCATCGTGTTTATCGATGATATCTTGGTGTACTCGAAAAATGAAGCTGAACACGCACATCATTTACAAGAAGTGTTAGAGACACTTAGGCGAGAGAAGTTATATGCAAAATTCTCTAAATGTGCCTTTTGGTTACGAGAGGTTCAATTTTTAGGTCATGTCATAAATGCCGACGGAGTATTGGTGGATCCGTCAAAGATAGAAGCAGTGTCAAAATGGAATTCCCCGAAGAACCCTTCTGAAATTAGAAGCTTTTTGGGGATTGCTGGATATTATAGGAGATTCATTCAAGATTTCTCCAAGATTGCATCGCCGCTAACGAAGTTAACCCAAAAGAAAACAAAGTTTGTTTGGGGAGTCGATCAAGAAAAAGCGTTTCGGACGCTAAAAGAAAGGCTAACTCAAGCTCCGGTACTGACATTGCCGGACGGAGTCGAAGACATGGTGGTTTATTCGGATGCTTCATTATCGGGGCTCGGTTGCGTGTTGATGCAACGGGGCAAGGTAATAGCCTATGCCTCGAGACAATTGAAGATACACGAGAAGAAATACCCCACGCACGATCTCGAGCTGGCAGCGGTGGTATTTGCATTAAAAATATGGAGGCATTACTTGTATGGGGTAAAATGCACCATATTCACCGACCACAAGAGCTTGAAATACTTCTTCGATCAGAAGGAGTTAAATATGCGACAAAGGCGATGGTTGGAAACGGTGAAAGACTATGATTGTGAGATACATTATCACCCCGGAAAGGCAAATGTGGTAGCGGACGCTCTGAGCAGAAAAGCGGATTATGTCCCGATACGAGTACGATCGATGCAACTCGTGGTAACCTCGGGTATACTTGAACGTATTCGAGAGGCGCAATTAGAAGCAGTAAAAGAAGAGAATTGGAAGAAGGAAAGAATAATTGGTCAGTTGAAAGACTTGTCGGATGGGAATCACGGGTTAAAGACTCGATCCGGAAGGATATGGGTCCCACATACCTGTGGAGTAAAGGCGCTTCTACTTGATGAAGCTCATAAATCCCGTTATTCAATTCATCCGGGTGCGACCAAGATGTACAATGATTTGAAACAAAATTATTGGTGGCCCGGAATGAAGAGGGACGTGGCGAAATATGTGGAAAAATGCTTGACATGTTTACAAGTCAAGGCGGAGCACCAGAAACCATACGGTAAACTCCAACCGTTAGAAATTCCGGTTTGGAAATGGGAACATATTACAATGGACCTGTTAACCAAGCTGCCTAAGACGAATCGTGGTTTTGATGCCATATGGGTAGTGGTGGATAGATTGACGAAAAGTGCTCACTTCATTCCGATTCGTGAGACTTATACGTCAGAAAAGATGTCAGAAGTCTATACCAATGAAATCATAGCACGTCATGGAGTGCCGGTGTCCATCGTGTCGGATAGGGATACCCGGTTTACTTCGAATTTCTGGCGTGATTTCCAAGAACAAATGGGGACCAAATTGTTCATTAGCACTGCGTACCATCCTCAAACGGATGGACAAAGTGAAAGAACGATACAAATATTGGGAGACATGCTACGGGCGTGTATAATCGACTTTGGAGGCAGTTGGGATGTTCACCTACCGTTAGTCGAGTTTTCGTATAACAACAGTTACCAATCTAGTATTAAAATGGCACCATACGAACTGCTTTACGGTAGGAAGTGTCGAACCCCGGTTTGTTGGGGTGAAGTGGGTCCACGTGAACTCGCCCACCAAGACATAGTACGAGCCACGAACGAAAAGATCGATAAAGTTCGGGCACACTTGAAAGCGGCTCAAGACAGGCAAAAGGCGTATGTTGATAAAAGGAAAAGGCCAATTGAATTTCAAGTCGGTGACATGGTCATGCTAAAAGTGTCCCCATGGAAAGGTGTTATTAGATTTAGAAAGAAGGGGAAGTTAAGCCCAAGGTTTATCGGGCCATTTAAAATTATCGGAAGAGTTGGCAAGGTAGCTTACCGTCTTGAACTACCGGAGGAGCTGAGTGGGATCCATGGCACGTTTCACGTATCTCAATTAAGAAAGTGCCTAGCAGACGAAACGACCTATATCCATTACGATGATATCGAAGTGGATAATAGTCTAAACTATGCGGTAAGACCGGTTTAAATTTTAGACAGAAAGGTCAAACGTTTACGAAATAAGCAAATTGAACAAGTCAAGGTTAAATGGGAGCATAGAAAGGGTTCGGACACTACGTGGGAGTCCGAAGAGGAGATGCGACGACTTCACCCTACTTTATTTGGTACGTACTACGGTTTCGGGGACGAAACCCCTTTTAAGGGGGGTGGACTTGTAACACCCCGAAAATATAAAACCTTAAATTTGAATTAGTAAGGTTTTAATAAACTAGAATTTATTAACTAGGAAATCTAACCTAGTTAGTTAATAGGCTAGAAAAAAACTCAAAGTAAGGATAAAAACAACTAAATTAAATTATGTTGAACAAAGTAGAGGGACCTTAGTTGTTAATTCTGAAACTTAATTAAATGGAACAAATAAAAATAAACCAAACACCCCAAATCTGGGTGTTGGTCGATCAAGGAGAAGCAGGGGGCGACACCCCCTTTCCAAAAAAACCATAATCTCACCAAAACAATCTAATTGAGGGCTCAAATCTGATCAAAAACGAAATCTGAACATAGAACAGTGATCCTCATCACAAGAGGATTACAAGGTATGTAAAAATTCGTGTTAATCCTTTGTTTGAAATTCTCATGATTTTGGAAAATCTAAGATTAGATGTTGCATGTGTGTTGTTTGATTTGATTGGAGATGATGTAGTGTCTAGAAGTGAAACCTAGACAACTACATATGAAATCATGTCCAATTTCATGAAATTCCATGAACACCTTGAAGGTGGGTTATGGGTTTTACAAGATGAAGATGAACACTAGGGTTTAGGATGATTATTCTAGTGTAATTTGATTGTTGAAAGTGATTTCAGAAAGATATGATGCTTAAAACACTATAGGAGGGCTTTATTGTTGTCAAGTTAGCTAATTAGCAAGTTAAGAAGTTGATTACTAAAGGTATAAAAATTCTGCATATGAAGTGTTTGTTGAAATGCCTCAAAGAAGACTTGAAAATTAGAATTTTGTAGTTAAAACGCCTAATCGTGATGTTTTAACTATTATGTGAAATATGGTTTACAAAGAGTTCTAAACAAGATAACATTGAACTCTATAGGACAAGATACCGGAACGTCGAGTGGACAAGCCGGTGGTGACTCACGGTTGAAGGGCGTGCGCTAAGGTATGTAACTTGTTCCGTTACATTTATTATATCGGATGATTTAAATATGTAAGTGAATTTTGAATAAGAGTTGTTGTGAATTATGCCTCGAAGTCGTTATATTGATTGATATATTAAATTCGGTTGGTACGCGTTGGTAGTCGTCATATAGGATGATTTCCTTAGACGAGCCAAACGGGTCAATAAATCATGTGAAATATGATATATACATATACACCGGAATATGATGGATAGTGTTATGTTATTGGTAAATATTTATCACATTATTAGAACACTAGAAATTTGGTGTTATGGATGATAGGAAGGTAAATTACCAGATTTGTTAGAATGAGATGACTCAAACATAACAAGACATTGATCTCCAGGTTTTACCGTAAATTACGGTAATACCGTAATTTACGGTAGAGGTCAGATCCGTTACGGTGTAAACCTCCTGGTTTACGGTGACCACAAAACTTCAGGGATCACCGTAAATTACGGTGATACCGTAATTTACGGTGGATCCAGAATAGTTGTTTGTGTTTATTATTTCAAATGTGATGTACAACTTTGTGATTATATTATACTATAACATCAAAACTAATGTTTTAATGGTTTTGATCATAGGTAAATCGACAAGTCTTACGGGTGGCGATCAAGTGATAAGATGAAGAACCGAACACACTATTTTTGAAGCTTCCGCAACGTCTTAGATCTTTTGTAGTCTTTGTGTATGGGTCGTTAACACATTTTAAACAGTTTTGAAATTATGTAACTTAGTCATTAGTCGACTAAGGTCATGGTTATTATTAAATTTTGTTAATGAAAGTCATGTACTTAACTATATTTTGTCTAAAATCAAGGGTACAAATTTTAGGGTGTTACACCTTATCACTCGATGTTAAAGCCTGCATAACATTAAAAAAATTAACATATTATTGCGTTTTATGAAAGTAATAAAACATACAGCTGCGTTTTATGTAAGTAATCAAACATACAGCTGCGTTTTATAAAACTTCATTCAAATAAAGTATACATTGCGTTTTATGAAAGAAATAAAACTGGAAATTGCGTTTTATAAAACTTCATTCAATCAAACTTCATAATACATATATTATTTCTATAAAACAGACAAATTGCGTTTTATATATCTTACCAGCATTCGAATAGTACAGAAAAATCTTGGAGTTTTGTTGTCTTTTGATCTTCTTTTTTCCTCTTCATTCAAAATATATGCCCAACAATTGATTACTTCTCCGGTGATTTCCAATCCTGGCCTCATTGTTTCAGCAGCATATCTATACAGAAATACATGATCTTTAATTTCAAAGAGAGTGTCCCTACAAAAAAAATAATTAAAGTATAATATTTTAATTTTTGTTTTGTGTTAGTGTATATAAAAGATTTTTTACATCATTTCTCCTTCTGCATGGAAAGCATATCCCGATATGTTGTTTTCGTGTGCCGTTCTTGCTTCGTTCATTGCTACTTGTCTTAGATAGTATGGTGAACAAAATACTTCTGGTAGATTTTTATGTCGATCTGGTCGTACCATCTTTGTGATTATTTGTTCTGTTTTGGTTATATCACTTGTTGGTTGTTCTTGATGAACTGATTTTGCAGGTGTTTTATACGGATCTTCTTGTGGGTTGAGGAATGATGTGTTTTGAATTAGATCACTGATTTCCTTTTCAGTATCCTGTTCTTCAATTCTATCAAACATTGTTTGTATTCCAGTAATTTGAACTTCTTTTTCGATTGTTTTATTTTCAGATTCCGCTTGAATTTCGGTTTGTGCAGCGTGGCGAGTAGCATCAACTTCATTTTCATCAACATTTGAAGACAACTGAGAAATTTTCAAATCAAAGGATGGTATCTCATCATCTTGAATTTTCTTTTGATTTGATTTTTTTTTCTTCTTCATCTGTCTTTTTTATTATCTCCAACATCAATGATGGAGTTTCTTCGCTAAATGATGATTGTACCATTGAAGGTTTTTCAATGTGTGTTTGCAGAATAGATGCAGGTTCATTCTCACTGATTTTTTCTGGATTGGAGGACTGGTCTAAAGCTGTGTTATCCTCATTGCGTTTTGTATCATCATCATTGCGTTTTACAATCAATGTTGTTGAAATGATTTGATTTTCGGTGTCTTCATTTTGGCTCAAATTTAGAAATCTTGATGGTGTTTCCATCAGAGTTGAATCAATATTAACTTTCTTGTGCATTTTAGCTTGATGGTTGAATTTTCCAATCAATGACGCCCATTCGTTTACTTTGTTATGAACAGCTTCACTGTTTGGATATTCTTCAAGGATCTCATCTATGCGTGATTGGATGCTTTCGAAAATTTCTTCAAATCCTTTAAAATGATCATCCAAGGCAGTCACAAGATATTCTTCATGTGATTTTTTATCTTCAATGTTCTTCATATTTTCATCGCCACTTTTTGTTGAATGAATGTCAGAAAGACCTTCACTTTGATTTTGTGATGGCAAATAATTACGCAGTCGGCATTGACTGTCTACCCACAGTTTATCTTTATTTCCTATTGATGGTTTAATGAAGAATTGTCCCCATGATCCTCCACTTTCTGTATGTGTTTTCTCAGTTTCATTGGTTTTAAGTGGGCTGTTTTGAACATTCTCTTGATTCTCTTGTTCAATCCAGTCAGTTGCAGCTTTAAGTAAGGTGTTTCCATCTTTTATATTGATGTTTGGGTGTTCTTCAGCATCTTCTTCATCCTTTTCTTCAGATTCATCTTGAAAAATTTCTTCGTTTTCATTCTCGGATTCAGATGGATAAACATAAAATTCATCCTCCTCCTCCTCATCTTTCTTTTTTTGTTTATTCTTTTTGCCTTTTTTCTCCTTTTTCTTTTTATCCATTACAAGACATCTCCCTTCATTTTGCGCAACAATTTCCAATTCATCTTCAAATTCTTGTAATGTTGTAGAGTCTATTTTATCAAGAGAGAACTCTTCAGTGTTTTCAGCATCGTCAAATCCTTGTTTTTTGTAAGCATATAGTATCTGTATGAATCATTACGTTTTAGAAAAATAATCAATTCAAATTTTGTTGCGTTTTAAAATATAAATCATTGTAAACAACTTACACAACTAATTTTTTGTAACTTTAAATACATTGTGTTTTACAAAAACATTGCGTTTTACACAATCATTGCGTTTTAATAAAGCATAGTTTTAAACAAACAAACAAATAATATAAACAAGTCATTGCGTTTTGAACTTTATATACATTGCGTTTTAAACTAACATATTTTAAACAAAGAATATAAACAAGCAGCCTAAACAAGCATTCAGCAAATATGTAGAAACAATGAAAGATCAGATTTCATACCGCTAACAATGCAATAGGTCCATTGAAGAGCTTGTCATTTCCAGGCCATTGTCTTCTTGTTCGCCTTAAAACAGTCAGAATATATTCACACCAATTAAAATCCTGGGTTTTTTTGTCACTTTTCATTGATGGCAAGAATCTTTGATTAACGTTACTACTTTGCATTGCCTCTGCCATGACCGTAAAAAATATAACCAAGAAGTTTAGTTTGAACATTCTTCCAAGCTCATTTCTTGATTTTAAATATTTAATCAAGTTAGCCGCATACATTCTCTTCAAAATATCTTTGCTGAATTGACCGCGCCAGAATTTAATTATAAGATCAGTTTCTTTTGGCCTCAATCTCTGTTTTTCCATTTGGTATTTGAAATACCTTTTGGATCAATTCAGCTGTGATCTTAATCTTCTCATCTCCTGTATTTATCTGATCATTTTCAGCATCAAAGTTTTTTACCAGCCAATATCCGAATTTGCGTGGAACTGAATGCAGCTTGAATGATAGTATGCTTTCAAACACTATTTCTCTAACAACTTTCCTTTGCTCTTTTGACAAACTTTCAATATAATCTTTTAGATTATTGACTGCACATCTTATGTTTATTTTTTTCCGTCGTAATCATAATATGGTTGTGGTTCTGGTTATTCTTCTGTTTTATCTTTCCTCAATGATCTTTTTGGTTTTGATTCTGCCTTTTCCTTCTTTTGATATTTTGTCTGTTTCAGTCTTGGTGGTGGATCAACAAAATCATCATCTGATACATTGAAGTGTTTTAGAAACATATATTTTTGCTCCCTGTGGTTTAGTCACTTTAATGGTTTTGCCCCAAACCTTTCAAAATAGCCATTTTACTCCCTGATCTTTGAAGGCATTCATGATTTTGTTCCCCGCCCCTAACTCCATCCAAAGTATTCGTTAAGTAAAAGGGCATTTCAGTAATTTTATAAATGTAAGTATTAAATTATTTGTTATTAATTCCTAAAATCAATTTGTTTATTGATAAATCTATTTTTGTCTGTTATGTATCATCAAACACATTCAAAACCAAACCACCAGTACATCACCATTAAGAAATCAATACTAGATCAAATCCCTTAATCTTGATCATTAATTCTAGCATCAAAAACCATTAAGAACACCAATTGGCTGCAAACCCTTTTTGTAGTGTTGAAGATTAATGGAAGTAATAACAAGAAATATATAGAAATCAATACTTGGTCAACAGATCCAACGGTGAGAACTACTGGATCTGATGATCTTTCAAATAATCCACAAAATTAGGAATCAATATTTGATTAACTCTTCATTCAAAAAGAAAATCAAACCACCAGTACCTCACCATTCATCACCTGCAACCTATCCCCTCCATATGCTGCTAATCGACTACCACCACTACCTGCCATTTCCACCAAACCGCCATCACCATTACCACCAGCCCGCCACCGCCATCACCACCAGTCCTCAACCACCATCGCAAACTCCACAGATCTGGCCACCACCACAACCTTGGTTCGAAACCCTAGATCCAGTTGAGAGGCCGCCACCGGCAGCTTCCTTCGCCGTCGACACCAACAGTATCAGTAAATCATCATCGTCCTCAACAATCAACGGCAACATCATCATCATCATCGAAAATCAACGGCAGTTAGGGGTGTATCATCAGAGGAAAACAGGTGACCTCGCCGACATCTCTCTTCCGCGTCTCTCTTTCTCTCTCGCTGTGGTGTGTGTAAGATGGGGCAAAGGGGGTTGCAGGGGAAGTTGGGGGTGTATCGTCAGAAGAAAGTAGGTGAGGGGAAGGGATGGTTGTGCGGGGTTGGTGTGTCGGAGAAACAAGAAGGCCGGTGGCCGGCCGGAACTTCTCCGGTCGCCGGCAGAGAAGATGAGAGGGGGTTTGTGGTGTGCCTCTGCACATTTGAAAATGGAATGGGGGTAGGGTTTGGATTGTGTGTTAAGAGAGAGAAGATGAATCTGTATTGTTATTATATATATAATATAATCTTTTATTTATAGTTTTACTAAAATACCCTCAGTTTTATATTTGAAATTACCAAAATACCCTTTCAGTTAATAAACAATTTGGATGGAGTTAGGGGCGGGGAGCAAAATCATGAAGGCCTTCAAAGATCAGGGAGTAAAATGGCTATTTTGAAAGGTTTGGGGCAAAACCGTTAAAGTGACCAAACCACAGGGAGCAAAACGGAAGTTTACTCTATTTTTTTCATGAAATTTGTTAAATGCGTTTTATGTTACCTAAATTTACTTGTTGTTGTTCGGAAGTATGCAGAACTATAGCTCGACTAGATTTTTCATCATTTGGATCAGAAACTGTATCTTCTGAAGATTCTATCACCACTTTCTTTCTTCTCCTTTTTTGTTTTTCTTCTTGTTTTTTAACTTTAAACAGAATAATAAAACAATGTCAATTAACAAATTTATGATAAAACGCATTAGCTAACACTATAAAGATAAAAAGCAGTAATTCATAGTTTTAAGATAAAACGCGATACTTTATACATCATATTATTTAACACACCAAATTAACAATACATAATCTCATTTTGTTTTTTATGATATTTTAATATAAAACGCATTAGTCAAGTAAAAAAAAAAACATTTGATAGTATTATGATAAAACGCAATAGTTAACAACACATGTTTCACAGCAAATTCAAAGATAAAACGCAATTATTCATACAGATACTATATCATAAATTCCATTACAATTATCATAATAATAATCTCTTTGTTTCTTCAAATTTATTAAGATAAAACGCATTAGTTCACAATATATAAATCCCATAAAAAGCATTAGCACTCTAGGTCATAGTTTTAACATAAAACGCAATGTAGTCTCTAATAACAAAAATGTTAAGATAGGGATAAGATATCACTCATTAACAATTTTAGGGAAGGGATATGATATATTAGGTCTATTGCACTTCATAAAACGTAACTTGAATTCAGTTAAAAAGAAAAAATACATAAAATTACCATTGTCTGAAATCTCTTTTCGTTTTCTAGTACTTTGTTGTTTCATTGTTGATTTTCGGCTAATATTTACTTGTTGATCTATGTTTTCTTCAGCTGATGATGTTTTTGGCTTCTTTGATGATTTAGGGTTTTCAGAGACGGATTTCTTTTCAGTAACTCGAAGGTAAACCTTCAAATTATCTCTCGACGATGCCATGAACTTCAATGGAGTATGATTTTCTCAAATATATGTATGTGTGTGATCGTTCAATGGAAGTGTAAAACGTAATGCAGTTTTTTTCGAAGCGTTTCTGGGTATATTCAACGGCAGTTATTTTGGATTTTGACGATAATACCCTTGAAAGCTCGGAGAGCGTGTTTAAATGACAGTTTTTAATTTGATTTTGATCTAGACCGTAGATTGTGAAATTGGACGGTTATGATTGCTTCCTATGCTTCCTAGCGAAATAAACTTCCTATTATATCTCTACCCTCCATATAAAAACATAAAAAATAATGAAATTGTCGTTTAGTTTTTGACGGAAATCATCCGTGCAATCACACGTTTCACACCTATACATACATTATATTCATACATAAAGCCTCACTCTCTCTCTCTCACCAACACACACTTCTTCTCATTCTTTCTCCGGACTCAAAACCCCTTTTTTTTCTCCATTTCACACCACTACACAAATTGGGGTTTCAAAACTTGAGATGTAGAAATGGATCACTCATCACTCGAACCAAAATCTCCACCTCCAGACTCACCTCTGCAATCCGATTCATCTATTGACAGCGATAAGCTTGTTCAAATCCTCACGCAAGACTTCCAAACCCTAGTTTTATCCTCCAACGATGCTCAACCTTTCCATCACCATCATTCATATCCCCTTGCAACAGAAGATGAACATCAAATCAAACAACCACCAGATGATGATGAGCTTCAGCATCTGGTAGATAAGGTCACTGTTCATGTTAATGTTAATGAAGCGTTTGAGGCTGAATCGTCGTACGGAGCTGAAGAGAAGATTCTAGAAGAAGAAGAAGAAAAAGATGATCACAAGGAATGTAGGGTTTTGGAAGAGCAAGAAAGTGAAGTTGCTGATGATGATCATGAAATTGGGGGTTATGAGAGTGAAAACGTTGGTGGATCAGTGAGTGTTGTAGAGGATGGTAAAGGCTATCATTATCCATTGAGACCAGATGCTGAAGATTGTTCTTATTATATGAGGACTGGGATGTGTAAGTATGGGTCAAGTTGCAAGTTCAATCATCCTCTTAGAAGGAAACATCAGGTTTATTTTCAACTATTAGATCATGTTTGAAAGTATATCATTATGTCACCTTGTTAGGTTACAGTTGTAAAATATTTTGAGGTTTTGAGAAATAATTTTTTGTGTACAGCAGACTAGTAAGGAGACACATAAGCAAAAGGAAGAGAACATGGAGATGCATGGACAGATTGAGTGCAAGGTTACATACTATCATTGTTCTTATACAGTCTTATTTTGTCACAGCTGCAGTTTATTATATTATCATGTATGACTAGTATTTTGCCTGCTGCGCGTTGCGGGTGGAAACGTGTAGTAAGACAACACATAAAGATAGACAAAATAAAAACACAATGCCTAACGCATTTCGTAAAACACAATGCAATGGCATTTGCAAAAGTAGGAGTAGTAGTCTAGGGGTTACAATTGCAATTTTTTAAAGTTGAGTAGCTGTAAAAATGGAGTAATAGTGCAAAGGGTAAAAATGCAAAGTCTAAAAATGGCAAAGTGTAAAAGTGGAGGGGTGGTGGTGGAAATGTGTAAAAGATGAGGGAGTGATGGTGGAATTGTAAAGTAGAAGGGTGGTAGTGTAAGGGAGTGGTGGTGGAAAAGCAAAGTATAGGGTGATGGTGGTAAAGTTTGATAGATGAGGGTGTTGATGTGGAACTTCGAAGTAAAGGGGTGGTTGTGACAAAAGTTGAAAGTTAGGGTGTCGGACTCGGTGGCTTTTATGCCACCGACTTTGTTCTTTAAGATAGTTTAAATATGCTAATACTTGTTTTTAGTTTTCTGCTTATGTTGTACACTGTGAACGTCACCTTGATCTTTATTAGGGTAATATCATATTACCATTACTGATAAAGATCCAAGCTTCGTTTTAAAAAGCGAGAGGCGCACAAAAGCGGCGAGGTCTAAAAATGAGGCGCAAAGCGCAAAAGCGGTGGGCTTTTCGTACCCGAGGCGCAAGAAGATTATATAAATTTTTATATATATCCCATAGGTTTTTAGCATCCCTTATCCAAAATATAGTTATAACTAAGGTTTATATATGATTTTACCTACATATACAAGCCAAAAAACCTATTATCCAACACTTTCATGCATAAAAACAACAGAAAAACGCCCAAAATACATAAGGCGCGCGCCTCAGACCTCAAAAAACCCAAAAAATGCGCTTTGTGGAAAAAGCGCGCCTCAGGTGCCCTGAGGCGCTGAGGCCTGCGCCTTAGTGCGCCTCGCGCCTAGGCGCGCCTCAGGTGCGCTTTTTAAAACCCAGAGATCAAGGTGACATCCATGTTACTAATATATGATCTTCAGTCTCCTAATGGTATAGTTAATATTAAATTATTAATAATCTCGACGCAATAATATTATAATGTGTCAGTGTCTTTATGCATTTGCATCTTATTACAAGTTTGACATGAGTTTGCTGCAGTATTATTTGTCACCCGCGGGTTGCAAGTATGGAAAATCTTGCAAGTTCAGTCATGGTAGAGGAAAGACTGTTACAACACCAGTAGTAGAGTACAACTTTTTGGGCTTGCCAATCCGACCGGTATTAAACAATTTGCAATTGTAATTAATATTATAATATATATAAGATCTGGGTTTTTTTTTTGTTCTCTGACTAGTTTTTATAACAGGGAGAGAAAGAGTGTCCTTACTACATGCGTAACGGTTCCTGCAAATACGGGCCTAACTGTAGGTTTAATCATCCTGATCCTAGTGCAGTTGTAGCTGTTGATGCTCCCACCGCTTATGGGAATGACGCACCTCTTCCATTACAACCCCCACCCCAACCAAACATTCCCAGTATGCCCACATGGTCTGGCTCAAGAACACCGGACCCCACCGGCCCCTTCGTACCAGTGATGTACCCACCGACCCAAAACATGCCCCCACCGAACCCAGATTGGAACGGTTATCAGGTAAGTTGTTAGATTCACAACAGCTTTATTCTGGTCAAATTTGTTCTTGATCTTTTCTAACCTTTTTTTATGGTTTTGTCTTGTTTAGGCTCCTCCACCAGTTCCTGCACATGTATACCTGAATTCAGAGCGGGGCCTACCTATACCGCCAGCTTTTTACCTGAACAATCCACCGAGTGATACAAACATGTATGCTCGTCCTCAACAGCCTATGGTAGTTTCAGAATATCCTGAGAGGCCCGGTCAACCTGATTGCAGTTACTTTATGAAAACCGGAGACTGCAAATATCGGGCCTCGTGCAAATTTCACCATCCTAGGAGTCGTATCACCAGAACTACCCCATCTGTTCTCAGTGATAAAGGGTTGCCTTTACGACCTGTAAGTTCATCCTCATATCGCTTTCACATTGTTCTGTTAAATACTTAAATTTAGACAGTGTTTTGTGAGTCAACACTGCCCAACCGGAACTTAAAGAATGACCCGTTTCAACCTATTGCCCAACGGGTTAACTTTTCCCTAGTGGTTTGGCCTTTTAAACTTCTGATTCTGTGCTATTGTTTGTCTTTATTTTTTTTTTTTACAGGATCAGAATATCTGCACATACTACAGTCGGTATGGGATATGCAAATATGGGCCGGCTTGTAAATACGATCATCCAGTAAATTATACAATGAATTCGATCCGTGCAGAAGGGTATGATGGATCAGATCGGTCTGGGCCTCTGATACAACAATCCGTGTGATCAAGTGCCGCTCTCTGCCATCCTCGGATACAGCAAGCTTAATGAATGTTTTACATGTTTTTGAATCGACTAAGACTTTGAATTTCTTGGAGGGTTTTTAGAAAAATGTTGAATGATATCAGGATATGTTCAAATTATCTTAATAGCTTTTATACTTCTGCAGTTCATGTTTTTGTTTTGTTATGTTTTGAGCAATTGCTGCCCGAGTCGCAGACCCGGAAGCTATTTTCTTGGATCTATCACTAAAATCTATTTTTTTTTGGTCGGGTTCAGGTCACAGATTTAAAACCCAAATCAAGCATTAGCCAATATGTTCTTCACTGAATTATTCTATTTTTAATTTATGACAATATTGTAATTTAATTGTTTATCAAGTTGATTGTTTAATTGTTTAAAATGGTTATTGGGCTAATGAAGTAACGGGCTTAACTTTTGAAATGGTTAGTGGGTTTATATGAAGTGATAAAGGATAACTTGTGCTGGCCCAATTAAATGAATTAGTCTATAACTCTTTTATATGTGTCAATTATTTTATAGAAGGTTTATATTTGTAATCTTTTTAAAATCTTTTTTACATTGGAGTCGATACTGATAGCTTTTGAGGGCCATGCCAAAATTTCACGAGTGTTGGTGTCAAAACTTCATTGTTGGCGCCAAAATTTACACTAAACAAAAAACACAAAAAAAGGTACAGTGTCAGCCGATAGCCCGATACCCATCCAATGTGAGTAGGTCTGCTAATTGTCGTCCCATTGTCTGTGTGAGCTTCCAATCAAACAATTGTAAGTTTGAAGAATACGATGGTGATCAATTTTGCAGGGTTTTTCAAATACTGCAAAACCAATTAGGGCAAAACATAACACCGAGACAAAAATCTTACATCTCACCATATATTCACAAAGATCCCTTCAAACATCGTCTCGTTTTCTCATTTACATCAAATATGCAAAAATAATACAAAGTTTACAACAAAGCTAAACATAGAGGGTTAAACGTCAATCCATGTGCAGATAAAATTACGCCTGAACATTAGCCTTGTTGCCAGCGAGGATAATAGAGATCTCGAGACCACGGCTAAATGCTTGATTAAACAGAAGACGGGACTGGAATGTGGAGACAAATGGGAACCACGATAACATAGCAATTGGTGCAAAAATTAAAATGCCCATGCCCGCATCATACATTCTTGCAAATTCCCTCACTGACTCCCATAGACCTAAACTCCTCACAATTCCTTTCCATGGCACCGCCAACTGTTCATTTTCAAACAAAAATAAAAGTCAATAATGTTATGTTTTCATCTCTAACTGGGTCAACAGCAAAAAATCAAGTAAATTAGCCAAAAAAATGAGTAGAACGGGTCAATAGCCGTCCAAATTGTAGTTTTAGACCAGTGGAAGAAATATATTTGTTACAAAATTTAAACTTTTGGCACAATAATTGTTTATAAGGGTAACCTGAACTGGATCCATTTTGACCAATGACAATTAACAATCACAATAATAAAGCAAGCATATAATCGACATAATGTAATAAACTTACGCTTAGTATGGCCCAACCAGTAGCAACAAAAGCAAGGAAGCTAGCAAATAAGTCGGGGACTGATAAATCTGTGAGTATGACGAAGAGGATAACCGCAGCAATAAGGCACAGAGCTATAACTCCTTGAATAAATCTCAAAAATAACTGGAAGCCGGATTTCTTTGAGTTAAAAGTGAAAATCTGCAAATCAATTCACAATTCATGTTTACAATCTAATCAAGTGAGTGATTAAAATAATAATTAAAAAAAAAAAAGAAAGAAAATACAGTACCAACCTTGAATATTATGACAAATCCAGCCAACACCACCCAAGAGAGACCATACATCTGTTCATAAGATTTAAGATAAGTTCTAAGTTTTTAATTCAAGAACTAATCATAAATGTCCAAACATACGTAATAACTTTATAGTAGATGATAATAATTAAATTTGAAATAAAGCACGATGTAAAACTGTACCGAAGCAGATGTACTCTTTCCTGTGAGATCAAGTTTGTAAACTATTCCATACTGAAACAAGAAAAACCTCAGACTCAAGATAGTTTCAAGTATCCGGCCTCTGATCGTTTGGATATGCGCCTGAGAATCAAATATAGTGAATAAATAGTATCATAATCCATGATCCAAAAAGAATTCCAGAATACAGAAACTGTCGTTTTCTAACGATCCGGAATAATGTAATAACAAACCTGTTCTTCATCCCACCATGATTCCCAGCTATTGTCTCCTTTGACCCCAACTCCGCCTTTATACAGAAGCCAGTTTATCCAGTCATCGAAATCTTCAACAGTCCTGCTCACACAGTACCAAAATCATAAAATGTAAGATAAGCTTCTATTCTAAAAACATTGATCCTTACTAACAACAACAGAGGTAAAAAGAAGCATACTTCTGCCATTCAAAACCAGATGGGTTGAAGATATAAGGAGCAAACAACCATGAAATCACCAGAAACCAACTGCTAAGTGTCAGCAAAATGTATGAAACAGCACCTCCTTGAGAGTACCCATAAGCAATATAAACAATAAGAAGCAATGCAACTTCCAGCCTGTAAACAATTTATATTTTTAAGTAAATATGTTGATAATTTTTCACAACTGAAAAAAACAAAGACAAATGCTCAAATACTCACGCCTTGACAAAATGACTTCTTGAATAGAGCCTGTAGTTATCAGCAAATTTGATATGTTGCACAACAAATCCTCTACCAGTTGCTCGGTACTGTGGAATAATAACATGTGTTAACTTGTGAATAAAATGATATTTTCAGTTGTGAATAAAATAAACTAGTTTTACATACCTTAGCACCACCATGTAAGATTGTCCGTCCAAAATAATGAGTTCTCGTTCCTAATGAAAATGTGAAGAATACAGAACATAGCTGAAGCTGCATTGTAATAAAGCTGAAAACGGCCTGCAAAAAAATCATGAACATAAAACTCGCGTTGTTGCACAATAAAAATAGAAACCTTGAAACTAACGTAATTTGCTGTTACAAACCTTGAGTAATCCAAGTTCAAGTATAAAACCCATAATCATTGGAACAGCAGTAAATACTCCAATCTGGACTAAGAATTGAGCATTTAAAACTGCATTAAACGCAGTATTACCAAGCAACATGGATCTACGGCTAATTCCTTGATCAAGTCCCGAGAATGCCTGAAATTTTAAAATGCAATAATCGATTAATACTCAAAAGATAATATGTACTTAGAATGCCTGAATTTTTTTTTTTTTTTGCTTTAAAAAAAAAGATATTTCACAGTTATACTAATATATACAACTAAAGTTTAAAGAAACAAAAGAATGTAACACTCAATTTAGATCACCTTAAGTGGTTGCTTGCATATGCTGCTTTTTTTCAGTTTAATAATTGGAAATTTATTTAAATTCAAATTAAATTAATAATAAATAAATATAAGTAAAATTACCAGGTATGCCCTCCCATACAAGAAAACATAGATCGTAAGAACTGTCATCTGCATCCAGAAAAAGAAAGTCGAATTATAAAATAATGAGGGCAAAAGGACACAAATAATAATTTAAAAAAGTTGAAGAAATATCATACCATTGTGCATACATAGTAACCAACTGTGGTAAAGTAGAAAGAGAGCATTCTAAAAAAGTCAAAGAGTTGACCAATTCTATACACATCTCTGCTTAAAACCTGCTCCCCATTCCCACCAGCAACTTTACCTTCAAACAGGGCAATTTGATTTAAACCCACATCTCTTCCTTTCCCCACCTATAGATATGGAAAGATTTAGGCATTTATTTAAAACGTTTAGTATTAAAAATATTCAAAGGATTTATTATAACCTACCTGAATGTATTCATGGTGTGTGATGTTACCCTGTCTCAAAGTGGAATTGAACCCTGCATATATATCTTCGCTGATATTAATAACACGTGATGCCTTGCTTATTCCACCTCGAGAAATATGAAATATCCGGTCAAAGACATCAGGATGTCCATAATGCATTCGCACTCTGCAATATGAACCAATAAATTGAAATATTAGAATCTCACTTTCGTTAACTGAAATTTTTATGAGACAAAAATACACAGATGGTCCCTGTGGTTAACTAAAATTTAAATTTGGTCCCTCAAATGGTCCCTGTGGTTCGCACTTTGTACTCATTTAATCCCCAACTAACAAATCTAAAGGTTTTAGCATGTCTAAGTTAGGGACTAAATGCGTTACAAAGTGCAAACTACAGGGACCATCCGTGTACTTTTAGCAAAAGTTAGGGACCAAATGCATTACAAAGTGCAAACCACAGGGACCATCTGTGTACTTTTGGAAAGCTAGGGACCAAATCCAAAATTTTGGTCAACCACCATCCGTGTACTTTACTCTTTGTAAAAAAAAAGATGGCAACAATCAACATGAGTGCAAAAAAAGAAATTTGTACATAGTATCTTCATTATATGAAGATCATATGCAGGTCATAGGAAACTTACTTGAGAGGATAAGCCAAAACACGTTGTCCCAATGTTACAAAACTTGTCTCTTGGTTAGACATAAACCAGGCCAGAGAAGAAACACTGTAGGGGATATAAAAAACATCAAATAAAAATACAAATGAAACTAACAATACATTTTCTTCGCTTCTATAGATAATTAACGAGATAGTTGTATGAACGAAATGATTAAAAGAAAGGCATACCTTCCGGTAAATACATGCTCTCTAACACCAAGAATAGTTGGAGGGCGTAAGCCGTGATTTCCTCGAAATTCTTCAAGTAGGTTTCTCATTTTCATTGCTTCTTCAAGATAATTATCCTTAAAATAAAAATAAGAATCTTTTAGAGAAAGCATCCAATATGACGATAATAAAAATTGTACTGAAACAGGATATAAATAGTGTACCTGATTCATATCTATGGTTTGGACTGCTTCTCCACGAGTAAAAACTATAGCATGATTTTGGTTCTCGGGCTTACCTTCCCCAAGTTTCGGATCTCCAGGGAGTTTAATGGAATATATTTCCTAAAGTGTATATTACGTGGGGTCAAATTCAGCTATCCACAAAAGAAATTATATGAAAATAAACTTGTTAACTAATACGAAGTATTCGTATTAATGTCCAACTTTGTTATTCGACAGAACTGTATTAGCAGTTAGGTTTATGTGGTCAAAAGTTACAAGCAAGGTGTATATTTTTCTAAATAGACAACTGTAATAGTTCTATAACACATCATATGATACAATGAAAGGGACCAAGATAAAACCAAACAGATTAGATTTGTACAAAGGATAAATATACCTGGTCTTTTCCCTGTATATCAGCTTTCACAAGCTTCGAATAAAACGATTTTACAAGTTTCCCTTCAGGCCCAGGACTTTCTTCCACATGTATGAAAGCAACTCTAAGTGCCTCGTTCCTGTAATTAAAACAAATAAACCAACAAGTCCAAAATAAATTATAGAAAACATATATTAAAAAATAACACCAACAAAGTACCATTACCTTTGCAGCAAAAGTGCAATATCCGCAGCCTCTTTCTCTTTCCTTTGCTTTTGCTGTCCATATATTTGGCATGAAACAACATATGTGAATTTTATATCTGCCTGAGCTCTAGCTTCACGCGATTGTTCAAATCCTTGAGGTGAAAGTGATGCTTGAGGATTTCCAACTGTTGATTTAAAAACAGAAAAATAAACATAAAAACAGATTCTTGCTCAAGAATCTTAATGAGTCATAGAAGTATAGAACTCAAGAGTGGTATACCTCCTAGTGATCTGTTTTCTAAGTAACTTTGAAGCATTAAAGCCCTTCTGTAATACATCATGCCACGAACTATAAGCAAAAACAATGGTACAAGATAGTTAGAAACGTTAATGACCATATTGAACAACTTATCTAATCAACCTTAAAATAATAGAAAATCTGACCAGTTCTAGCTAAGGTTTGTCCTCGATAGGATACCCAAAACCGAAGTTCTAATGCATCGGTAGAGCTATCTTGGAGTTCCATATCTCCCGTATTACCACGCCCAATTCGCTCCAGAAAATTTTCCCATTCGTCTGAAATGATGAAAATTGACTTTAAAAGATGTCTCTCTCTCTCTCTCTCTATATATATATATATATATATATATATATATAGGAAAAGTGTAAAATACACTACGGCTTAACGTACATCACGTACGACAACGTGCGTGATTATGTGTATAACGTGCGTGATTAATGTTTTCATCATGCGTGATTAATGTTCTCCAACATGCGTGATTTGGGTTTTTTAGTTTATAACGTGCGTGATTTTCAAATGAACATGCGTAATTATCTGTTGTATATGATGTATGTTAAGCCGTATTGTACGTTAACTGGCCTCTCTCTCTCTCTCTCTCTATATATATATATATATATATATAATTTATATTTTAGAAGTAATTACCTGGAAAGATCTTCTGAAGATAAAAGATTGTAGAAATTCCATCCTCATTTTCTTGCCACAAGTCGTGGGAACTGTAGAGTACAGTCTCACTGTAGTATGGGGTGAAAACACTGTTCTCAAACAAAGCACAAAAGAATCAGAGCTGTTACCATAATAAAAATAAAAATAAAAACAAAAACAGTTAGCTTCTTCAAGATGTGAAGACACGTACCAAAACGGCATCATGTCACTAACTGGTTTTGCAGCAGGCATATGCATAAAGAGAGAGTTTGTGAAGAACTCTAATCTTCTTCTTGCTTCAAGGTTTTTGGGGATATTATTAGCAGAATCTTTCACTTTTAAAAGTAGGTTCAATCGCTTCACCTGCTCCTTCTGATAAAAGAAATTTAACTTATATTATACACTATGAAAGAGAAATTTAATTCTTATAAAGTTTTAAGAAGCTTACGATGTCGGGATCTCTTGGCCATCCATTATACACTATGAAAGAGAAATTTAATTCTTATAAAGTTTTAAGAAGCTTACGATGTCGGGATCTCTTGGCCATCCAATTCTTGAAAACAGCCGTCCTTCATTTCTCGCCCTTGCCAAGATCTGCCATGTGTCAATTTGATCACTGAAAAATTAGAAACTTAAGTTAATCTCTTATGTGAGTATGATTTAACAATTAACAAGAAATAAGTAATAAAAACATGCATTTGACAGCATACCCTAGCTCAGATAACAGGAGACTGTGAGTTACTACATCATATAACTCATACACAGCTTTCGCAGCTCCTTTTGCAAGTTGTGGAGTTTCATCCATGATCTGATACAACAATTTGAAGTAAAAAACGTCAGATGATATACACCTTAGGCCAGGGGGTGTGGCCTTGCGCCACCCCGCCACATCAACAATTCTGGCGCCCTCCTCCACCCCCTGCATGTTACCAAGGGGGTGCTAGCGCGCTACCCCTTGTCCGCCAGCCCACTAACGGGCGTGAATGGGTGCATCTGGTGGGCCCCATGCCTCTTAACCAATTTTTTTATTTTTTCTTTCTTTTTTAATATTTAATTAGGTGGGGGCGCTAGTGGGGCTTTATCCCACACCATCATTGTTAAAGGGGGCACCATTTTTATCTCAAAATCTACGTGGCGTGATAAAGCCCCTAGGGGCTTTAAACCACACCCACCAGCTATAAAGATTATGAGAAATGGGATTTAGTTGATATAAGATCCATGCAGGAACTGTACATGTAGGACTGTTCCGTTTAAATATTAAATTAGCAAAAATTACCAGAAGACCAGTCAATGCAGTAAATCTTGACAGCACCAAAGGAAGCTTCTTAAGATTTAAAGTCATGACAAGTGAATTCTCCTCTATACTATTGTTGATCTCACGAAAAATCCTCTCAACCCTGTAAGAAAGTAAATTGTTTATATCAAAATGGCCTGAAAAAAAATAAGGAATAATATATTTCCAAACACAGATGGAGAAAATAAAACTGTACAATACGAACCAGAGTTTTCCTTCACCGTCAACTAAAGACAGTAGAATTTTCTCAATACTATAATAGCATTCCTGGACAGCATATGCCATATATTCATCTCTGATAATTCTACTCCAAAGATCATGTTGAGTATCCTTGCAGTCTATAGCTAAGTCAATGGCATAATATATCTGACCAAATAGTCCATGGTCAACACATAATCAAATTGTGACAAACAAATGATTTATCGGCTGTTACTTATTAGTTATTACATTTCAGAGTTACCTTGCTGCTTAAAAGAAACAAAGGCCACTGAACTAATCTAAGACTTCCAGTATTGCTTGGCATAGAAAGCAAGTCCATTTCCCTGAATATAAAAAGTAATTACTGCATATTTCAAAACCTGTTATACAAATATGAAAAAATATTAAATATGGGTCACTTGCCTATTACTGATGTAATCTTCTTCACGCAGGCTTTTGATTATTTCATTCCAAAATGGGGAAAACTGGGCTGCATACATCTTGTCCGTTTTTTCTTCATGGCTCTGCAAAAGAAAATTTAATATATAAACATATAACCTAAGTAGATAAATAGTTAGGACATGATGTAAACCACCAAGCAGATTTAAGCAACCCACCTGAACAGGTTGTCCACTCATTGACATCCTGGAGGAAACATAATGTAAGACATGAAATCAAAAATTATTTAACTAAAATCTACTATTAACAAAAAAAACACTAAACATAAAAAGATTATAGCAAGTTGATTACAAATTCTTTGCTTGCTTAGACACAAGTTGGTCGACAAAGGCCTTTGGGAAGCTCTCGAACCTTTTATGTACCATCTCAATTGACCGAATCTACATAACGATACATGTGTCATATCATACAAAACAAATCACGCTTTTGAGAGTGAATAGTACTGTAATACTTGCAAAAACCAGAAAGAATTTCTTCAAACCTCGCCTAATCGGGCACGTGCACCCATTACACCACCGATAATTGCTGATAGGAGAGTGTAAAAAATATGAATATCCATAACATATATCTGAAAAATCAACAACAATAATAGTATGAACACTTAAGGAACTGAAAACCATTGTGTGTTACCATATAAGATAATAGCACTTGAGTTCAGTTAAAAGCCTATGTCCCTGTGTTCGTGTTGTGTATCATACACGTAACAGATGAGACTTTTTTTAATGAAACAAATATTGCTCAAAATAAATTGTTTTACAAATAACTTGCAGATTGGAAAGAGAAAAAATTACTCACAGCCACTATAGGAGCCCATATGCTAACCAAGGTTAGAACATTATTATTATCTGTAAAAACCAAACAATAAATGTAGGGAAATGAATTTTCAAGAAATGCACTAAAAGAATAAAAAAAAGTGAAACAAAGAATTGATTTTAATGCTTACTCTTTGAGACTAAATCGTGCCAGGAATATTCCAGACGTGGAAGGCGTTTAATAATGTTGGTGGGTTCAACTAATGGTTTTATCTGAAAATTTCAACAGACATCATAGTTACAGGCATTTAACTTAACAATATATAATAACAATCTCATATGCATCACAACTAGCCTGAAGAAAGTATGCAAAGGTAAACTTGCACGCAAAGATCACGAGCCAGTAGAGCACATATCTGCAAACATTAACCACAAATGTTAAGATGAAAAAACAGAAAACACTTTTACATTGAATGTTCTAAATATAGAAAAAGGTGAAACTATGTAATCAAACCTAATGTAATCCATGGGTTTCTCATATAGACCACGGCCAACAAAATACCGCTCCTGGATGACCAACAAAATTCTAAAAGATTAAAAACTCAAAGACACTTTCTTGTTACAAAGAACTAAAATTTCAAATCATGAAGAAAAAAAACCTCATAAATCCACTTGAAAAATTGGAAAAATGGATGATCCGACTTTTCAGATAGAGAATGGCAGGCGGGGAATTTTATCAGTATTGCAAAGACTACACGGATTGCAGCATATATACCCACCACAAGTAGATATATTCTATAATACAATGAATTTGAAGAATTGTCGTGTCTTTCGTCCATGAGTTTTCTGGAAAATTCATTATTCACAAAGAAAAGTGTCAGCTATAGAAGTGCATAAAATGCCATAAAAAAAGATGATTATAGACTTACATATATACATATGTTATAAACACTGAGCTCAATCCACCCCAGAAGAACCTAATAACCAGCCTTGATATTGCCATTCCTCTTGCTGTGCTGTATGCCCCAAACATTAACAGTACATCCAAACAACCTACATAACATATATAAATATAAAAAAAGATCACACAAAAGCTGGAAAAAACAATTAAAAATAAGAGTTGCAACATAAGTAACCACTCACATTCTATAAACTTCAAGATAGCATAAGTTGGACCAATGCTAAGCAAAGTTTTAAAAGTGTTTTGATTTAATTTCCCATCATTGAAGGCTATAATTGTCAATCCCTGAAAGATAATGAAAAGGATTATCAACCAAAAAAAAAAAATACGCATAAGAATTTGTGAAAAGGAAGTGTACCTGGAACATGACTATTAAAAAGATCCACATACGATGAAAACTACGATACAAGTGAAGAAATGTTCGATGCTCAACGAAAGTGCTTTTTCCAGTCTGTTTATTAGAAAAAGAAATTAAAAACTAGTCGCATAAAAACAGATCCCATTGTAAATAAATTAATGCAATGACCGATTGACCGACCCTTTTTCTCCCAATGGGCTTTCGAAGAAATGGTGATGTGTTTCTCATAGGCCAGCTTAACTCAAAGCAGGCAGGTGACCTGAAATTATGTTAAAAGGTATAAGCCCCAAAACATATACTGAAATAAGATAATTTGTCACAAAGATCTACCAGAAATATTCATTGAAATCATCATAATTCCGCCATGCTGAGTGAGCAGCTTTCCCATTATTGTTTCTTGCAGCTTCCTATTGAAAAGGTAAGATTTTAATAAAGTTTAGTGATACAATACAATGGTAAACATTTAGCAGCAACAATAGATCATTACAAAACAAAACAATGCACCGTAATATTCTATTAACAAAAATATGTGAAGGCACTCACTGACCTCAGACAATGTATCGTAAATTGGTTGAATAACTCGTGTCAAAAATGACACGGTATTGTTTTCACCAACACAACTGCCAGCAGGGTGAGCTTCTCCATGATCTAAACATGCATCTAATTCCCGGGCCATCTAAGTTATCCAAATATTAGTTGGTTTCCATTATGTAAAAAAAATCAAATGAAGCATGATGAATGTAAGAAATACAAGAGTAAAAGATTAATAATCAATAAAGACGAGCCTTACATGGTGGAATATATAGCAAATACATTCTGGAAGAAAACGCACGTTTGCAGCTTCACCCCAGATTAAGAAGTAGAGTGAAACTAAGAAAAGCTTTCTGTCTTTGTTAATGGCTTGTAAACTGTTAGAAACAATCTCTCATTAAAATTAGTAAAGCATGAGGAATGATAAATATAATAGGCAAATACCAGTGCAAGTAAATACCTATTCCAAACAAGACGTATACGTAGATATTTGCACCATTTGATGTAATTATCCAGAACCTTTAGGAAAACTTCCGTAATTGCTCTCTCGTCTATTTTCTAAAACCATTAAAAATTTACACATCAGCAACATGTCTATTAAATTACGCTAATTAGAGAAACTTATGATAATGTTTAAACAAATAAATAGCATCACTCACTGGATCAGATTCGACAGGTATACCAAGCCGTGATTGTGCATTTGCTATAGCAAGAACAACATTCTCACGTTGATTCCTGATGTTGTCCTTCTGCACATGTAATGTCGTCATAAATATAAAATCTAAACCGACAACATCTAAACATTATTCCTAAGTGACAAGAAAATGCCCACAAAGGACCGCTAATCTCATATCATAGTGAATAAGAAATTGACTGAACAAAATTAGTAACAGATCATTCGTACAAGCCTGTAAAACCAACAAGATTCAGCTATGAAAGAATCCAAACCTGAAACCCGAACACAAATTCCAAAAGATCAAACATGTCTAGGGTACGCTGTGCAGGAACCTCAAAATCAGCTGGAAGCCGTGGATATTGTTCATGATACCTAAGTGCCGATATCGCAGCCCTAACCTGTGAATCAAAAGAAAACAAAAAAGACCTTATATAAAAAGGCCATGCCTAAAGGTGCATCACAGGAATACTTTCAAGTGAACGAAAAACAAGTAAGACATAACTACTATTAAAATAGTCAATTAACTTACTTCTGGATAGAACCCAATAGCATTAGTCAAAGATGGCGCGTCAAGAGGAACAATGTTGTAAGGCATGAGATCCCCTGACAATCCTTGATCTGTTTTCTTTAACCTTTTTAACTACAATAAATAGTAAAATATAAATTAAAATGAAAAGAATAACACAAATTTATAAATAGAGGGAAAAGTGAGATACCTCTTCTGCAATACGTCTTCCAACTCCATCAGGCTCGGCATCTTTACTAAGGACTTCCATTACCTCAACAAGAGCTCTCAGTGTGGCAAATACCTTTTTAGTTTCTCGAGATCTCAGTCCCAAGCTAAAAACCATATAAAAAGTTCTAATTAGACTTTTATTTTAGCTAGCAACAATGATATCTACCATAACTCAAGAAGTTCATGCCCAAAGAATATATGTTGTATGCACAAACACTTATAAGACGAAAAACTTTGTCGACAAGAAATCAAGAACAATGAATGTAACTGTACCCGTCCATGTCAGCACTGAAAGTTCCAGATTCAAGCAACTTTTGTTCCTCTCTCTGTATTTCATCAACTCTGTGTCTTCGCTTGTAACGCTGATAAAAATCCCATAAGTACTGAGCATCACGGTCACGATCTATCGGCGCCCCATCCCTTTTGGCTAGTTTTTGCTGCGACAAACCCAAACTATAATTTTAAAATTTGATAATAATGAAACAGATTAGATTCTTAAATAGTCCCCCCCCCCCCCCCGCACCAAAAAGAGAGAGAGAGAGAGAGAAATGATGCTATAGTGCAGATGTTCATTGTTCACACACATACACTCAATAAACTCAAATCTTTGGTTTCATTCTTACCTTGATCACTGACATTAAACCGGTCTTAAACTGAAGAACTCCTCTTCCATCACTATTTGGGTCCAAATTCTGAGCCATGGAATATGCCTGCTCACACACTAAGATTTGAACAACATATGTTGTTTAGCAGTCAGATGTGTTAATAATTAAGCCTTAATTCATAACTATGAGATTTCATTAACTTTTGATTCAGCCAAATTAGTGGAGATGTTGATGGAAACATGGAAAGGATACAAGCTACATAACCAATATACTTTAAAGCTCAAAAACATAAAACTAAAACCAATATTCTGCCATGTCAATATACTTTTAAAAGTATATACATAAACCTTAGAATATCCCCACACCATGACCACGTACGTAGTCACACAACACTCTTAAAAAGTTAAGTCAATGTTTAGAATATTTGATTTTTAAAAGCTTTCCTCGTTAGAATGCAATAACAAGCTAAATGTTCCCATGAAAACCACAGAATGTTTAACGACTGCGTGCTAAATTATAACTGGTTGATTTTCCTCAAGATCAGTGACATATAAGTAGAATATTAAATTGTACAATCGCATAAAAATAAGTTCTCCTTGTCCTCGAATCCCCTGGATTAATAACTATCGATATTTGAAATTTTGAGTGGCTCTCAGGGATTCTTCATTACCTATTGACAATCTTTTAGTTGAACTATTCAGACCAAAAGAAATTCGATCAATAAAAAGACTCTTATCTCCAACTTAAATCCGGTATCTTAAAAACAGCATATAAAAACCTATAAACATGTTCAAACTCTCTATCTAATCCCTCCACAAATTGCTAAAAAATACCAGGCATACTTCCACTTTACATGCCTAAGCTACAACCTACAACAGTGATAGAAATTTCAAACTTCTAAGTTAGTTTACCAATCAAATTGAACTCTTCTACGGTTCTACCACTACAGCTAAAAATTCATCATAAACAGGTACTCAATTCGCATCAATACTCAAATCTACAGTCCTTCAAGTTTAAAACAGATATAGTACAAGTGTATAACTATACAATATCAATACACAAACAAATTAAACTTACATATCCTAGCAACATGCGGATCTTCAGCTTGAATCTCATCAGCGGCTTGCAAGATCGCATTGATATTAGTAGTCCGCTGAAGCGAATCAGGAACTGCACTAACGAGTCCACCGGATTTCCTCTCGGCGGTACTTTGTCCGGCAACTCGGAGCTGTTCTCGCCGGAGAGTAGCTCGCACCAGCCGATTCCAGTTATCGAACACTTTCGCCATCTTTCTTTCAAGTTGCAATTCAAATTCAACTTGAAGAAAACCTAATTCAACTAACAGTTGTTACAGATCTGATTGATTATTACAATTTATAAACCCTAATTTGAAAACATCACGAAGAAAGTTTCAAACAAGAAACGAGTATGAGCTTCACGACGCGTTGTGTAAGTTATTCAGACTTGGATCCGTGGATCTGCGGGTCGGGTCGGGTCGTTATGGATATTAAATTATTATTCACTGGGATCCAGTGGGATACGGACTATTTTTACTTATCTGTGGATGTATTTGAGTCGTTGTATGGGTTCTAATTGGGATCGTGTGGTGGTTGTTTGCGATTGGGTGGATGACCTTCGGTTTTATTGTGGGTATTAGTGTATGTGATTACCGGCCCGCTCTTTGGGTTTGAAAAGGGATCGTGGCTCGTGCTTTTGTGATTGTGACTTTATGAAAATAACTTTGTTAAGATAGGGTTAGATTTGGAAATTTGTTAAATTACTGGACCACGAAAGATAATGTGATGCAACTCAGAGGGGGTATTTGTAATGTATTTTATGTAGCGCACATGACACGGTGACACTTGTGGTATAAAAAGCTGACAAATTGCTTAGACTGGGGTATGGGGCGTGGGTTGGGGGAAAACGCCCAAGCCACCATTCTGGGTGGGCTTGGGTTGGGGTGTGGCCCTTGGGGCTTGAGTTTGAAGCCGGGCGTGGGGCGGGCTAACGGTCCGATGTGGCGGCCTCTTATTCGCTTTGTTGACCATGTCATAGCGGGGTGTTTGAGTTTGAATTTTAAATTGTAACCGTTTGGCCAAACCAAACGGTCACCCCAACCCCCAACAGTCAACATCCCCTATAAATACAACCCCAACCCCACCGGCTACCCCAACCCAAACCATCGTTGTCCAACCCCAATCTCACTTGATCCCACGAACCCGCTACCCCAACCCGAAGAAGATGGCATCTTGGACCCACGAAGAAGAGCTAGCTCTCGTCACAAGCGTCGTTGACGCTATGAAGGGGCGACAATCCGGCCAAACACGATATTGGCCGGAAGCATTCGCAACCCAAACCATCGCTATGCCAACATAAATGGCGCGAGCTACGGCCCAAGCTCGATCGTTTCGAGGCCTACTACGAAACCGTTCCGAGCGGCAAGTTAAGCCACGAGGACCGGGTGGCGGTGGCGAACATTGAGTTTTGGGGCAAGGAGCGAAGGCCGTTCGACAAGCTCGCGCTTTTTGAAATTTACCTAACGTTCTAGGTTTTTTTTTATTTTGTAATCGTTTTTAGGTTTTTTTGTAATTTTTAGGTTTTTTTAAATTTTGTAATCGTTTTTAGGTTTTTTTATTTTGTAATTAATAAAATTTTAGTTTTTTTTTTAATGTTGTATGTATTTTTTTAATTTTTTGTATTTTTTTTTAATAAACTGCCAAGCCACGCCCCCAACTCAAGCCCCGCCATACCCCACGGACACGTCACTCACCGGTGGGGGGCTCCAACTCCACGTGTCAACTCATGTCCCCAACCCAAGCCCCACCATACCCCACGGTCTTAGCTCTATTTTTCTAAGCCGAATATTCTGACGTCATTAAAATCTTATTTTCACTCCTTATATGTATATGTCTCCATAGAGCTATACGGGCTGTATAACTGATTGTTATACAAAAAAATGTCATATAATGTTTTTTTTGTCTCCATGTATACGGATCGTATAACATTATACGACCCGTATACAATGTTATACGACACATATAATGTTATACAATGTTATACGACACATATAATGTTATACGACACAAACCTCATATAATGTATACGACCAGTATAATGTTATACGGTCCGAATAGAATGTTATACAACCTAATATTTTATTCATCTATACGAGCCGTATAACATTATACGAGTCGTATAATATTATACGACCAAATATTTGTTGTAATAACCCTAAATTTAAAAATCATTATTCTAGAAATAAAAAAATAATAATAATATATATTTATCTTATGATCCATCTTTCTGTATATCAACCAAAACTATTATTATTATTATTATTATTTATAAATTAACCAATAGGAAACCCTAATTAAGACACCCAAGTGATTCTGCACAAACCCTAAAATTTTCAGAATTTTCGGAATCAGGATCAGGGCCCCTAAAACTCAGGGGGGGTAAACCCTAGTTGGTATTATCTTAACAGTTTTACGTGGAAATTGAATTTGAACGAATTGTCGACTCACCTGAGCTAGTTGGACACGTACCTACCCTACCCTAAAATGTTACCCCTCGCGCCACGCGAAAGGAACAAGGAAACCTGTCGCGCCACGCGACAGGGACCATTTTTCAGCTATATATAGTCGGCTGTGGGACTTGATTCTGGGCACAAAAACGACGAAGAAACTCAAAATACACGCTGAGATATCGTCCATATACTCTCAAAACACACACGAATCACTAATTAGTATAGCGAGGTGCTGCAGAACAGGGTAATAACTCGATCGCTACTACGATTCAATGTCCGATTGATTGAAATCAATCCAATGGATGTTTAAGTGCTGCTCAAATTTGGGTTATGCTTTGTCATTAGTCGTGATTCCGATGGATGTTTAAGTAATTTCACTTTGTCATTAATTGTGATTCCGATGGATGTTTAAGTGTTTACATTTTGTCATTCATTGTGAATCCGATGGATGTTTAAGTGATTTCACTTTGTCATTAATTGTGAATCCGATGGATGTTTAAGTATCGCACTTTGTCATTCGTTGTGAGGATTTTAATCTCGTGAGTTATCGTAAATGTTGTATTAAGCTACTAACCTAGTTGTGTGCATATTATTTAAATTAGGTTAAAAGACTAATCAGTAGTCTAAACTCTGCTCGTGTAAATCTGAAATATTATCACAAGGTAGCATCACTTTGGAATTATTAAGGTACGGATCCTTACCCCACTCCTTATTGTTTCATATTCAAATTGTTATAAACCCATTAAATTCGTACACTCTTCACGTCTTTGATTATCGATTCATTTGACAGTCCGTTGAATTCCTATTCTAAACTTTGGATTTAGCTTTCATGTCATGCGATAGTTTTTTGTTAAGTTGTACTCATTATCGCATGTTCCAATATATGTTACGTCTTGTTATGAAAATATTTTGATAAGTTATGTGAATAAGACCATTTATACTCTGTTACCCTGAGTATCGCTTCTCGTGGAGTGTCCCACGAGCATGTTGTTGCGGCATCGACATCATGTGCTCCACCCGTGACGGAGAGATCAGTTCACGGCGTCTCTTAAGTACAAGTGTGGTACATATAAGCTATTAGGAGGCGTATGGATCGATCCTAGGATTTAAGTATAAGGAGGTGGATAACGGGTATGCCAACTCGCCATCTCATGTGATAATTATGCAGGAGTAGCTACCTGTGTATTGTCACGTTTTAAGTTTGCTCATGGGTACATCCGTAAGATATGATTATGAAATTATGTTCTTGCATCGTATCATTTTCGCATAAAGTTCCATCCGGATAATATTTCATATAAAGCGTTATTTGTTCTTTGAGCCTATAATTCCGTACTGAGCATTCGGCTCATTCCGTAAACTTTTTGTATATACAGGTCCACAGGTTACTTTGGGCGGGGAAAAGAGAGAAAAATAAAGCCTAGGAATAAATCTGAAGATGTTAGTTAATTAAGTCTAATGTCTCCGCTTGTATATTAACCTTAAGTTTAGTTGTAATGTGGTTGTATCCTTGTCCAATAAATAAAAAAATGAAATTTTGACTTTTGTTTATGATACTGTTATTGTGACACTTCAGCCCTTCCGGGTTGGGGTGTTACAGCTATGGTATCAGAGCAAAGGCTCTTTCCTGTAGAAAACTTGAAGATAGTAAGTAAAACCTGTGAGGAATGGGTAGATATCTATGATAGGATTCAACTTGGTCTCTTATTTGGTTTAACTCCTATGTCTATTATTATAGATGCCTCCTCGTCGTCCGCTACGTAGGAGTACTCGTACTAACCATGTGCGTAACAACACTTCTTCGAATGAGACTCCAGTTGATCCAAACGTAATTAATGCTATCAACCAGGCTCTTGCCGGGTTGCTTCCAAACCTTGTTTCTCAAACAGCTGAGGCCGTTATTCAACAAACTCGTCATCCAGAACGTAATAACACGAATCCAATCTCTGGTGAAGAAATTCGTGAGAATACCACGAACCATACTACCTATAGTATAGACATATGGATCGCTAAATTCCAAAAACAAAAGCCGAAATCCTTTAGTCACGCTACTAATCCAGTCGAAGCAAGAAACTGGATAGCTCATGTTGAAAAGATCTTCGGAGTTCTTGGAGTTCCGGAGCAATACAAAGTTAGACTGGCTACCTACAAATTTGAAGATGACGCACAAACTTGGTGGGAAGGATATAAGCATGTCAAAGGAGGGGATGATTTCGACGCTAATCTTTCGTGGGTCGACTTTCGTACCATCTTTTACGAAAAATATTTTTCTACCGCTGATAAAGAAGCTTATATCAGGGAGTATGCAGTGATTCGACAGGGGAGTGATGAACCAGCCTCTGAGTTCATTACTCGATTTTCAAGGTTAGTTAGTATTATAGGAAACGTTGCAGGATCGGCAGAAGCCCAGGCAGAAAAATGCAAGTGGGCAGTCAATGATCGAATTCGGAAGTCGATCATGTACATGAAATTTAAGGATATTACTGAAGTTGCCGATGCAATCAAAACTTTTGAGTTCGAGAGGAAAGAATTTTTATCTCGAACTGAGGATAATAAGAAAAGAAACAGGGAAGGACAATTTAAGTAGGAAATCGGCCAATCATCCACTACGCCACAGCATCAAGACCATAATGTGCAAGAAAATCAAAACTCTGAAAAATCACTCTGAACGCGAAGCAACATGGGAATCTGAAGAATCTATTCGCTCTCTATACCCTAATCTATTCTAGTAAAAGAATTTTAGTCAAGGTAACGGTGAACCTTGCTATTTGATCTATGTTCATTTGTTTCTCTTTGCGGTCATTCATGCTTTGCTTTATGTGAATATATCTTAGTTATGATTATGCATGTTTATGTAGGAGATATCAGTATCAATAAGTCACTCTTGTTATCTGCAAGTCTATGTTGATTTTCTGCATGATTAAATATGTTATTAAGATACGTAGAGAAAGAACCATTAGGATATGATGGTAAGGTAATTGACAATTATGGTCATGAACGTAATTATGAATTTCAGATACACATGTGTGTTTAGGAGATTTTTGTTATATAAGTTAGTAACTCTGATATGAAAGTTCCGTTTCCGTTACTTATGCGATATATTATATTCTTATTGGAAAATTTTCGAGGACGAAATTTCTTTTAAGGGGGTAATAGTTGTAATAACCCTAAATTTAAAAATCATTATTCTAGAAATAAAAGAATAATAATAATATATATTTATCTTATGATCCATCTTTCTGTATATCAACCAAAACTATTATTATTATTTATAAATTAACCAATAGGAAACCCTAATTAAGACACCCAAGTGATTCTGCACAAACCCTAAAATTTTCAGAATTTTCGGAATCAGGATCAGGGCCCCTAAAACTCAGGGGGGGTAAACCCTAGTTGGTATTATCTTAACAGTTTTACGTGGAAATTGAATTTGAACGAATTGTCGACTCACCTGAGCTAGTTGGACACGTACCTACCCTACCCTAAAATGTTACCCCTCGCGCCACGCGAAAGGAACAAGGAAACCTGTCGCGCCACGCGACAGGGACCATTTTTCAGCTATGTATAGTCGGCTGTGGGACTTGATTCTGGGCACAAAAACGACGAAGAAACTCAAAATACACGCTGAGATATCGTCCATATACTCTCAAAACACACACGAATCACTAATTAGTATAGCGAGGTGCTGCAGAACAGGGTAATAACTCGATCGCTACTACGATTCAATGTCCGATTGATTGAAATCAATCCAATGGATGTTTAAGTGCTGCTCAAATTTGGGTTATGCTTTGTCATTAGTCGTGATTCCGATGGATGTTTAAGTAATTTCACTTTGTCATTAATTGTGATTCCGATGGATGTTTAAGTGTTTACACTTTGTCATTCATTGTGAATCCGATGGATGTTTAAGTGATTTCACTTTGTCATTAATTGTGAATCCGATGGATGTTTAAGTATCGCACTTTGTCATTCGTTGTGAGGATTTTAATCTCGTGAGTTATCGTAAATGTTGTATTAAGCTACTAACCTAGTTGTGTGCATATTATTTAAATTAGGTTAAAAGACTAATCAGTAGTCTAAACTCTGCTCGTGTAAATCTGAAATATTATCACAAGGTAGCATCACTTTGGAATTATTAAGGTACGGATCCTTACCCCACTCCTTATTGTTTCATATTCAAATTGTTATAAACCCATTAAATTCGTACACTCTTCACGTCTTTGATTATCGATTCATTTGACAGTCCGTTGAATTCCTATTCTAAACTTTGGATTTAGCTTTCATGTCATGCGATAGTTTTTTGTTAAGTTGTACTCATTATCGCATGTTCCAATATATGTTACGTCTTGTTATGAAAATATTTTGATAAGTTATGTGAATAAGACCATTTGTACTCTGTTACCCTGAGTATCGCTTCTCGTGGAGTGTCCCACGAGCATGTTGTTGCGGCATCGACATCATGTGCTCCACCCGTGACGGAGAGACCAGTTCACGGCGTCTCTTAAGTACAAGTGTGGTACATATAAGCTATTAGGAGGCGTATGGATCGATCCTAGGATTTAAGTATAAGGAGGTGGATAACGGGTATGCCAACTCGCCATCTCATGTGATAATTATGCAGGAGTAGCTACCTGTGTATTGTCACGTTTTAAGTTTGCTCATGGGTACATCCGTAAGATATGATTATGAAATTATGTTCTTGCATCGTATCATTTTCGCATAAAGTTCCATCCGGATAATATTTCATATAAAGCGTTATTTGTTCTTTGAGCCTATAATTCCGTACTGAGCATTCGGCTCATTCCGTAAACTTTTTGTATATACAGGTCCACAGGTTACTTTGGGCGGGGAAAAGAGAGAAGAATAAAGCCTAGGAATAAATCTGAAGATGTTAGTTAATTAAGTCTAATGTCTCCGCTTGTATATTAACCTTAAGTTTAGTTGTAATGTGGTTGTATCCTTGTCCAATAAATAAAAAAATGAAATTTTGACTTTTGTTTATGATACTGTTATTGTGACACTTCAGCCCTTCCGGGTTGGGGTGTTACATTTGTCATGTTAGATTATTCTATACGAGCCGTATAACGTTATACGTGTCCGTATACAAGATGTAAAATTAAGATTTTGAGGTGTGTAAATATTAACTCCCTTTTAAAAAAATATTACGTCATTTGGTATTATATAATACTCTAATTTACAACGTATCTATGCATATGGTGGTTGTAAGATGTGCTTAAATTGTGTTACAAAGTGGTACATATTGGGTTTAAAAAACTCATTCTCACCTGTACTTTCTACTCTCCTCTTTCTCTATCAATCATCTGCACTCTCCTCCTCTACTCTCTGGATAACTCCACCGTCCCACCATGTTAATACCGTATGTCGCCGCCAGCGCTCGTGGCCGCGTCATCGTGCGTACATAATTTTGCTTCAAAAGTCGTTCACACCGTGGCAACATGTTTTGACTGTAAATCTACCGCCGGTATCTTTGTCGGTGTGTTTGCCGATGACTTTGTCGGTAACACAGCCCGGTGTTGCTGTAGGTGGTTTTGTGCATATGAGGGTTGTACCCATATTTTATGGATTGTACCAACCTTTGGGTTTAAAACCCCATTTCTTTGTCCGTCAATATGTGGGTGACTTTGTGGGCGGCTTTGTTGTCACCACCACTGGTGTTGTTGTCGATGGCTTCTCCATTGGCTTTGATGTGGCTAAATCATTTGGGGTTTAAAATTCGAGGTCGGTGAAACACCGCATGGTGACACCGTCCATTGCCGGTTTCGGTTTGATGTTATCGTTTTTGCTAACTGCTTTGTCATTGCTTTGTTGAGGTACCGGTGAAGTTTTCGCGTCGGTTTCGATGAATTTGGCAGTGATGCATTGAAAATTTTTAGTTGAATTCCAACAAATTGAAAATTTTTAAGTTGAATTCCAACAAGCCTAACTTTTCGGATTTGATTTTGATCTTGGTTTGCCTTTTCATTTTTCACTTTTTGTTTGGCGATTAAGTAGATGGTGAAGAGGGTTGTGGTGGACTGGTGGTAGCGGTAGCTGTGGTCGTGTGGTAGTCTTCAAATCCTACAAACGGTTAAAACATTTTCTTTTTTTACAAGTAGAGTCCCACATGGAGACACCTGAAAATGAGATAAACCATAGACAATTGAGTTAATGACAGTCATGGACTTAAAAAAACTTCTAAAAAATTGCATATTAGATATATTAAAAAGCGTGTTAAATGTCCAGAAATTGATGCATTGATGGACAGAAATAAAAGAACTTTTTAGAAAGAGCAAGGAAAAGGTGGTGTGTTTGTAACAGTGAAATAGGGATGGCACATGATTTTTGTTAATTTGGGAATACCATTTAGTCTGACCACTTTAAATTAATTTGACATATTGGCGTTTCTTTTCATGAATTACAATTTTACGATGATGACATTTAAATTAAAATTAAACCGTATCAGAATTTAAAATTTCACAGATTATTGCGTTGTGACTTTAGACAAAACCACATTAACTTATTTCCTTTCTATGATCCACTGAAAAAGATAATACTTTTCTCAAAAGTAGTAACATTATTATTACTATTATAAAATTCAAAGACACGACGCACAACAACGAAGTAGTGATGAGGAAGATGATCTGACTGCGACATAGGCTTTGCTGCAAAAAATAAGATCAATTTATTTATTTTAGTTCAGTGTTTTTTAATCTACATAAGCGCGGGCTCATCTCAATCCTAATTAATTAAATCCATCAATTATCGTTGACGTCACGTGTCTTGCACAGGTGGATCCATGCCGCAACGCTAGGGTGGTAAACCAACTATTAGTTTTGTTTCTGGTCAGTTGGAAGCGAGATCTTTTTGATGAGTTGCTTCATGTTTGAGTTGTTGGTTATTAGTTTTATTTTAAGATCTTGAAAGGGAATTTTTGTGATTTCAGTAAAAAGTTTTATTTTTGTTGATTCTCTTTCAGGCATAGGAGCCTGATGCATGTGTAGATTTCATGGTGTGTATAAAAAGTTAAGTGAGGTTTGGATCAATTAGTGTATAAAGAACTTGGAATTACAAAAGAAGTTCAAGAGTAAGTAAATATTTGATATAGTAGCGGAGATTAAATGCTCATATGTCAAATTTAGGGCCACCATTTTTGTATATATGATTTGCAGATGCGACTGTAGGAAAAAAAACTTATGTAAAAAAACTGTGTATTCGGCCGCAACGCGACGGGTACTTTTCTAGTTTGATATAAACATAAATATATATCACTTTAAATTGGCTACTTTATATATTTTGATATAAATATAAACTAGTATTAAGCACCCCCACGTTGCGGTGGGGGCGAACACCAACGTCACATTACTATCAGCAACAACCAACACTGAAATTGCAACGTGTTAATGCGAGAAAATTAAATCGAAACGTAAAACATAGAAAAAATAACTAAGTCGATCTAGGACTCGAGCGTTACGATGAACCTGTGAAACGGAAAAAAATAGACGACGTAGAAACATTTAACCACACACGCACGTTGCGCCATGTTAACTCACAAGATTATTTGTAGTATTTAAATGAAATAACAATTTGTCTTTAGTGGTACAAGCCACTAAGCATCATGTTACAAATAACAATGCCAACAATTGTTGCAAATCTATCTACTATAATAAAAGAAACCAAATTTTGGACACGTGTCATTCATTGAAAGCATCCTCATATATATACTTATCTTATATTAACTAACTAAATAAATAATAAATTAATATTAAATCTTATCATACTTTAATAAAATATTATCTTCAAATCTAAATTGTTAATTTAATATATTTTTAAAACAAATACCTCTCTTTCCTACTTATCTTATATTAAATATATAAATAATAAATTAATATTAAATGTTATCCTAATTTATTAAAAATATAACTTTTTTATTATTTGGTATACAAAATTATATTTATTCAACTCATGTAAAACGTGTGGTTTTTAAAAATTTAACTTTTATTATTTACTATACAAAGTTACATTTATATAACCCGTGTAATACACGAAGTTTTTAAAGATATAACTTTTTTATCATTTGCTATGTAAAATTAGATTTATTCAACACGTGTAATACACAGGGTTTTTAAGGATATATATTTTTTTTTTATTATTTGGTAGATTTTTCAACCCGACTATACACGGGTTTTTAAAGATACGACGTTTTTAGTATTTAATATACAAAATTACATTTATTTAATCTGTGTAATACACGTAGTTTTTAAATATATAACTTTTTTTAGATCTATTCAACACGTGTAATATACGGAGTTTTTAAGGATGTAATTTTTTTATCATTTGGTAGATTTATTCAACCCGATTATACACGAGTTTTTTTAAAGAAACGACGTTTTTAGTATTTAGTATACAAAATTACATTTATTTAATTTGTGTAATACACATGGTTTTTAAAGATATAACTTTTTTTATTATTTGATATAGAAAATTACATTTATTTAACCGATACAATATGCGAGTTTCATAAATATATAACTTTTTTATTATTTAATATATAAAATTACATTTATATAACTCGTGTAATACACGGAGTTCTAACCTAGTTAATATATATATATAATTGTATTATAAGCAAAACTATATTTGATATAATTTTTTTTTGGACGCGGTATATGCTTGTATTTATATTTTTCAAAGTATTCATATTGAATATTGTGTAAATTTAATCTAGAAATATTATTTGTACGTAAAGTTGATTTTTTTTTTTTTTTTTTCAAATGGGTGTATTAATAATGATTAGGACTCGGTGTATGCTTTTGTTTGTATTTTTTTAAAGTAATGATTCAAATTGAATATTATATAAAAATAAATTAGATAGATCGGGTCCAATTTTAAAAGATCAAACTTATGGGTACATAAAGTTGAATTTTATTTTTTAAATGAATGTACTGAAGATGATTGGAAAGCAACGAAATACTGGAAACGAAAATACTAAATTAAATAGTGAAGATGATTGGAAAGCATCAAAACCACATATCCTATGGCGCCTTCGTACACCCCTGAGGGGCGCCATACCCCTCCAACCAGGGGCGGACTTATATAATGCGGGTCGGGGTTCCTGAACCCCAATATTTTTTAAAAAATTTATAGAACCGCTATGTTAAATTTTGTAAGGACCCTATAAAGATAATTAGTTGGACCCCTTATCATTAAAAGCGAAGGTGTTGTGATAGTAAATCCCTTGTTTATCAACCAAAAGAACCTTGGGTCAAGTCTTAAATCTCATGACTTTTTGGCTTTTTTACATTAAAATTAAAACCAGCGTTAATTAAAAGAGCATTCACCTACTCACCCTCTAATTAACTTTTTAAAACTCAATGTCTTTGAAAGATTTTATTTCATAGTTGATTTCCAAATGGTCCAGATAATAGTTTCAATTACACGGTCTTCATAAAAAATTAAACAAAATTTTAAAGTTATTTAGGTAGTTGTTTCCAAACAACCCATCAACCATCACTATTTGATATCTGAATGCTTAAAAATGCTATATATTATGATATTGTATTTATTATGTTCTTAGCCTCGACACGATCCGAACGGCGAACGACTTGAATTTTTTTACCTTTGGTTGTGAAAAAAATTTACACCGAAAAAAGGGACCCCATTGAAAAAAAATCATGGGTCCGCCACTGCCTCCAACTTGCTTCCCCTGCGAAAATTTTCACGGCGCCATACACCTCCACCATTTGTTTTTCTCTCACACACATATATATACATACACATATATGTATAATTGAAGGGTATAACCCCACTACACACCCATAAGATATTGTGAGTGAATATTATTGCTTGAGTGATTTCTATTCAATATTACACCCCTATAAATAGTTACAATACATAGACTATATACGGAAACAAGCCAATCTACATCAATACAATTGATTACAAATAGCTGGTGATTCTCAATTATGGGTTGGCGATAATTGTGATCCACAATTATCGGTTAACACGCCCCCGCAGTCTGAGCCGTAGGAGACCGAAGGCATAGGCTGGAACGGAATTTTTGGAATAAGTGCTTCGGGAGGCCTTTCGTGAATATGTCTGCATATTGATAGTCGGCAGGGACGTGAAGAACTTTGATGTTGCCAAGACGAACTTTTTCTCGGACGAAGTGAATATCTAGTTCAATGTGTTTGGTTCGTTGGTGTTGAACTGGATTGTCGGATAAGTAGACTGCCGATATGTTGTCACAATAAACGATGGACGCGTGGCGAACAGGAACATGTAATTCGAGCAAGAGATTGCGAACCCAGCTAAGTTCAGCAACGGTATTCGCCACGCCTCTGTATTCAGCTTCTGCACTTGACCTGGAGATCGTGGATTGTCGTTTTGAAGACCAGGAAATCAAGTTGGATCCCATATAGACGCAGTAGCCAGAAGTGGAACGTCTAGAGTCGGGGCATCCTCCCCAATCGGCATCAGAGTAAGCAGTTAGGGCGGTGGAGGAGGACGGAGAAAGCAATAGGCCATGATCTAAGGTGCCCTTGACATAACGAAGGATCCTCTTCAGAAATTGATAATGGGGTTCTCTAGGAGCATGCATGAAGAGACACACATGTTGAACAGCATAGGCTATATCGGGTCTGGTGATGGTGAGATATTGAAGGGCCCCGGCTAAGCTCCTGTATAACGAACCATCGGAAAAGGTAGAACCACTGTCGGCGCTTAATTTAGATCCAACTTCGGCAGGTGTGCTGGCTGGTTTGCAATTGGACATGTTGGCACGGGATAGGATGTTCGCTACACGCCCAAACAAACTCACTCATCGGTCTGCCGCATGCCTTTTCCTTGGCTACCCATGAAGAATTATTTTGTTGTGTTAAAAGGTTGCTCGTCATATACAACTTTATTTGGTTGAAAAGTTTTGAGATAACTGAATTGTCATCGATAATAACTCTAGAATATGATGATATTGGTTGTGAATTTGAGCTCCTTACACTTAGTTAACAGACAACGAGGGTTCGTGTATTTGTTAATCATAGTTCCTCCTTCATTATAACTCATGTTATTCTGGCTCAATAATGTAAATAATCTCATGGTCGGACATAGTTACTCTTTCGAGCAAGAGTATTTGACAAGTTGTTAGTAGAAGTGTCTATCATGTCAAGTGTATGGGTTTTGGTTGGCGGGTTGAATTCTTCAACCCTAAGCCGGGCCAAATGTTTATTTGCGTTGTGTCGTGTTTGGGCTAACTAGTTTAATGGCTATTTATGAATATGACAAATTCTTATTGTGATCGAGTTAGTGACAAATTAAATAATTTGTTGTTACGGCTCAGAGGAAACAATTCTCATTGTATGATTGGGATCCTTCTAATTGCTTTTTTGTTTCTTTTTCTCTACTTTTCAATTAACAAATATGGTTTTATATATTTAATTTGGAATATAAGACATGAATAGAAATGATTGGAGAATTGGTATTTAAAATTATGAGTTTTTGAAAATTAAGAGGTGATAAGCTTGAGACAGAAATTAATAGTTATAAAGAAACATTAGGAAAAAAAACCATACTTAAAGTTTTAGCATGTTTAAATAACCCCTTATAAAATCTGAATGAGTTAACTGCCATTTTCGTCCCTGTGGTTTGGTCACTTTGGCCATTTCAGTCCATTTTTCAAAAATGCGCCATTTTCCTCCCCGACGTTCTGGAAAGGTGTCATTTCAGTCCAAAAATCATAACCCAGTTAAGTCGGTTTGTAAATAAGGACTGATTGTGTAAATTTGTTAATAAAAGGACCATTTAAGTAAAATGTATAAATATTTATATAATTATAAAATCTATAACATTTTCTTTTAAACTATCTCGGATCATCAGTGTTGAAGGTTGTCTTCATTTTATTAGCATCTCAATTCATCATCATCATCATCTCGGATCATAACCTGACTTCATTTTATTAGCATCATAATCTTCATCATCCGAGATCATCCGAGACACCCTCCGACACCACCGCACACTCCGACGTCCACCGAACACCGTTGTTCGTCTCCGAACCACGGTAAAACCTCCATCATCTCCGATAACTTTCATCGCGTTTACTGTTCGTTAACATCACCGTACCTTCTTCTCCGTTCACCTGCAACATCAGTTCTTCTTCTTCTTCGACAGACTCCATCTTCAGTCTTCATCTCCGTTCAATCTTCATCTCCGGTCACTGGTCCCCGTTCACCACAGTTCTCCGATCACCATCACTGTGCAACCTGTAACTCATCCAACCTCACCATAACACCATCGTCAACCTCCGCCGGTTGTCATCTGTATCTCCACCTACCATCCATCTTCTCCGATCATCTATATCGCCGGTTGTTCAACGTCCGTCTCTGGCTCCGGCTACTGTTCATCTTCTCCATTGATCTCTTTCTTTGCCGATAACTCACCACTGTTGTTCATTGTCATCTCTCTCCGGTCACCGTGAACCCTCCTCTGATTACCTCCATTACCGACTCGGCACCGGTCGTCGTCATCTTCATCACCTTCACCTCCTTCATCACCATACTCACTGTTGTGGCCGGAACTTAATATTAGGGTTTTTGTTCGGATTATCGTTTAAGAGACAAGGACGACTGATTGTGTAAATCTATAAGGACTCATCGCGATCTTCATCATCATCATCAGACCTTCATCACCACTGCCGCCGCCTTCAACTCACCGGAAAAACGGCACCCCCACCGTCGCTGGTTCTCTCTCTCTCTCTCGTCGTTATCTCTCTCTCTCTCTCTCTCTCCCTCGTCTGATCTGTGAGATGTGGAGGGGTGTGTGGTTAGTTTGGTTCGTGGGGGTGTGGGGTGTCGGAAAGATGGCCGGATTTACTCCGGTCACCGGAGTAGAGAGGTACAGGTGATGGTGGTGGTGATTGCAGAGCATAGAGAGAGAGTAGAGAGAGAGTGTGTGTGTGAACTGATGGTGATGGTGATTATATATTTTATAATTATATTAATATTTATACATTTTACTTAAATGGTCCTTTATGTTACAAATTTACACAATCAGTCCTTATTTACAAACCGACTTAACTGGGTTATGATTTTTGGACTGAAATGGCACCTTTCCAGAACGTCGGGGAGGAAAATGACGCATTTTTGAAAAATGTACTGAAATGGCCAAAGTGACCAAACCACAGGGACGAAAATGTCAGTTAACTCAATCTGAATATGTACTTTGTTATAAAAACATGTGTCCGGGTTAACCCATTTATTAAATGTGTCGTGTCCGGTGAGCTACTTTATAACGCGTATCGTGTTAGTTAATTCATTACCTTTTTCACGTCGTGTCAGAAATTCTAGGACTTGGTAATTTAGTACCAAAAACTGATGATATTTATGTTGCTGAATAAACAAATATATTATATACACATATTAATCAGTTATAAATATGTTGAATAAACAAATATATTATATACACATATTAATCAATTATAAATATGTTTATTCCATGCATCAAACACATGTTGTGTGGTAGCTCTTTGGTTGATGCTCCTTAAGATGAATCACTACAAATTAAAGAAACAAATAATAAAAGTCAAAGATATGCAAAACATATCATCTAAAAATGTCAACATTCATTGATTGTTTGATATTATCAATTTGATGTTTACACAAGTTGAAATTTCTATACCGACTTAAAGTTGTGTTATTCGGACATTGGACATGAATATATGTGTGTGGGCCCGCATGAAATGTTGTTTTGGTATCCTAAAAATATACAACGTGATATTACATCATGTTAATATGCCATGTAATATGGGATACTTATCGTTTTGATATAATTTGCCATCTTGACTGCATGACATGTCGATGTAATGCATTTGACTTGTCAATATATTGTCAAAGAAACATTAAGTGAAGAATAGTTGGTGCTTATTTCATATTGACTGCGGAAGATGATAACTTTATGTTAGAAACAACAACAACCATGCCTATTAAAATCCCACAAATAGCGTAGTTTTTGATAGGGTTTGAGAAGGGTGCGATGTAGGCACACCTTACCTCTACCTCTGGGGATAGAGAAACTGCTTCCAGTGAGACCATCGGCTCCAAAACATCTAACAAATATATAAATACGATGTGAACCTTACCTTAGTCAATAGATAGGTTTGTACTACTACCAGTCAAAACAGAAACTTTTGAAATGCTTTTCGTAAGGCAAGGAAAGTCAGTGCTGGTAGGCGAGGGGTCTACGATTTATGGGTGTATATTTTCTTTCCTTTTGTCGTTGTAGCAATCTTTTCGCAAAGAAAGAAACTTCTTAACAAAGCCTTAACTACTAACATTATATAAACCATATCACACTATCGAGAAACGAAAGAAGACTTCCATCTCCAAGTTTAACTCAGACGTAGCTCCCTTCATTTTGGGTGTGAAGCAGTGTCAAACCAAAATACCCAACAAGCATTAGCTCTCCCTGAAAAGGAGGTGATCCAGCCGCACCTTCCAGCACGGCTACCTTGTTACGACTCCACTCCAGTCACTAGCCCTGCCTTCGGCATCCCCCTCCTTGCAGTTAAGGAAACGACTTTGGGCATGGCCAGCTCCCATAGTGTGACGGGCGATGTGTACAAGGCTCGGGAATGGATTCACCGCCGTATGGCTGACCGGCGATTACTAACGATTTCAGCTTCATGCAGGCGAGTTGCAACCTGCAATCCGAACTGAGGACGGGTTTTTGGAGTTAGCTCACCCTCGTGGGATCGCGACCCTTTGTCCCGGAAATTGTAGCACGTGTGTCGCCCAAGGTATAAGGGGCATGATGACTTGACGTTATCCTCACCTTCCTCCGGCTTATCACCGGCAGTCTGTTCAGGGTTCCAAACTCAATGATGGCAACGAAACACGAGGGTTGCGCTCATTGCGGGACTTAACCCAACACCTTACGGCACGAGCTGACGACAGCCATGCACCACCTGTGTCCGCGTTCCCGAAGGCACCCATCTCTTTCAAGAGGATTCGCGGCATGTCAAGCCTTGGTAAGGTTCTTCGCTTTGCATCGAATTAAACAACATGCTCCACCGCTTGTGCGGGCTCCCGTTAATTCCTTTGAGTTTCATTCTTGCGAACGTACTCCCCAGGCGGGATACTTAGAGTGAAGCACCCGCGTGAGCGGTAGTGGACGAAGTGGAAGCGAGAATGTCGGCATGAGTAACGCAAACATTGGTGAGAATCCAATGCCCCGAAAACCTTGTAGGATCGGTTTTTTACTCCCGAACGATTGCGTAAGACACGTGTGACGTGCGGAATCCGTACACGTGCGTGGACCGAACACGAGAACCGTACTATAAACTGTGATTCAATTGATCGTATGAAAAGATTACAAGTACCGTGAATCACCTCTTGCACTTTCTCTCTCTAGCTCCAAAGCTCTCCAAACTCCAAATGTGGAAAAAGTTCTAAACTAAAGCCCTAAAGGATCTATTTATAGGCCAAGGCTTTAATGAGAGTTCTCATTAAGTACATAAATGCCACCTTGCCTTTTCCCTAAATATTACAATATGAGACTTTGTTTCTTCTGATTCTGCTACGAACTGGATTGACGGAGGCGATAGACATAAATGCACTAACAGACTCCCCCCTTGGATATTGCCGCAATCAATCTCGTAGCGTCTTGTTTTTTTTTCTCTCTCTGAGTCTTCTTGAATCTTTATCATCTTCAGCATTTACAGACTCCCTCTTTCTTGAACAGAATCCCCGTGGATCTGTCTTCAGCTTCAGCTCCTCCCTCTTTTGGTAGACTCTTTCTTCAGGCTCCCCATTTCCTCAAGGTTCCGTGCTTTTGGGATCGACACCTGGCTTTCAGATACAAGCTCCCCCTTGCGCCGAGCTCATCTTCAGACTCCCCCTTAGTCTCGGCTATTGGGATCGTAATCTGGAATATCATCTGCAAATCTCAAACACTTATAAGTGAAAACATTTTGAGCATCCAGGAATGAAAACTTGGCTCTCTCAGCATAAGCTGAAATATTTCAAATATGCGACAGTGAAAGCTTTTACGATTGTCCAGGAATCGTGACCTAGCTCTCAAAAAAAACCTCAAGAACCTGGCTCTAAAATATAATAATATGAATATATCCAGGATTAACTTGACTCCACTTCCCCTATCAACAAACTTCATAGATTTGACGATTTAAGCGACCAAGATCGAATCCTAGCTCTTTACAGCAGATTTCAACAATTTAAGAATCCAAAACCTTCACGATTTATCATCCAAGTCCAACTTAATGACCTTGGATATATCACAAACTGTTTTTTGAATTTTGATTTTAAAAACTTCAAGTTTCAAATTAATGAACTTGTTTTATTTTCAGAAGCACGATCAGCATACTTAGATTTTGAAACTCAGCTTTCAGACATCGGTTGTCGAAAATAAAACAAAATCAAAATCTTTTTATATTTTTTCTGAAACATAAATAGTAAACAAATATTTACAAACATATTTACAAACAATATTTTTGTTTGAGTTCGTGTCAGAGGATCATATCAGTTTTTGACAAATCACTAGCACCGTTGAGCTTTAAATACATTAAGTTCTAACGATTCACTTAGATTGTCAGTATACTGATCAACTTAAATTTTCACACAAAGTTCAATTGATTCGAGATACGGATTAGTGTTTTAAGGACTTAAACTTACACGTGTGTCCCACCTCAGAATATACTCTCGTATCAAAATTCCCTAGATTCAGTCTTACAGGTGACTATACCAATTTGATATCTGTATTCTGGGTTAGTGCGAGACCTCAGGTATGAACTTCCGTTCAGTCAAAGAGATGAAGGCTCGACTTTAGGTGTGTTCCCTTTAGAGAATCTTTTCTTCAACTGCAATTGATTCATATCTCTCGATATGTTTTTCAATTTTTATGCAGAGGGTAAGCCCTTTAAAGCGCATAAAGTATTATATGAGTTCTAGGCCATTGCTTCCGCAATATCAGAAGACCTGGTATAATACCCCATATATCAAACAGTGTAATGACCTAGTATCTCATAATCAGGCAATCTCTCAAACAAGATTTCGGGGGTTACCCATATATCCGAGAGATGTTCCCCACGAGATAAGCAAGTATTTGATATTTAGGTTTATATCTCGAAAACAATCTACTAAGCGTGTCAAAACCTACTGGCATATCATCAGTGAGACCGTTTATCACATTTGACTTTTCATTTCTTTAGCGTACTGTGATTGTCTACTGATGTACTATCATTTCCTCTTTTTACACACAACTCTTTTTTTTTTTTGAATTTTATCATGTTTTTGGCTTTTTCAAATTTTCTAATGTTTTTGGATTTTCTGACAATTTCATACTCCCCCTAAAATTCAAAACTTTTAAAGAAAATTTAACAACCTGATACTGATAGCTTTGTCTCGCCATCCATTTTCTGCTTCACATGCTCTGTTTTGCAGAAAATTTAGCATGTAACGCATAATGTACCCCGTTGATTTACAACACATTGATATTTTACAGTTTGAAAACCGTTTTTTTTCAATCTTGTGAAATTAATCACGTTTGTTCAACCGTGAGGGTTTCGGCGTATTCAATCATCGTATTTTTGAAATTTTTGATTTTTTACAAAATTTAAAAAAACAAACATATTTTTTATTTTTCAAATTTTTGACAAAATAAAAACATATTTTTGGTTTTTAAATTTTTCAATTTTTTAGGGTTTTTGAAATATGGTTTATTTATGTACAGAAATGAACAAACTCCATGTTTAACAATCGCAGGGACCAGCAGCCTTCTCCTCTCGTGCCAGGCTGCTCTCTGTTCCATCATGATAATTTTTAGCGTTCTTGAGCACCTGCACATTTACACAACTCAATTACTTGAACAATTCAGCCCAGGTCTGTTTGACCTTAGGCATTTCGACACAATATGATTCATTCAACTTTAGAAAATATTTGTCGTTAGGTACAAACAACTTTTCATCTTTTACTTCATCCTATTTATTGAATCAATTTTCTATTCAGAACTAGGTTGTGTCTTAACTACCCAGCTTTGTCCTTTTGAAGCACTTCTTTTGTAAAAATGTGAATTATTTTGAACATTTTGATTTTGAACAACAACTTTTGGTTTCCAAAACTGGTTTGGTTTTGTTGCGTTAACAGTTGTTTTCCAACTTTGTGTTGTTCTAAGTCTGGGTGTCACTGGTTTCCGTGTTTGTTGTGATTCAGCCTTTGACCTTTTCGGCTTCCAAGTTTGCTTTGAGTTAAACTTGGTTGATTTCTGATTCACAACTTTAGACTTCTTTTTTGTTTCAACACCAACAGATTTAAGATTTGGACAACTTCGACTGAGATGTCCAATTTGATCACACTTAAAGCATGTTCTCTTGGAAACATCTTTCACCTGTTGTTGTTGCCTTTTCTTTTGAGCATAGAACTCTTCATTAGACTGACGCCTAAATTGGAGTTCTTTCTCTTCTTCGGAACTTGTTCCGTGAACAAAATTCATCTTTGTCTGATAATTTGAAGTTCCATTTCTTTTCCAATTCTGTTTCTTTTTATAACCTAACCCAACCTTCATGTTTTTCTTTTTGTAACCAGGTTTGTTATAAAACGTTTTGTGACTCTTTCTAGCAAACTTTGGAATCTCAGACTTTTCAACTTCAACCATTTTGAAAACTTTGTCAATCTTTTCTGAAATCACATTCTGAATCGGGAATTCAATATCTGAGAATAATTTGTCCGATCCAATCATGGTATAAACCAATCCTTTCGAATCATCATTCGTATTTTTCTCAAATTCTGAGTTTTTCAGATAACCTTCATGAAAACTACCTTCATTTTCATCCTGTGATTCAAATTTACCTGTTTCAACTGACTCGTCTTTCAAAACACTTTCAACGACCTTACCTACCACCTCTGAATCACTAGAATCATCAGATTTGGAATAGGTTACGTCAATGTTATCTGGCAATTGATCAACCATGTTGAAAGCTTTTTCCACCTTCTCGTCATCATAGAATGTGAACTTTTCCTCAAACGGTGGTGGAACCTGATGATACTCTGAGCCAATACCTTTCTTGTTTTGGTCAGAATCTTTACCATCCAGTTTTAGATTGAAAATGAGTTCAAGAACATATAATGAAGCGTGATAACTGTGTAACTTGTTGTTATCTTGTTCTAAATCAACTATTTTACACTTTAGCTTAGCAACATCTTCAATGTAAGAGTTTACAACTTGTTGCTTTATCTCATATTGTCGCTTCAGCGTATCAGATGTTTCAGAACAATATTTCAATCTAGATTGAACAAGTTTCATTTGACTATTCACGTCTTTATATGATTCTTTTGTTATGTGATATGCAAGTTTTATCGAATCATACTCCTTTTTCATTTCTTGAAACGAATTTTCTTTTTGCAAACATTCTTCTGTCATTTTTGAAACTTTTTCTTTCAAACTTACATTTTCTTTTTCTAAAATATTGCATTTTTGTGTATCTTTTCGTCATTATCTTTCAAAACTTTTTCGTTTTCTAACATCTCTTTGCATTTATTTTTTAAAACTTCTTCGATTTTAGTGAATTCTAAGTCTCTTGTTCTGAATTTTTCATCCTTTCAGTACAAGCACTGCACGTTTCCATGCATTTCTTGCACTGTTCAACAGTTTTATTTATGACTTCAGAATCAATCTAAGTATTTACCTCAGTGATTGGCACCTCGGTTTTCTCTTCCGTCTGTGTCTGATCAGCTTCATTCTTCTTCTGTTCCTCACCAACACCAGCACTAACATCCACTTCAACCGAACTTTCCAGTTTCTCATCAGCTTCTTCTTTCTTCTTCTAATCTTCTTCATTCTGTTGTTCTTCAGTAACAACTCCTTTTTCTTTTTTAGCTTCAACTTTTACTTCCTCAGCGACCTTCTTCAGTTCATCCACCAAGCTTTCAACATTCTTCTTCATTCTTTCTTCATCCCTCTTCTTTAGACTTGCTGTCATGACATCTCTGATGATTTTATCCAGCTTTTTCTTATAGTGTTTATCTTTTGCAATATTTGAGTAGTACTCGCCGGATAAAGGGATTACTACAAGAACGTCATCAAAGACCACTTCTTTTGGATGAACAACTGGTTCACCTTTGCTGTTGACATAACATTCTCGTTTCTTGTCATATCTTCTATAGTTCCTTGCTTCTTCATATTCCTTCTCCATTTCTTCGATCCGATATCCTGCAATACACCTCTCTCTGTATGTTTTTTCTTTCAGAATCTCTTATCTCGTTTTCTCTTTTATCTCAGCAATAAATGCACAATGTTTGTTTGTTGATGCAGTTCTGCCATGTGCTGTGAACCGATCATCAACAAGATCATCTTCTGGAAGGAATTCGCTCCAGTCAAACCCTTCATCATCTTGGATCACAACACAAGCTCTTGATTTTTCCTTTTCAGGATTATCTTCAATTTGTTTCAACCTTGACGATTCTTCTCTGTTCTTGTGATAGATCGCCTTTTGATAGTAATCTTCTTTAAACGGATTGGCAGTTTCTTCAACAACAGAGTTTCTGCATTCTCTTTTGAAATGACCCTTTTGCTTGCATTTGAAGCATGTCACTTTTGATTTGTCGAAGCCCAGTTTTGTTGATGGTCCATAGATTGATTGTCTGCCAGTAATATCCATGAACCGCTGAGCTCTTCGAATGCAGCTTGCCAAACACCAACTCAGATCAATGAGCTCCATCTCTTCTGGATCGATCTGGTCATAGTCTTCCTTTGTCAGTTCGGAATTTCCAATTTTCCCAGCTACCAGATCTTCGTATGATTCCAGAATTGATCCAAGAAAACTCATTTGTTGTTTAGCAGCTTTGATGTTCATTGTTGAAGAATTTTTCAGCTTTAAAGCGATGCTGCAAAGAATCTCATCAGGTTTTTCATAGTTTGATGTTATTGATGATGAATGATATCCCGGATCGTAGCTTGATGAGCTTTTATGTGAGTCTTTTGTCTTTTCAACTCTGTATGCAGTCTTTATTGGTTCACTAACTGTCACCGAAGGTACACTGCCCTTGTAGTAAAGACCGACATTATGTTGATGCGAAGAATTGTTCATCTTGCTTTGCTTTTGCAGCTCAAACTCATGACTTTCTATTTTTTTTATCAACACATCAAGAGTGATTGTATCAAACAACACATCGTTTTTCAAAATAAACACGAACGTTTGCCACTGATCAGCTCGTGGTAACGCTTCAATGATTTTATCAATGATTTCTTCCCGTGTTTTTGTTATTCCAAACCTATCGAGTTCAATTTTAAGATGACAAAATCTTTCAAACATTTGTCGTACATATTCACCTTTTAAACCGTCAAACAGATCAAATTCTTTTTTAAGGAAAGCTATTTTGTTCTTTTTGATTTGTTTACCCCCCCTCAACTTTAACCCGTAAAGCTTCCCAAACAGATTTAGATGAACCGTCATGATCAAGTAATGCAAAAATATCATTTCTAATCGACTGTTGGCTTAGAGCAATCATTCTTTGTTCATATGAGAAGTTCCTTTTGTCTTCAACAGATAAGCTTTTGAGTGGAATTTCTTCGTTTTTGTCGTTGACAGATCTATCGTAACCAAATTCCATGCAAAACCAGCTTTCGTGCGCATAAGCTTTGGCCGAATTGATGAATCGTTCTTTCCACCATGTGTAATCTTCAATACTTTCGAGCTTTGGTGGTTTTGAATAGGTTCCATAAAAATTATCATGGTTAATATTTTCAGATATAGCTTTTGATATGCTTTTCGGTGCAACAGTCAATGTTTCGGAAGACTCTGACATGAATGCCTTGTAAAACGTGTTGTAAAACTCTTCTGCCATGATTCTCTCTTGTATCAAACTTTGAATTTGCTCCTCGTTTATCACCTTGAATACACAACCAAACAAACAATCAGTTTTAAACAAACACAATTAATTGGATCGGATGACAGATGGATCAAATGACACTTGAATCTGATGGCATGAGGATCGGATGTCAATCCGATCGAATCAAGTCAATGAAAGTCAACGGTGTTTTAGTTGAGCAGATGTCTTTGGATCGGATGTCAATCCGATCGAACCAAGTCAAATAAAGTCAACAGAATAACAATGATCGGATGACAATGGATCGAATGTCAATCCGATCAATTTGCAATCCGACGATTGGATCACAAGTCAATTGTTTAATGACTGCTAGGTGTCGGATGGTGATCCGAGAGTTTACAACAGGCTAAGTGTCGGATGGTGATCCGATGATTGACACTTAACAATCAAACAAAGTGCTATGGATCGGATGTTAGTTCGTTCGAACTGCCATTCGACGATTGAGCCTTAAATCACAAGAACCAAGCTGCAGTGGATCGGATGGGATTTTGGATCGGATGGTGATCCGACGATTGACACTGTAAAAAACAAAACAAAGTGATTAGGATTGGATGGCAATCCGTTCGGATTTCCATTCGATACTTGAACTTTAAAACAATTGAATGAACAATGTGCCGTGGATCGGATGTCAATCCGATCGAATCAGGGTCAACAAAGTCAAAAGTTAATGACTTGCAATGGATCAGATTGCTATTCGTTCAAATTGCTATCCGAGTCTTGGCACTTTATAAACAAAAATTCACTTCAATCGGATGAGACTTTTAGATCGGATGGTCATCCGATCGGATAGCCATCCGATCGGTGAACATCCATATGAACAGCAACAACAACCTTCATCATTTTCGGACAGAAAATTCATGATTTCTCACAAACTGTTTGAAATTAAGTTCTGAAAATTTGTAGGCTTGTAGATCAACTGTTTTCGCACATAATATCAAAATTTCAGCCAATTTTATCCGTAAAAACCTTGTTAATTTTGCGATTTTCAGTCAAAACGTGAAGAAAAAGAGTAGAGTAAGAATTTTGACAAATCTGATGTATTTTTTACTCTGAATCTGATGAAATCTTGTGCGATTTTGTGTGTTTGATCCGTGCAATCGAGCTCCAGCTCTGATACCAGTTGTAGGATCGGTTTTTGACTCCCGAACGATTGCGTAAGACAAGTGTGACGTGTGGAATCCGTACACGTGCTTGGACCGAACATGAGAACCGTACTATAAACTATGATTCAGTTGATCATATGAAAAGATTACAAGCACCGTGAATCACCTCTTGCACTTTCTCTCTCTAGACTCCCTCTCTAGCTCCAAAGCTCTCCAAACTCCAAATGTGGCAAAAGTTCTAAACTAAAGCCCTAAAGAATCTATTTATAGGCCAAGGCTTTAATGAGAGTTCTCATTAATTACATAAATGCCACCTTAGTTTTTCCCTAAATATTACAATATAATACTTTGTTTTCTTCTGATTCTGCTACGAACTGGATTGACGGAGGCGATAGACATAAATGCACTAACGAACCTAAGGTTTCCTCCACAAGGTTCGTCCACGGAGGGTGAGTCAGGGCTTAAGATCAGGCCGAAAGGCGTAGTCGATGGACAACATGTGAATATTCCTGTACTACTCCTTGTTGGTCCCGATGGACGGAGGAGGCTAGGTTAGCCAAAAAATGGTTATCGGTGAGAAATCAATCGCCAATGCTGATACAAAAGGAAACCCGTAACCGCGCTTTCACTTCAAAACTGAAGGGAATGAGCTGAGGTCAGGAACTGAACTACCTGCTTTCGGGTCAACTAAAGCAAGCTGGAGATGCAACAATAGCTTCAGCCTAATCCGCAGTAGGTATTGGTAAGTGTTCCCTTGCAGCTCTATCTCTAGATTCTTCTTATCTAATACTTTCTTATATCTACTGGATTAAAAAGGTGACCCGCCGCGCCGGGCTATAAGATAAGATACAGTGTTTTCGAAGGGATTTCCCGGTCGGAGTGGTGAGATTTCATCTCCCCCTCCCCCTCTTTTAAGGGCGAGTCTTTACTCAATTCGTAAACGAATTGCGGACTCGATCAAGAATGCTCTTCCTACGGATGACAGGCTCAAATACATGGGCTTTCAAATGCCTTATCAATTTCATTTCTGCATTAGAAGGCAACGGGATTCTTTACTTCATTCATTTTGTCAAGGTGAAACTGGTGATTTTCTTGCTTTATTTCCACTATTAACATGGAAGGGAAAATGTACCACTGAACACAAACTTAATCTATCTTTTTTAGCCGAAAAACATTTTTAAAAGGTGAAATTAGGATTGTGTGTGTGTGTGCGCGTATGAAGCTACCAATATAGCATGAGTGGTGAAAGAGTACATGGTAACACAAGACAAATATAACATCACAAACAACCTATACACATAGATACAAGATGAGAAGCGCAAGTAAGTTCCACTTAACATGTAAGCATATCTACGACCATACATCACACCTAAACACACAACTGTACCCTCCCTTAGAAATCCTTAACCTTAATCTGACGTCTCCACACACTCCTATCATGGACCATGTTCTTAGAGAGGTGCAATCCCAGTAAATCCTGCCTAATCCACTCATCCCAAGTAATCTTGGGTCTGTCTCTACTCCTCCTCCCCTCCACCTAGAGTGTTTCAACCACTTTAACTGGCTCTATCGTCTGTCTCCTCTTCACATGCCCAAACCATCTTAATCTTCCCTCCTTTATCTTATTTGCTATACTAGCTACTCATGACCTCTCTCTAAAAACTTCATTTCTTATCCAGTCTAACCTTGTGTGCCCACACATCCACTGTAGCATCCTCATTCTGCTACCTCTATCTTGCGTGTTTGTACTTTCTTAATGGCCCAACAATCGGTCCTGTATAACGTAACAGATCTAATTGCCACCCTATAGAATTTCCCATTCAATTTAGTTGGAAACTTCCTATCGCACAAAACCCACGGTGGTCTCCACCTGCACCATCCAAACTGGATGTGGTGGGCAACGCCATTATCTATCCCCCCATTCATATGAATACGTATTGCTTTCATAGTTGACCAATGTTACATTAAACACTCACTATATATCATCCTAGTACAAGGTATAACTAAAATGATTTAAGGTTTGATACAGATGAATGACACAAAAATGTTATACATCGTATTACATTCATATTGTCTTTATGTTATAGTTGTTTGGAGGAATTGCATTTTGAAAGAAATCGGGATAACTAACATCAATCTCTTCATGATTGCACAAGATTAAACCCTCGTCAAGGAGAGAAAAATGATTAATGAAATATGAACTACACCAAAGGCATGTATAAGCTTTAGTAAAAGATACTGAGCTATGGGTTACTTAGCTTTTTATAAGTATGCCCATTTTGTGACACTTCGGGTTTTTCCGCACGTTTCTTTCATGATTGTAACAGTGGGATTTAATAAACAAGGATTTGATAATTTACTGATTGATTATACGGTGGTTATGTGAAAACGTGTAATATATATATATATATATATAATTGTTTAAATTAATGTGCAAAGGTATATGTATAAAGTTGGGTCGAAACCCCTCGGTTCCGACTCGAGACCACTAGGCTCGTACACCCTTTTCGACTTACCTTGGGCCACCACACACTCCTTCAACCTGCATCTTTTGGGTTGTGTGTTTGTTGTGAACCCATGCCCAACCCCACGAGCCCACTCGGAACCCTAGCATCACCACAGACCTGATGTGTGTGTGCAGAAGGGTATAAAAACCCTCATTTCAGCCGACATTTAGGATGTTGAAAGTAATTGTCACGGCCCCCGGCCGGGTTTTACCCGGTTCAGAAGCCGCGGGACAGAAACCCGTGGTATTTATATTTAATTTAGCAGCGGAAATATCAACATGATCGTTTTAAACTGAAAACATCCAATTATTTTATTTCACACTTTTGGGATAAAACCCCATAATTTACAATAAAGGAATTTCACGAGGAAATTCCCTATTTTACAAAAACATGTTTATTTAATTTATTTACTGAGCCACATTCTTCAAGGTGGTGTGCTATGCGACACCTTCCCTGGTTCACAGTAAATTACCAGAAACATGTTTAAAAAGGTTTTATCAGCGGGGAAATACTGGCGAGTCACTCAAGTTATAAAATGACACGTTAGTTATAGATTACAGCATAAGAGCGATTACAATGGCTACTATCTTATTTTTATATGGCGCCGTGTCACACCCTGGTGAAGATGGTCATACCACTATTGGGTCCTTTCACCCAAGTAGTGATGATTGTCACTGTTAGGTTGGTGAACCTAACCGTGAGAAATTAATAATGTGCACAATACCCCACTTGCCAGTGATTCAAGATAACCAAGACTTAATCCCTGTAATTATAACTCTTGAAAATAATTTGAGTATTGTAAAACATTGTTGATAAAAAAAGAATGACTCACATTGCAAATTTAATTGGACAGAACCTTGCCTACTGATTTAGCTTTGTAACCTAGTTTAAATAATAATGCACACGAAACTAGGTCAGTAACTTAATACAACATTTACAATAAGCTCATGAAATCAAAACCCTCACGACGAATGACAAAGTATAGCCCGAATTCGGGCACCACTTAAACATCCATCGGATCGGTTTCAATCGATCGGACATTGTATCGTAGCAGTGATCGAGTTATTACCCTTGATCGTAGCAACATTTTCCTACTTTGAATGTGATTTTCGAACAGAAAGATTGTGATTTTGATAAATTTTGCGCACACAGACGATCAGCCCATGCACAGGCAATTTATAGCAACTTTTTGGGTTTTACGCGGCCCACGTAAACCCTCACTTAAACCTTACGCGGCCCTCAAGGGCCCCCTATTCTACGTCTAGGGCTAGCGTGTCGCGTGTAGGCCCGCCACGTGGCTGACACGTGGCCTGGAACGCGTCCCTGTCACCAGATGTCCTGTCGCGGCCCGCGTAAGCCCAGACTTAAGTCTTACGCGGCCCGCCTGAAATCCAAATTCCTTGTTTTTTTGGTTTTTCATGAGCATTAGGGTTTCAGGGGTCCGGGTTTTCACTTACGGGTCGTTTTTGGACGTTTTTGGCAGGTCCTTACATCCTCCCCACCTTATTTAAAATCTCGTCCTCGAGATTTACTGAAATAAGTGAGGATACTTTTGCTTCATTTCCGATTCTAGCTCCCAGGTGTACTCAGGTCCTCTTTTTGAATCCCACTTGACCTTGACCAGTACTAGTCTTTTGTGTTTGAGAAACTTGACCTTTCTGTCTTCTATTTGGAGTGGTTTCTCAACAAATTTTAACTTTTCATTTACTTCTATGTCTTGAAGAGGTACTACCAGTGATTCGTCAGATAGACATTTCTTGAGGTTGGATACATGAAATACGTCGTGTACTCCAGCTAGTTCTTCTGGTAGTTGTATGCAATAGGCGACTGGTCCTATGCGTTGGATTACTGGGAAAGTTCCTATGTACCTTGGACTTAGCTTTCCTTTCTTACCAAATCGGACTACTCCTTTCCAAGGAGAAACTTTTAAGAGTACCTTGTCTCCAATATGAAATTCCAATGGCTTGGGTCGATTGTCTGCATAACTCTTCTGGCGATCTCGAGCGGTCTTTAGTCTTTCCTTGATTTGAGTGATCTTGTCGGTGGTTTCTTGCACAATCTCGGGACCTGATAATTGACTTTCCCCTATTTCTGCCCAACAAACTTGAGTTCTACATTTTCGTCCATACAGTGCTTCGAACGGGGCAGCTTTGATACTTGCATGATAACTATTGTTATAGGAGAATTCAATTAAGGGTAGGTGGATATCCCAGTTTCCACCAAAATCTATTACACATGCTCTAAGCATGTCTTCCAGGGTTTGGATCGTCCTTTCACTTTGTCCATCTGTTTGGGGATGGTATGCAGTACTCAAGTTTAATCGGGTCCTCATTGCTTCTTGGAAACTTGTCTAAAAATGTGAAGTGAAACGACTATCCCTGTCTCATACAATGGAGAGTGGGACTCCATGTAAGGATACTACCTCGTCTACATACAATTTTGCTAATCTTTCCATGCTAAAGGTTTCCTTCATGGGTAGAAAATGAGCTGATTTGGTTAATCGATCCACAATTACCCAAATCGCATTGTTACCTTTCCTAGTTTTAGGCAACTTAGTAACAAAATCCATTGTTATTAGTTCCCAATTTCCAAACAGGCATTTCTAGTTGTTGAAGTAAACCTGAAGGTTTCTGGTGTTCTGCCTTAACTTGTGAACAAGTTAGGCACTTAGAAACATATCTAGTTATATCCTTTTTCATTCCTATCCACCAGAAGTTATTCCTTAAATCTTGGTACATCTTATTATTACCAGGATGCATGGTATACCTAGATTTATGGGCTTCTTCTAAAATCTTATTTCTTAACTCTCCTTGCTTAGGTACCCAAATCCTTTTCTTGTGGAATCTCCAAATTCCATCAATCTCGTGTTCTAATTCTTTTATTCTTCCTTTCATTCCTTCAGCATCATCTTTGATTGCTGTTTCTTGAACGTTCTTCAGTTGTTCCATTAAATCTACTTGAAGATTTAATCTAAAAGCGCGAATTCGTCTTTGTTTTTCATGATACTTACGACTTAAGGCGTCTGCTACTACATTTGCTTTTCCTTCGTGATATTGAATATCACAGTCGTAGTCACTTAGAATCTCCATCCATCTTCTTTGTCTCATGTTTAATTCTTTTTGCTCAAATATGTATCTTAAACTCTTATGATCTGTATAGACTATAAACTTACTTCCATACAGGTAGTGTCTCCAGATCTTAAGGGCAAAAATTATTGCTCCTAATCCTAAGTCATGAGTCGTATAATTCTCTTCGTGTTTCTTCAATTGTCTTGATGCATATGCAATTACCTTTTTGCGTTGCATTAACACACATCCTAACCCTATCTTAGAAGCGTCACAGTATACTTCAAAATCTTCTGTCCCTTCTGGCAAGGCTAGAATAGGTGGATTTGTTAACTTTTGCTTTAAAATCTTAAAGGCCTCTTCTTGCCTAGGTCCCCATTCAAACTTAACTGTTCTACAGGTTAGCTTAGTTAAGGGCACAGCTATCTTAGAGAAATCCTTAATGAAGCGCCTATAATACCCAGCTAATCCTAGAAAACTTCTAACTTCCGTAGCTGATTGCGGGACCTTCCATTTGGTGATCGCTTTTATCTTGGAGGGATCTACGTGAATACCTTCGCGATTCACCATGTGACCTAAGAATTGCACCTCCTGTAGCCAAAATTCACATTTCGAGAATTTGGCATAAAGCTTTTCCTTTCTTAACAAAGTTAAGAGTGCATGCAGGTGCTCACAATGCTCTTCCTGGCTTTTGGAATAAATAAGTATATTGTCAATGAAGACAATTACAAATTTATCCAAATACGGTTTACAGATTCTATTCATTATGTCCATGAATGCGGCAGGAGTATTTGTTAGACCAAAGGGCATGACTGTAAACTCGTAGTGACCATACCTAGTTCTGAAAGCGGTTTTAGGTATGTCTTCTTCTTGTACCTTCAACTGGTGGTATCCTGAGCGCAAGTCTATCTTAGAAAAGTATCTAGCTCCTTGTAATTGATCAAAAAGATCATCAATCCTAGGTAATGGGTATCGATTCTTAATTGTAACCTTATTTAATTCCCTATAATCGATACACATTCGCATTGAACCATCCTTGTTTTTCACAAACAACACTGGTGCTCCCCACGGGGATGAACTAGGTTGTATGAATCCTTTGCTTAATAATTCATCTAACTTCTTTTTCAATTCTAGCATTTCAGTGGGTGCTAATCGATAAGGTGCCTTAGCTATTGGTGTAGTTCCAGGAATTAGATGAATTCTAAATTCTACTTCCCTATCTGGTGGTAATCCTGGTAGTTCTTCCGGGAATACATCCTGGTATTCTGATACTATAGGAATTTCCTTAAGTTCATTACCTTTAACGTTAATGATTACTGAAATCATATATACTATTCCTTGTTTTCTTGAATAACTGGCCATTCTCATTACTGAAATAAATTTCATTGACTTTCGGGGCTTAGCTCCTGTAACCACAATTACTTCTCATGTGGATGTATGAATTTAGAATTCTTATCACATAGGATTCGAGCATGGTTGGCTAATAACCAATCCATTCCTAGCACGACATCGAATCCAACTAAATTCATGGGTAACAGGTTTGCAGAAAATTTATGGCCTAAGAGTTCTATTTTTCCTTCTTGCAAAATCTTATTTATGTTAACAGAACTCCCATCTGCCGTCTCTACCGTAAAAACTTGTCTAAGTTTAGTTAAGGGTTGCTTAAGAGCTTGGCAGAATGAAGTATTTATGAAACTTTGGTTTGCACCAGAGTCAAATAATACTTTTGCGTAAACATCATGAACTAGGAACGTACCCGCTATTACATCCGGAATCAGATCTGCCTCTTGGGTTGTCAGCTGAAAGGCTCTTGCGTTCTTCTTACTAGTTCCTTCAGCAGGTTTAGTCTTGTTATCAGCTGGCGTGACTAGTTTAGGGCAGTCTGGTCTAAAATGTCCAGCTTCTCCACAATTGAAGCAAATTGTTGATTTATTTCTTCTGCAATCTTCTTCTTGGTGCCCCGGAATTTTGCAGAAGTTACAGTACCCCTTACATTTTCCAAAGTGCTTTCTTTTACAGGTACTACAAAACGGCGGGGTGGACGATTGCCCAGTCCCCTTTTTCTTGAAGTTGCTACTCGTATTACCCCCTCGAAATCCTTGGGTAATTTTTTGAGTCAATTCCTTCTTTCTGTTTTCTTCTCGCGTACGCGCCAGTCCGTCAGTCAAGGTGTTGGCTAATTCCACCGCATCGTCGATTGTGCGGGGTCTTGCAGCTTTGACGATGTCACAAATCTCGCTAATCAAACCCCAGATATAGCGAGAAATAAGTACCGGTTCTGGCGAAGCCAGAGTTGGTACAATTCGAGCATACTCGAAGAACTTCGAAGTATACCCTCGACAGTCAACATCCACCATTCGGTGGCTCAGGAACTTATTGGCCATTTCTTTTTTTCATATTCGGGGCAGAATTTTCTTTCCACCAATTGCTTAAATTCTTCCCAATTCATAGCGTAAGCCATGTCACTTCCTTTGGCCTGTAATACCGTATTCCACCACTCTAATGCCTCTTCCTTGAAAAGGTGAGAAGCATACATGACCTTATCCTCCTCGGCACATTTAATTATTTTAATTACTGCCTCGGTCTTTTCCAACCAACGCAGTGCAGCAGTTGCCCCTTCATTGCCTACAAATTCGACAGGTTTACAGGCAAGAAATTCTTTATAGGTGCAACCAGGTGTTGCAACTTTCATTTTCTTAAGTATTGGGGCTTAGATCACGTTGTCATTATTGCCGCCTCCATTAACACTATTACTGAAATTATCGTCGCGCGTACGTTTACTGGGGTTGGCTTGTGAAGGCTCAATAGGACTTTTAACAGCAACGACGATTGCTGGGATATCATTTGCTATTCTCTGGGCAACGATATTTTCTATATCTTGCCTATTAAGAAAGTGATCTTCATTGTTTTGCTCAGATTGGTTAACTTCGTTAACTGGTTCATTAACAGTGTGTTCCATCTGATAATTAACAATATGTATAAGTTATTGGCACAAAATAAATAACAACCAAACGCAATAAAGCAATCACACATAATCACGTCAACACGTATAGCCAAAATTGTCGACATTGCGACTTTCATATTTTATATATATTTTAGTATGCATCCATACACACCAGATATATTACAAAAGTTTTATTTTAAGTTATTTTACATGATTATGTTTTTATTATTTATTATTACTATTTTATTATTATTAAACACATAACCACACAACCACGCAACCACAATCTGCTGGTATTTCAGAAACGACGCTCCCTCTCGTCGTATTTCCACGTGATTCTCTCTCCCACATCCCTAATTCTATTTCCTGCCTCCACCAGCTCCTCGCCATAATGACGTAGCTCAGCCAAGTTTTCTGTGCTCATAGGTGCGTTGACGCGTTTAGTAGAAAAAGCCTTGTATTATAATACGGGCAATTATTGAAGCTGACATTACTAACTCTTGTGAATGTTTTAATTGAAGGACACTCGTGTCTGAAGATGACGGGAGTTGAACGAATTATGGATATGATGATGGAACGGTACGAGGTATGACAGGAAGAGCATACTCATCAAGGACCAAAATCGCGTAACGGTCGCGAACAAGGTTAATAGCAAGGAACGCCCGTAGGGGCAAACATTACCAGGTGCACATTTTAAATAATCGCACAATTAGCAATATGCAACAAACACGTAGAGAATGATTGTTGCATGGGTAAATTAGAAACTTGGAAAGCCTAAACAGAAATACATATCCAGGATATAATTTCCAAGAAAACTGAACAGAGGCGTTACTTGCATAGGGAGTGATGTGAAAACTATAAAAAGGTCGTGTACGTCATGTGTTAAATCGCTTACTCTGGCCAAGTAAGTAGTGGCATATGATACCACGAGTTTCTTATAGTGGACACATTTACATCCGATGTAGTAAGGGCGGAGTAAATGGGACTAATTAAAAAGTACCCAAATAAATCAGATAAGCAAAATATTTGATAATAATATAAATGCACAACCGAGTGACTGAAGCGTATTACATCAGGATAATGAGCCCGAGCGAAGGGACAAAGAAGCATGTAAAATGATTTAGACAAGTATTGGGAGGGAGTGTACTTACACTCGAACCCATAAAACGCAAGCATGTAAAATGATTTAGACAAGTATTGGGAGGGAGTGTACTTACACTCGAACCCATAAAACGCAAGCATGTAAAATGATTTAGACAAGTATTGGGAGGGAGTGTACTTACACTCGAACCCAGAAAACGCAAACATGAAAAATGATTTAGACAAGTATTGGGAGGGAGTGTACTTACACTCGAACCCATAAAACGCAAGCATGTAAAATGATTTAGACAAGTATTGGGAGGGAGTGTACTTACACTCGAACCCAGAAAACGCAAACATGAAAAATGATTTAGACAAGCAATGGGAGGGAGTGTACTTACACTCGAACTCGGAAAATGCAAATATGTCCCTTAACGGGTCATTTTTGTAAAACGTCGAACTTAAAGACAAAGTCAGAATATAAATATGAAGCGAGGTCTTAATTCATACCGGGAGGTTTGCAATAATAACGATTACGGTAAAACACCCAGTTGATGGGTAAGAATTAAACACATGTGTAAACCGAGAAACGAGAACACGAATTTAAAGTCAAAAGACTCGGATTATGAGTTATGACTAAAAGACCATAAAATTTCGTAAACAGAAATTCTGATAATTATATTCAACTATTTTGAGATTGAACGGGTTGAATAAAGTATAATACTTGAAGGCGTAAGTAAGCACAAGCCGGATAACGGTAAGCTTGAGACAAATGAATTTCAAACGTAAAAAGAGTGCTTTGACACCAAATATATATTTTAATAAGACACGAGTAAAAAGAGTGATCTACGGGATCAACATAACCTTTAGGTTATAAACAAATGAGAGATCTACGGACTAAAACGACCCACGGGTCATGATTAGAAAGAAGTTATAAGGACTTCGCCCTAAAGAGGTGAATGTCTAATCAAAAATAGCCCATAAGGCTAAGTGATAAAACCTACGGGTTAAATGGAATAAAGCGAGGAAATCAGTTAAGAATCCCCGCATAAAAACTAGGACTGTAAAGGATTAAATTACGGACTGTCAATATCCCGGTATGGATGATTGACACAAGTTAAAGAAAAGATCCTAAAACTAAAACTTCGGTTTTAGTAAGAAATAATGTTTTTTTTTTTTTTTTTTACAAACATAAATTCTGATAGGAATTTAAATTGTAAGCATGAAAGATACAAGTCTTGACACTGATAGGCGTAAGATGATATATTCGAAAAGTGATATTCTCAAAAATGAAAGGTTGATACAAATTAAACATGATATGACACGATCACGGTTAGTAAATGTAATGTGAAGTAAAATCACATTATAACCAAGCAAGTGATAAAAGCAACTGAACTAATAAGACTAGTTAATGAGACCGGTTAAGGTCACCAATTCAAATCAAGAAATTTGGTTTGTTTGTAAGCGGTAGATTCGGTATAGCTGAACCGAATAGATAAATTTGAAAACAAAAGAATTTGTTGCTAAAAGTGAAAGATTTCACTAAAGATCTTTAAACGGGTCAAAGTAACGGATTCATAAGGAATTTGATGGTATATGAAAGCGATGGATATCGCTAAGTTAACTAAACTAGTGGAAATAACGAGACTACGTTATTTCGAAGTTACATTATGTCATATGAGATACGTAGAGGTTCTGTAACCAAAAAGACATTACCATAATTTTCTGGTAATGCTAACAATTAGTTAAAGTAGGAGTAATGCTTAAGAGATTACTCAAGTCAAACGCATTGGGTTTAGAAACTCAATGAACTAGATAAGCAAGGTTTCAAGGACGAAACCTCTTTAAGGGGGGTAGACTTGTAACACCCCGAAAACGGGTTTGGTAATTAACCCATGTTAATACTAAAAGACGGGTAAAGTGCCGCTAGTAGTAAAAATAACCCGGTAAATATTCGGGATTTAATAAGAAATCCTATATTAAATACAAGCGAAACAAAGTTTTAATGAATTTAGTTTATAAGAGCCCGAGTTAACGGGACTTAAAATACTACGGATTATAACTCCCGGAACCCACCAAGTAACTAGGAGTATTAACCTAGTTAGTTAATGTCTTGACAGAATAGAACTAATGTGGCTAAGATACCCTTTAAATAACTTGTGTAAAGTGAAGGGACTAAACATGGACAATTGAATTAAAGTTTCAATTAAATAAAGTAGTAAACACAAAACACACACATACGTGGTGTGTGTTCTGCGATTTCAACCAGACAAGGAGGAGGTCCCAAGCTTTAACCCTAAAACACAGAAAATCAACAAATTGAAGCTCAAATCAAAACCCAAATCGATGCATGAACGCATATAAATGATCACCTAGTCGTGGGGATCACAAGGTATGTCGAATTTTCAGATTTGGTGATACTTTGAGATTATGATGAACAATCATAATCGAAATTCTGGAATGAATGTTAAATCTATGAGTGTTATTTTGATTATATCTTGGTTTAGAAGCAAACCCTAGTAGAAATCTTGATGAATTGTTGTCAAACAAGGGATTTGATAATTACCCTATTATGAGCTAAGTGGGTTTTGGTTGAATTGATGAAATTGATGTTCTAATGATGTTTATAAACATCATACTAACTCATAAGAATGAACTACTTGAGCAAATTAGAGAGTTTGTTAAGAGTTCATAAGTAACTAGAAGTGGGTCTAGACATAAGAGTTAAACCATGATTTTGATGATCAAAGTGGGTATATGCTTATATTGACTGAAATTTACATGTTGATTTATCATTACTTGAGGTAGGAATTTGATGACATGTTAGTTAATTTGTCACCTCAAAAGATGATGTTCACTAAGTGGTGATTTTGATGTTAATCTTGGTAAAAATAACTAGTTAGGAACTAGTTAGTAAATATGTAAAATTATGCACATTAGGTGTTTGTTAAAATGCCTAAATGAGAACTAAGTGTTGATAATGTGCCTAATTGAGTCTTGTGAACTTGATAGTGCAATCATATGTGTTAATTGGTGATTTGACTTTTAAATAGTCAAACCGACCATTAATAAGATCGAATGGTAATTGTGATAGAAAATATGTAAGATGGATAGTCATAATTAATGATGACTAATATAACCGTCTTACGAATTATGATGATAGTTTGACGCTTGACAAGCTAGGTGGAGGCTTGGAAAGGAAACGGGTCAAACGAAGCAAGTGTGAAGGAAAAGCGTAATTCGGATGCAAGGTAAGTATAGCTTACACTAGTCTTAAATTGTGGAATGTTTTCTTATCATATAAATTATGAATGAGATATCTAAACAATTGAAATCCGGCGTGTAGTCGAACGGAACAAGAAAAAGCAAAGATGATAGAAACCATAATAATGGTTAAAAAGAAGTAAATCGATAATTTGGTCATAATATGTCGAAAGCAATACACGGTTTATAATTAAAATGACCGTACGGTGTTAAACGGGAAGAGTCATGTAGAGGAGATGATAATAAATATCATCTCGCAAAGATAAATGGTCAATTCGGCCAAACGGGTCAAAAGGTGTAGACAACACCTTTTGACTATATAGACTAATGATTCTTTTGTCGAGTCATATGCTTACAGGAATAGATATCCAATGGATATTCGCATCGTTCTTAATTAGCGAATATAAAGCAAGGTATTAAAATTGGGTCTAATTGTTGATCCGAGCCAGGTACGCATATTTATGATGTATGTAAAAGTGCTAATTTGGTCGAATAATTGGTGATAGCCCTTCATTGTAAAAGAAGGACCAAAATCGACCAAAACGCCCTTGTAGGCTAAATTGAACAAACAACCCTTAGAGGTTGTTTGGAAAGGAGTCTTATGATTAAACAAAAGTTTAGAACGAGTATGGGTAGTGAAAGATGTAATTCTTGGGCTAAAAGACTCCATATGAGTCTTTGCCGTAAAATGATATTTCAAGGGAAATAAATCCGGAACACATAGATATCTACTTTAAATCCAACACACATTTAGTAGTGATGGAAGAGTACTAGATAAGAAATATAGGTTACAACGCTAGATTAGAATGAAAGCGAAATTGAGCTTAAAAGTGCTTAAAATATCCTTAACGGGTCAAAATAAGCATACTAGTGAAAACGGGTTTAATTTGTGTAATAAACCTATGATTAGAACCTAATATGGTATATCAAAATTATTTGATGAAGTGTATCAAATATAGGAATCAAATAAATACGTTTGTTTGATAAAATGCATAGCCGGGACAAAAATTTGGTATAAAGGGTAATAAGCCGAAGACTTAGAAGTCTTAAATTTTGTTAAGCCGAATGTCGGATTTTAACTCCAAATGATGGAGAATCAAATTACAAACACGTAGGAAGAAACGGTAGGTCAAACGGATAAGCGGTTTGAAAGATACGAAAGATTTCGTGTCAAGTTACGGCAAAAATGAAAAGCTGGAATGCAGGGTCCACCGTAAATTACGGTGCCACCGTAATTTACGGTGGAGCTAATATATTTACGGTAGGTTTCTACTGTTTTACGGTGGAAACTTAAATAACCAGAGGCCACCGTAAATTACGGTTCCACCGTAATTTACGGTGGTGGCCAGATTGAAAACTTTGTTTTTGTTATAAATTGTTTCTCGGACTCGCTTAAATACGTTTTAAGCCCTGTATGACTAAAGCATTTCATGTTTATGAAATGTAGGTACACCTTGGATGCCGGAAGACGATCAAGCTCAACGAAGAACCGAACACGATAAAGACACACGCTTCCGCACTTTGCTACGTTGTAATTTTTAAACAACGAATTTAACCACGTGATGTAGGATAACTCATGATTTGTAAAAGTTTCAACAAACCCGTATTTTTATAGCATGTGTAGTCTTAACTACACATCTAATCGTCGGTAATTACATACAAAATCGTTAATTAGTAACTAGGGTGTTACACTGTGCCACTGGTTTCTTCCTACACCCACGTTTCCAGTCCAATATCCTCCTTCTCTTTTTCGGCTTTGGTTTCTCCTGGGCCTGGAAAGTTAGTGGTTCCTCAGTATCCGCCTAGTAACCAGATGGGTTTCCTGTGGTATCCATATCGGCGCTATGGATAGTAAAGTTTCGGAGTGCTTCCGACAGTTCATTCATGCTGATAACTGTAGGATCGTTTTACCGACCAAACGAGTCGTTCAGAAGAGTTTTTGCTCAATACGAGAGGCAGAAACAAACGTATCGAGGCAATTAAGATTGTAATACACTTTAAACTGTCTTTTGATTGATTTGACAAAGAATTACAGCGAGTAGACACTTCGGTAGCAGTTCGGCACTGAAACCGGAAAGTTGGAACTACTTCAAACGAAATCACAAGGCACCTATTTATAGGCAAGTTAATTTCGCATGAACAAGTTCACACGAAATTACTTTCACACGAAATACATATTTCGTACGAAATTACCAGTTGATTTCGTGTGAAATCACTAGTTAATTTCGTGCGAAATTACACTCTGTAATTTCGTGCGAAATTACCTTCTAACCTATTTTTGACAGTTTTCTCGTATAACGTGCCCTGATCTATCTATACACATACAAGACTTGATACAAGACGAAGTCGACAGACGTATGCACCAACAGACTCCCCCTCGGATGTTGACGAAGTCTTCAGTGTCGAGTCTTCGGTTGTCAATCCTTCAGCCTTTATCAGTCTTCTCGATCTCTCCAAAGTTTCTCCATTGTAAGCATCCTCAATCAATCTCTTTCTCTTTCTCCTAGAATCACAATCTGGCTCTATACTCCTCTTGATCAGGTCTCTTGAATCTCTTAGGTGCTGTTTGTTTTTTGCTAAAAGGTCTTCCTGATGTCTTTTGTCTGCACCGCGTAGACGCGCGCATACTTTTTATTTTGCAGACCATTTGTTTTCTTGAAGTGCTTTTTAAAAAAAAGGTCTTCAAGACCTCTGCCTCAAACAGATCTGGCCTAATGTCTTCAAAGGTCTTCAAGACCTCTTCTACCCTCTTCCTGCTACACACCTCTTCTTCTACACCTCCACCCCCACATCCCGTCACCACCTCCACCACCACCGCCACCTGATACATCACCACCCCTATCATCGGAGAGAGAGAGAGACCGTAGAGAGAGAGAGGGAAAGACCGCAGAGAGAGAAGAGAGAGATACCGTAGAGACTAGAGAGAGAGAGAGAGAGGGGGAGCGACAAGAGACCATCATCATCATCGGAGACCATCATCGAACAAAAAGCCTAAATCGAACAAAACCCCCAAATCGATCTCTGCTACACACCCCTCTCGATCTCTGCTACCGTAGAGAGAGAGAGAGAGAGAGATAAGAGAAAGAGATCGGTGTAGTGGTGATGGTGGTGGCGGTGGCGGTGGTGTAGTGGTGACGGTGGTGGCGGTGGGTTTGCGGTGGTGCTTGGTGGTGGTGATGAAGGCAGAGAGAGAGATAGATCGAGGGAGGAGAGTGTGACGGGGGTGGGTGGTTGCGACGGGGGAGGTTTGTGTTGTAGTGGTGACGGTGGTGGCGGTGGGTTAGCGGTGGTGCTTGGTGGTGGTGATGAAGGCAGAGAGGAGAGAGATCGAGGGAGGTTTGTGTGTGTAAAGTGTGTTTGTGTGTGTCTTCTAAGTGAGAAGATGTTTTTATAAAATAAAAAAAACAAACCCTCTTTTTCTTGCAGACTGCAGACCTTTGGTCCACCTCTTCTCCTACAGATGCCTGCAGATGTGGTCCGCAGACTGCAGACCTTTTCCCGCAGAAAAAACAAACAACACCTTAAAATCATCAGCATCAGCAGCTTACATCTTCAGACTCCCTCTTGATGTCATCAGACTCCCCCTTTCGATAAGCTGGGATCGCAGTCTGGAATTCACTTTTCACAGGTTCTAAGATCGTAACCTGGATTTTCTTAAACTTCATTCCTGCACAATCTCTACTCAAAACATAAGTTTCATACATTTAAAATTTATCAAATTTATATCACTTGCAGTAATAGAATGATCTTACATTTAAAAGTTTCTGATGATCACTTGAAGGCAAACATTCAAGATTTTCTTATTTTAAGCAGACTTTCCCAAACCTGTTCATCAAGCTTAGCACTTGGAATTTTGAAACTTAGCTCTTCAACATCAGTTGTCGAAAATCTTTTTGTATTTTTTTTTAAAATTTATGCTAAAACACACTAAAATCTTTTTAGATTTTTGTATATAACGAAATGCAGTAAAGAAATATATACAAACAATATTTTTGGGAGTTTGAGTAAGAGGATCATATCAGTTTCTGAGACAAATCACCAACACCGTTAAACTTTAAACATTTTAAGTTCTAAACGATTCACTTAGATTGTCAGTATACTGATCCACTTAAATTTTCACACAAAGTTCAACTGTTTCGAGATACGAGATTAATGTTTTAAGCACTTGAACTTATTTGAGTGTCCCACCTCAGAATATACTCCCGTATCCAGATCCCAATATTCAATCTTACAGGTGAGTATACCTAGATGATATCTATAAAGGGTTAAATGCGAGGGCCATGAGAGCTCAGGCAATTGCTTTCGCAAAATCAGAGAGATGATGGCTTCGACTTTTGGTGTGTTCCCTTTAGAGAATCTTTTCTTCAACAGCACATGATTAGCATTTTGGAATGTTTCATCATTTTTTATGCTGAGGGGGGTGCTATATTTCAAGCAAGCATAAAGTATTATACGGGGACTAGGCCATTTCTTCCACAAAATCAGAAGTCCCGGGATAATACCCCATATATCACTAAGCATAAAGACCTAGTATCTCAGAAAGAGGGACATTTCAAACAAGATTTCTGGGGTTACCCATATATCCGAGAGATGTTCCCCACGAGATAAGTAAGTTTGAAATTTAGGTTTATATCTCGACACAATCTACTAAATGTGCAAAAACCTACTGGCACATCATCAGTGAGACCGTTTATCACTATTAAACTTTCCAATTCTTTAGCATGTTGTGATCGTCCACTGATGTACTATCAATTCCTCTTTTTACAACAAGACTCAATTTTAATTTTTCAATGTTTTTGGCTTTTTATGGTTTTATCATGTTTTTGGATTTTTCAAATTTTCGAAATTTCCTAAATTTTTACTCCCCCTAAAATCAAAATATGTTTCAATTTTGATTTTCTGGGAAAATTTGAAAACAAACTGTACAATAAAATAACAACTGTTGTGAATTGCTTCAATTCGCCATCCACTTGGCATAAACAATCAGAACTCCTCCTAACAACAAACTATTTTCTCATTTGATTTCAAAACACTTAAGTTTGTTTTAATCAAAATGGTTTTTCCGGAAAATAAGTTTTGTTGATTTTACCACTTGTAAAAATAGGGATGTGATCATCACATTGTTTTCCAATCAATTGAATGAAAGTTAAATCAAGTTCAACTTAATGACCTTGATTAACCACTTGTAAGTAAAACCTCTTTTTCAACCACTTGTCGGTTTGTTTACCAACAATTACCACTTGTAGGTTGAAATCTCAAGATGCCGATTCCTACTCCACACTTACCAACCTGGGAGTTCCGGCAAGTCAACCTCTTCAAAAACAATTTTTCAAGAATGATGCCGATTCATGCTCCGCGATTACCAACTTGGGAGCTACGACAAGTCAGGTTTTTCAGTTAGAGAGATTCTCACAAGCCTGACGGTCCTTGGGAAATTCCGAGTTGTCAACACCCAGTTTCTTTGTTTTCTTCTCATAAAATTCTTTAACCCCCTTGACCTTCCCATCAATCATTTTTCCAAAAATGTTTTGCACTGTGGGGTTAAAAGCCTTTTCAATATCAAATTCTTTCTTTTCAGAAAAAAATTGATTTGAAATTTCAACTTTACCAATTTTAGATTTCAAATTTTCAACCCGCGATGGTGGAAAATTTGCATCATCCAAAGGCGGAAATTAATTTTCACCCGTTTTCTCAACATGTGACTCCTCTGATTTTATGAAATCAGATTCATCGCCAGACGATAGCTCCTCTGATTTTGATAAATCAGAATCATTGCTAGAACTATCATCAGATTTCTTAACAACCCACTTGTGATTGTCAAGATTCACTTTTCTTCTGTAAAAACTTTTTGAACATTCATCAACCTCAAACTTTGAATTTTTGAAAATTTTAAATTGTTTGGTTGGTGGTTCATTCTCAACAATCTTTTCTTTCAGTTTTTCAGAGACTCCCTGTTTTGTTTGTATTGCCTTTGGACAATTCATGGCAATGTGACCAACTGTTTTACATTGAAAACAGGTTCTCGTCTCTATCTTCTTCTGATCAACACTTTTCTTCGTTTCTTCTTGCTTCTTGGCAAGGAATTCTTTGTTGGATTGCTTTCTGAACACTTGCTCTTTTTCTTCTTCAGATGATTTTCCTGTAACAAAAACAATTTTTGGTTTATAACTTTTCTCATTTTTATGATTTTTCGGTGGAATAAAACCAAGTCCTTTCTTTTTGAAATTACTGTTATGGTTTGGTTTCTTTTGATAACCTGAACCAGAACTGTAACCCTTTTTCTTGTTTAAACGTTGTTGAACTCTTGAGGTGTAAGGTTTAGGTTTTTCAGAAAGATTTACATCTTTTATTTCAGAAATATTAATTTCTGTTAGTTTAAAAACCTTTTTGATCATTTCAGTTTTAACACCTCTTATTGGAAATGCCTCACCAGAATATAATTTGTCAGAATCTTTCAAAGTATATGCTACTTTGATTGGTTCATCATTCAAATTAGATTTTGATAACAAAAATTCTTTATTATAAACCCGTTTGTCCTTTTTGACTGTTGAATTTGACGTGTTGGACTCAGACTTTGACTCTGATTTGGACTCCTCCGTTTCATCCTTATCCAACACCTGATCGACCACTTTCTTTATTAACTCGGACTCATGATCAGTGTCAGACGATGTGAACGTGACATCAATGTTTTCTGGCAAATTATCTGAAGACTCAGACTCCCACTGTAAGTTTGTTGCCTTTTTTACTCTTTCTGAATTTGGATTTCGAGGAGAATATCCATTTTCGACCGGGGGTGGACATTTGTTATAGACAACACTTGGTTTCTTACCAGATGTCTTCACTTCATCATCTTTTCTTGTTTCAGACTTCTTCTCTTCCGAAGTCTTCTCTTCTTCAAACGTCTTCATTTCTTCCACTATGGGGTAAATCCTGTCAACCACAAAAGTAGAACATGAGTAACTTTTTAACAATCTGTTTACTCTCTCGGTTTCTATTCTCTGAGTTTCCAATTTTAACTCAAGCTCAGCACACTTTTCAGTGTAATAATTGACATTATCAAGCTGTCTCATGTATGCTCCTTTAAGTGTCTTCATTGCTATAGCTTGTTCACTGCTCGACTCGTTGTATTGATTCATGGCTTTGTTCAGGACATCATATGACTCTTTCATACTGTTCAAGTTGTGAATCAATTTACTGTTTTGTTTCTTCATAGTCTCACAGTTTTCACAGCTCTCGGTTACTTTTTCTGCAACAGCTTCCTTTTTAATTTCAAACACTGGATTTTCTTTGTCTTGCTTCTTTATCACACAAACTTCTTCTTCAACCTTTATACTTTGCCTGGCTAAATATTTTCTCATTTTTTCTGCCCAATAATCATCAACCATGTAATTATCACCATCATCTTTAACAATTTGAGCAACACAAGCTTTAGCTTTTAAGATCTCTTTGTCTGGACAATAATTATCCCAACTAAAGTTTTCCCAGCTAAATCCTTCTGGTAATCTTTCATCATCTTGATTTATCAGACATGCTTTATTATCAGCTGGAATATATTTATCCCAACTGAAATCTTTTGATGAACTTCCATCATTTTGATTGATCAGACATGCTTTCTTTGAATCTTCAATCTCTTTCCTAGCATGAGCAGTTTGTGGCTGCTGTTGGTGATACGGCTGTTGAGCAACTTGATGATAAATCGCTTTCCGATAGTAGTCATTGTTTCCGAAAGGATTTTGAGCTCCACTAGCTTCACGGTTTGTGCACTCTATCTTGAAATGCCCTTTTTCCCTGCAACGAAAACAAGTTACTTTAGATTTATCAAATCCTAAAGTTGAAACATTTGCATCACGGAAATCATCTCTTCCCGTAATTTGTTTAAACTTTTCGGCTCTTCTCAACACACTTGCCAAACACCATTTTATATCCATCAATTCCATATCTTCAGCATCAACCTGATCGTAATCCTCTTTAGTCAACATAGGATTTCCGATCCTCCCTGCAACCAAACTTCCATACGATTCTAGCACAGTCACCAACAGAGACATATGACTTTTTGCAACTTCTTCCGAGTAGTTCTGATCATTCTCAAGATTTAATGCAATATTGCATTGAAGAACTTTCCCACTCTTTGTTGTTGAGAAATTTGGATCAAACGATGGATATGACGAAAAACCCATTTTGCTACTTGATCCTTGAGATGAACTTTCAGAAGAACTTTTTGCATTGAAGGACGTTTCAATCTTTGGTGAAATATTGGTCTTCTCACTAACACCACTTTTGTAATACAACCCAATGTCTTGTTCTCCATCATAGTTCTTCATTCTTGCTATCTTTCTTTGTTCCATCTCTTGAACTTCCAGTTGTTTAATAAACTCCCTCAATGTTAGCTTGTCAAAATCTGGAGATATGTGCCCCAAGTATCGTGTGGCAACGCATCAGCCAACTTTTCAATCAGTTCATCATTATCTTTTCTGATGTTTAATCTGTTCATATTTTTCAACAAATTGCAATATCTTTCAATGATCTGTTTTGTATTTTCAGTTCTCAATCCACGGAAAAGATCAAATTCTTTCTTCATAAGCGACTTTTTGTTCTTGAGCATTTCATCACTACCAAGAAACTTTGATTCTAATTCTGTCCATATCGAATGTGCACTTCCATTTTGTTGAAGTAGAATCAGAATGTCTTCTTTAATGGCTTGCTGCAAAAGACTAACCATCATTTTTTTCATCTTTGTATTTCCTTTTTTCATCGGCTCCTAAATCTCTAATATCAATTTTCACTCCACCATTTCCAACTGGTCTAGTATATTGAGATTCAGTGTGTTCCCACGCATCTAAGTGATATGCTTGAACCCAAGTTTCAAAACGTTCAGCCCATCCACTGTATTCCTCGATACTCATGAGCTTAGGCGGTTTTTGGGTTATCCCTGTTTCATTTTCAAGCATCGTACTTTGAACTATAGTCATCGGACTAGCAAAGGCATTATAAAACTCGTTCTCCATGATTCGGTTTCAAAATTTTCTAAACTTGATCTTTCAAACGAAATAACCTTCAAACGAAATACCCTTTCAAGCGAAATGAACTTTGGTGCGAAATCACCCTTTCAAACGAAATAACCACTTTGGTGCGAAATACACTAATTTCGTGCGAAATAAGTGATTTCGTATGAAATAACTGGACTTTCAAGCGAAATAATGTGGTTTCGAACGAAATAGGTAATTTCGTACGAAATTAAGTACTCTTTTCAAACATAATGACAATTTGGTGCGAAATAAGGCTATTTCGTGCGAAATTAGAACCTTATTTCGTGCGAAATACTGCTGATGTCATCATCTCGAGCTGTTTTTGTCAAAATTGATCAGGTTTTAAGCCATTTAAAGATCTGAAACTTTCAAGGGTTTGTTAAAACACTATTGCGCGTATAATGTGTGAAATTCAAAGCATTTTGACCGTGAAAACTTGTTAATTTTGAAAAAGAAGGTGTAGAAATCAGATTTTGCAGCTGAATTGGTATGAACTCTTCCTCCTGAGCTCTGATACCACTTGTAGGATCGTTTTACCGACCAAACGAGTCGTTCAGAAGATTTTTTGCTCAATACGAGAGGCGGAAACAAACGTATCGAGGTAATTCAGCTTGTAATACACTTTAAACTGTCTTTTGATTGATTTGACAAAGAATTACAGCGAGTAGACACTTCGGCAGCAGTTCGGCACTGAAACCGGAAAGTTGGAACTACTTCAAACGAAATCACAAGGCACCTATTTATAGGCAAGTTAATTTCGCATGAACAAGTTCACATGAAATTACTTTCACACGAAATACATATTTCGTACGAAATTACCAGTTGATTTCGTGTGAAATCACTAGTTAATTTCGTGCGAAATTACACTCTGTAATTTCGTGCGAAATTACCTTCTAACCTATTTTTGACAGTTTTCTCGTATAACGTGCCCTGATCTATCTATACACATACAAGACTCGATACAAGACGAAGTCGACAGACGTATGCACCAACAATAACACATATGAAGAAACACACACAATTTAAGTTAAAATTTTGTTTATTGTATATTAAATTTTCACAGAATCACAGAATGACAATAAAAAAAATTAAGTATTTCTAAATACTTAAATGACTTAAATTAGTGGCTCTGATACCACATTTTTCTGTCACGGCCCCCGGCCTGGTTTTACCCGGTTCAGAAGCCGCGGGACAGAAATCCGTGGTATTTATATTTAATTTAGCAGCGGAAATATCAACATGATCGTTTTAAACTGAAAACATCCAATTATTTTATTTCACACTTTTGGGATAAAACCCCATAATTTACAATAAAGGAATTTCACGAGGAAATTCTCTGTTTTACAAAAAACATGTTTATTTATTTTATTTACTGAGCCACATTTTTCAAGCTGGTGTGCTATGCGACACCTTCCCTGGTTCACAGTAAATCACCTGAAACATGTTTAAAAAGGTTTTATCAGCGGTGAAATACTGGCGAGTCACTCAAGTTATAAAATGACACGTTAGTTATAGATTACAACATAAGAGCGATTACAATGGCTACTATCTTATTTTTATCTGGCGCCGTGTCACACCCTGGTGACGATGGTCATACCACTATTGGGTCCTTTCACCCAAGTAGTGATGATTGTCACTGTTAGGTTGGTGAACCTAACCGTGAGAAATTAGTAATGTGCACAATACCCCACTTGCCAGTGATTAAAGATAACCAAGACTTAATCCCTGTAATTATAACTCTTGAAAATAATTTGAGTATTGTAAAACATTGTTGATAAAAAGAGAATGACTTACATTGCAAATTTAATTGGACAGAACCTTGCCTACTGATTTAGCTGTGTAACCTAGTTTAAATAACAATGCACACGGAACTAGGTCAGTAACTTAATACAACATTTACGATAAGCTCACGAAATCAAAACCCTCACGACGAATGACAAAGTATAGCCCGAATTCGGGCAGCACTTAAACATCCATCGGATCGGTTTCAATCGATCGGACATTGTATCGTAGCAGGGATCGAGTTATTACCCTTGATCGTAGCAGCGTTTTCCTACTTTGAATGTGATTTTCGAACAGAAAGATTGTGATTTTGATAAATTTTGCGCACACAGACGATCAGCCCATGCACAGGCAATTTATAGCAACTTTTTGGGTTTTACGCGGCCCACGTAAACCCTCACTTAAACCTTACGCGGCCCGCGAGGGCCCCCTATTCTACGTCTAGGGCTAGCGTGTCACGTGTAGGCCCACCACGTGGCTGACACGTGGCCTGGAACGCGTCCCGGTCACCAGATGTCCTGTCGCGGCCCGCGTAAGCCCAAGCTTAAGTCTTACGCGGCCCGCCTGAAATCCAAATTCCTTGTTTTCTTGGTTTTTCATGAGCATTAGGGTTTCAGGGGTCCGGGTTTTCACTTACGGGTCGTTTTTGGACGTTTTTGGTAGGTCCTTACAGTAATCAATTCATAACTCATCAATCCCAAAACATTCCATTATTCTCACATTCTCCCTCTCTCTCTTTATTCACTTTCTCTCTCTAGAAAACCCTAAAAACACACTACATCTCCTCCTTCCTTGATCAAGTTGACGACATCCTTCAAGATAATCATCCATTACCATTCTCGGAAGCTCATCTAGTAATCTACTCCACACACATTTGACTCTTGGTTCGAACCGGTTATACTTGTTAGAAATGCATGCTTAAGGTGTGATGGTTAGCGATTCGTATGATACATGATAACTGTTTCCGTGCAAGATGTTTGCATGTTGACAAAAATCATTTTAATGCTAGAATATGAAGGTTAATATAGGGATTAGGAGTTTGTTGTAGCAAAGCTTGGATTTTTATGATAAAAATGCCAACTTGATGAATGATTTGGGTTTTAGATGATACGGATAATTTAAATTGGTTGTACCTTGCTGAAAGTGTGACAAAGATGTTTGATTTACAAATGTTAGAAGTCCTGGTAAATCTGAAATTTGCTATGAATAATGATTGATGCTGATGAGATGAATGAAACAATGTTAGATATTGTGTTAGATCTATTTTGATGAATGATGAAACCCTGATGAACTATTTGAATAGTTTAAAATATTTGAAATGTTGTGCTTTTGATCTGATTTAGGGTTTGTACGGATAAAGATAGGTGTTAGTGAATCCTGATTGGTCTATGCTAAATCTGATAGGAGTCTTAGAGGTTCCGACTCAAGGCCTGACTCGAAACCTTGGTTTCTCCTGGTTGCGACTGGAGATCCTTTTGGTTGCAACTCGAAATTTCTTGATTTCAAGTCGAGATCCCTTGATTTCGACTGATGTCTTCATATCTGGACCCACTCACAACCCACACACATTTCGCCGCACACTCCAGTTGGACCGTATAACACATTGGGCCGCACACGTATATGTATGATATGTAACTGGACTGCACACTTATAGCTGGGCCCAATATTGTTGGACCGCACACTACATTTCACACGTTGGACTATATGAATTATTGTTGAACTGTTGGGCTAAGTATATACGAAACTGTATAAGAAATTTATGTGTAAGATGATATTGTGTGAATATGTGACTATATGTTACTTATGTGCTACGTGTTGTAATACGTGCATACATGACACTATTTGAATACAAACCTAATTAGACATGGTAACTATAATAGGACGACCAACAACTAAACCAAGTAAACTATGTTCCGAGAAAACCGAGGTGAGTTCACAACTTTTTCTAAAAACATGCATTCCCGGTGGTTGGGAAACGGAACGAAAAACACTATCTCCTTGTGTGGGATACAAACTACATTATCTCCTTGTGTGGGATACGGGTAACACTATATCCTTGTGTGGGATACGAGTATATTCTCCCCTTGCGTGGGACGCTCAGATAATTACTATTTATATTAGATGCAACAAGCGTACTAAACGAAACTATATCACGAAGACCCTACTTTCTATACCGATTAGTCGTCGGGGCGTGGCGAACGGGTTATTAGTTGATAGCGCTATTTAGGTTTCACCAACCTCACACCGTGCCTGGAGAGGATCGGTCGTGAACTAATAGACCTTGGCAAACCGTCAATGATGATAGACATTGACAAAACGAGCCAACAAACAACATGAGGTCGCTAAGTATTCGATATTACGCAGTTTAGTAGCTTACATATGGGGTAGCTCCCCATGGCATGATATAAATAAGTAACTTAACTACTTAAACAAGTTTTAAGGAATTAAAATTGGACAACTCGTGAACTCGCCAACTTTATGTTGATACCCCACTGCATGCTTTGCAGTTTGCAGGTACACAATGACTCGGGAGCTTGCAGCTTGGGGAAGTGTAATGATCGCCTTAACCCGTGTTGGGTTCTTTTAATAATTGTGAACTTGAACTTATGTTTGAACCATTTTACTTATGCTTTCGCTTTTCTCTTAAAAACACTGTTTTGAACTTAAAAACTTTGACTTAAACTTAAATTGTCACTAATCGTATTGGTTGGGTGAAACTATTTTACTACTCCCTCTGTCCTATTAAAAGTATCTATTTTGAATTTTCAAAGTCTTTATTTATAAACTTTGACCTTAAATATTTTTGTTTGTGTTAGATAATACTTGATGAAAGTTATATGATTTGAGTGTGTTTTACAAGTGTTTTTATCGGGTTAATTTTTATCAAGTTTTATATAACACAAAAAATATATAATTAAAGTCAAAATTTATAAATAAAGACGTTGAAAATTCAAAATAAGACACATTTAGTGGGACGAAGGGAGTATTATTATAATTGTTCAGTATGATTGGTGGCTGGATCTTAGTCAGTCATACGTCTCGCGGTAGTACTCCGCGTGTGGAATTGGTGGGTGTGACACATTTGACTCGGTCATAAAAAATATATCCCAAGTCTGAACCTTTTTAAGTATGCCTATTTGTTTATTTTTAAAAATCAAATGAGGCTGGTAACAAATAAAACAAAAGACACGGATTAGGCTATTAGACCAAATCCAATACAATGCATTTGAGATGCATTTGTGACATGTATGATGAATTGAAGGGGAGGGGGGGGGGGGGGGGTAGAAATGTTATTGGCTAAGTGCGTGCATTTGTGGAGAGATAATGATATTTTGTGAGTAGTGAGGTCTTTAATAAGAAAATAGGAAGGATAAAAAAAAAAGTTAATATAAGATGATGTGGCATTTTTTCTTTTTCTTTTTTTTGCAAAAATTGATCTTGCATTGATGATGGTCTTAAATTGAATCTTTGAAGTTGATAAGTCTAACAACGTTACAACTTATAAATCTTTAATTCTAAAATCCCTGTCTCTACTCACAATATGGAAAATAAGAACTCGAGTGACCGTGGATATTAAGCAATAGTTGCGGATCCAAAGGTCCTGAAAAGACAAAAAAAAAACAGTGATATACGAAGCTTGAAAAGTATTCTTTCTAAAGCAACTCTTTTCATCCCCAGGCTACTTTGGTCATAATCGAACCCTTTTTTAGAGTTGATTCTTTTTTAAAGGACCCATTTCGTCATAATCAAACCCTTTTTAATAGTTGATTCTTTTTTAAGGACCCATTATGGTCCATACCCTTTTTGCTATGCTCAGAACCTGTTTGAACCTGCTAGAGGGGACGACTCGATCTGACCTTTTTGTTAGGCTTACTAATAATTTAAACTTACATCCATAAACCCCCTAGATTTCCTCGAGTTCAAGGGCTTTTTTTAACGAAAATTTTGAATCACTGACAGACCAATGGAGTATAATCGTGCCACCAGCGGAACCACCCAATCATATCCATCTCCACTAGGCAATAATGACTATACACCAATTCAGAGAGGAAACCCAATAAATTTGGGAAAAAAATCCCCTTTATGGGAATCAAACACATGACTAATGGTCCCTATGCCTTATCTCACTTCCAAAATATCACAAGACTATAATGCCATAGGCTCAAGTTCAAGTACTTAAATCACAGAATTGAAGAAAGGTCCATACAGATCTAGGCCTGGTTGAGTTAATAAAAATTTCATTAATTTCTACTTTAATGTACAAAAATTCCCAATAACAAATGTTTATTAGAACAGTTTATAAGCAACATTACATACAAGAAAAACAAAGTTGTATTTGGTTAAACTACTTTTTAACCAAACAATAACCATGGTCATTACTCATTATAACTTTTTATGAGTCTTGTAAGCCTTAGTGACAACAGATAATAGACCATAGCAAGTCTTATTAGTCTTGATTTTTCTTACTGGACCATAGTGGGCTTAGTTAGGTCATACGGACTTATATTCCCATATCCACTGACTTAACAAAAAGAGTTCCCTTTATAAGCCCAATTCCACCCAATTAAATAATTGCCATCGTCTTTCGTTTTCTTTTATTCCAATTCGACAATAAGCCCAATAACCTTCACCCTTTTCTTTGGTTGTTTAGTCCATAGCCCATTTAATTATTTCTTCTTTTTCTATTTTTTCTAACCACAAAAAATTAACTGAGTTAGGGCTAAAAGACATAACTTGCAAGGTTTACAAACATCGAGTATGTTTTCTGTAATTATTAAAGATAAAGGACACAGTTTGCAATAAGTGACATACATGAAGGACAATTTTTGTAATTTACTCTATATAAAAAGAACTAAACGTGAGGTAAGTTTGATAACATTTATGCTTGTGATTCGATTACTTATACATTACCATTCATAATCGGTTTCGAAAAAGAAAATATTGGAACATAGGTAAATAGGCACATCACAAATGACTTACTCAAATTTTTATAAAACATCGTATTTTAAATGTTATAAGAATACAGTTAAAATTAAGTATATTTTAAACAAAAGAATTGTAAGTCTAGAAAATTAATTTATATTGTAGTGTTCACTCGTAATGCAAAACTGATATTTGCAACCGAAAATTGCCATGTGATGTACGTTTTTACTAATTAAAATTTCAACTAAACAAAATGAAACAATGATCATTTTAGTTAGCATTATAACCTAGTGACATTTTGGTGGTGGGATAAGGCTTATGACCATTACGTCATGGATTCGATTTCCACAAAGGGTTTTTTTCCCAATGTTTTAGGACTAGACCGAAGGTCGACCCGATCGCCTTACGGGGTCAAAGGTCGGACCGGTCCGACAAGTTCAACCGGATTTAAGACCCGGATTACGTCATAAATTATATAAAAATATAAATATAAATATAAAATATAGAGATCACTTAGCCTTTGATGCTCCAAGCGGTTCCTTCTTTTGGTGTTGATTATCTCAAAAACACTCCAAGTGGTTCCTTCTTTTGTAGACCTAAGTGTAATGCGCATATAGGAGATCATTTAGGGCATTTTTTAATTAAAAAAAAAACCCGGCTCGACCTTAACTAGAGATGAACCGCCGGCCCGACCGCCCGGATCCCGGCCCGACCTCCGGGTCGATGTTGAAACGGGTTAAATGCAAGAACCGGCCCAGTGATGCTTCGGCTCCCGGTCGGACCGGTCCGACAGGCCGGCCCGGGTTTAAAAACATTGTTTTTTTTCCCCAAATTTATTGGGTTTCCTCATGAATTGGTGTATAGGTATTATTGGTTAGTGAAGATGGATATGATCGGGTGGTTTAGCTAGTGACACGATGATAATCTAGACTATCTAGTGGTCCGTCAGTGATTCAAATTTGCCGTTCAGAAAAAAAGTTAGCTTCATCATAAATACGGATAAATAAAATTAAAGAAAAACATAGAACAACAAATATGGATAAAAAAAAATTAAAGATAAACATAGAACATCTTTTATTATTATTTTTTTGAACGGCGACGTGCCAACCATCGTGACACCGAGCGCTATGGCCAAGGTCGATTACTCGACCGCCGCCAGTCCCTTGGCTCTCCCAGATGCGCGAAAACCGACCTCCACCTGTCCGAAGACAAGACAGTGGAATAATCGGTAAAACCTCTCCTCCCATCCAAGGCGAACCGGCGCCACCCGTATTTGCCCTTCACCTGGAGGTCGCAGAAAATAATGGGGATACTGGGAATCGAACCTGAATCACAAGAAACACTAATTGTTTCCCCCAATCACTCCATCACTACCTCATTGACATTATTTATTTAATTAACATTAACATTTAGGAATAATAAAGAAACATATAAAAAGGTTAAAAGTCAGGAGAATAATAGCTCTTTCTAGGTGAATTTATTTGTCTTGCTGGGGAAAATATAATGAAGAAGGCTTGTTTGAGTATTTAAGTTTAAGTAGGCTTTAGGGTGTTGAGCCACTCAAAATAGTCAGAATGATCACCTTTTGTAGTAGTGATTTCTCAAGACACTCTTTGACCACATGCAACCACTGCATGACAAGCAGATTCTGTAACCATTGCATGGCAATCATGCAGTTGGGCAACAGTTAAAATCAACACTCCATTAATTCATTTAAAATATAATTCAAATTTCATAAATAATTAAAAATTTGTCTTAAAACATATACTACAATTGTCTATGGATTTATAACATAGTGGTATCTTAGGGGTGGGATAAAACTTTAAGACTAATAGGTTTTGGGTTCGATTTCCACAAAGGGGAGGTCCATATTTATTGGGTTCCTCCTGAATTGGTGTATAGCCATTATGTCTAGTGGAGATGGATATGATCAGGTGGTATCTTGATGGTGAGATAAGACTTTAAGACCAATAGGTCTTGGGTTCGATTCTCACACCGGGGGAGAGGGGTTGGGTTTCCTCCTGAATTGGTGCATAGGCATTATGCCTAGTGGAGATGGATATGATCGGGTGGTTCTGTTGGTGGCACGATGATACTCCAGTGGTCCGTCAGTGATTCCAAATTTGCCTGTTAAAAATACATATAGCACAATTGTTTTTTACTTTCTCTGAACCTCGTACACGATATTTTTTTAATACAAGAGAAATATATATATAGAAAGAGTTTTATAATAAACTTACATGGCCGGCCCGGGGGTGGGCGGGGAGGACCATCGGCCAGGGCCTGATATTTCGAGAGACACGTGTTTTTATGAAAAAACCCGATATGTATATGTAAAATATTTTTTTAATAGGGTACACTTATACAAACACCAACGTAGGCGCCCTTACAATACTATTATTATGGTTTAGATTAGTTATTAACCCCTTTGGCATTAGGTTTAGACTTTTAGTGAGCCTAATACCCAATTTCGTTAAGGTCTAAGAGAATATTTTTTCGAGCTCGAACATGGTAAACGAATTCTCAGGGCCGACCCTGGAAACTTATAAACCGTACATTAATATCTAAGGATTTTGTTAATACATTTGACAAAAAAGTCAAAGTTCATAAAAAAAGTTAGAAGTTTACTTTTTTTTTTTTGTCAAATTTCCTTAACCGTAAATGTTTAATAACAAAATATTAATGGAAATATGATTCAAAAGTAATTGCATCATAAATAAATAACTGCCACCAACATTATCCATATCCATAGAATTTAATTAATGTAAACAATGGATAAATGGTGTAAGTGTGTGTATATAAAGACAAGCCACAACACATGCATAGACAATCACAAACTTGTTTCTTTCTCATTTTCAATGGCTTCTTCAATGTGCTTGCTTGCCTGCCCTATTCTCGGTTACAAGAGTTCTATGGCCCCAAGTTGCGGTTTTAACATTTCGAAGCCGCTATATGCATCGCAATCATCGTCAACGTCGGTCACCACGGCTGAACCCGTGGTGGTTAGACGATCAGCAAACTATGACCCAACATTGTGGTCATTTGATCACATTCAGTCACTCTCTAGTAATTACACTGTATGACTGTCGTTTTTCCTGTTGATTAACATAACTTCTAGCCTTCTAGGTTAATCATGTTCAAGATTTAACTTGTATAAATGCAGGGAGAAGATTATATGGCACGAGCGGAAGCGTTAAAGGACACGGTTAAGATGGTAATCCGACGCCAAGTGGGAAATGTATCGAACACCCTCGAGCTGATTGATGATTTGCAAAGACTCGGAATTGCTTATCATTTTGAGAATGAAATAAGTGATGTATTGGCTATGATTTATGCCAGTTATTTCGAAACTCAAACAAAGTGGGATAGCATGAGTTTGAACCTTAAAGCACTTGGCTTTCGACTCCTTAGACAACATGGTTATCAAGTTCCTCAAGGTAATATTATAAATAAATTAGTAATTCTCTTTTGTTGTTGGTATATATATTCTAGCCATGCAAACGTATAGAACTCAAAATGTGCATGTTTTGTACACATTTATAAGTATGTCAAAAACTTTTTATTTTTATCATTGTCTATATGCAAACTTAATATATCTGTTGCAAGGGCGGAGCTTTTAAGGGGCAAGGGGGTGCACTCGCCCCTCGCAAATATTTCGGTTACTTTTTCTGATTTTCGTTTGAATTTTTTAAAATTATATTGGTCCCTTCTGCCAGTTATTTTCCTTAAAAATTCCCCGCCCCTACCAAATTTATTCTCCAAAAAAATTATACATATTTTCGTATTGAGTTAAAAAAATGTGAAGAATGGCGTTATTAATAATTTTTTTAAAGTTGTTTTTAAACTTGAAGTGACTTTAAATAAAGTCCAAAACTAGTTTGTATATTAATGAAACTTGAGGGTTCAAATTTAGTTTTTTTATGTGTAAGAGCGAGTCCTTTGAACGAATGAAGATTATTTAGTTTTATCTGGAGTTATTATTGTCTGACTCGACCTAAATCGAATAGCCGACCCGAACACATTACCCGAAACGTAGCGATAGGAAAAAAAATTAGTAACTTATTGTTGTTTAATTGTTTTATATGTAGAGATTTTTATCAACTTTAAGGACAAGATTCAAAATGCCAAGCCACAAGTAATGGAAGATATGGTGAGTGTGCTTAACTTGTATGAGGCTTCTTATCTTTGTTTCGAGGATGAAAGCATTTTAGACGAAGCTAGAGACTTGACAACCAAATATCTCAAAGAAAACATGGGAAACATAAATGAAGGTGTAGGGTCATTAGTAAGCCATGCTTTGGAGTTTCCATTGCATTGGAGAGTCCCAAGGGTAGAGGCCAAATGGTATATTGATATATACGAAAAAAGAATTGGCTCTAATCCCATACTATCCGAGCTAGCAAAACTGGATTTTGATATGAGCCAAGCGATCCACCTTGAAGATCTAAAACACTCGTCACGGTATCATTCATTCCTCCTTTATACTTTTTCTTTTAACGACTATAAACGACATTTTATTAGAACTAGCAAGGTGCTAGACACCAAATATACACAAAGGGAAACAAAACAAATACAAAGTTCAGTTTAAAGTTGGCACGGCAAATATTTTTAGTTAAATGGGTCGGGTTGGTGTTTCATGCGTTCATTTATTTAATTTTAGTCGTTTAAAAATTATTATTTTTATTTGTAACGTAACTACGTTTTGCAAAATTCAAAAGGTGAAGAGAAATGTATCTTAAAAAAAGTTGTAGTTTAAACATGATTGTTTTATATACACATGTATTTTTTAGGAGGGATATAATTTTAAAGTACTATTATGCAGATTGAAATATAATAGAAAATGTTTTGTTTAAATAAGTTGTATTTGTGTTAACCCGCTGATACACCAGGCTGATGTGTCTTACACGATTTACAAGTTTGTATATTTTTATAACTAGAATTACCACCCGCCACAATGCGGCGAGAGTTCCTTAGTTATATATCATTTTAGATGAAAGGCAAATGTTTCTCACATGACCACAAGCATGTGTGTAAAATCGAGGAAAAAATAACTAAGTCGATCTGACTCGCGCGTTGCGACATACCTATTAAACGGGGAAAATATACGCGTTTTATTCACGCCATATTGTCAATATTAGAGTCTAAAAAGAATACTATTAATTAATATTGGCCTCAAAATCTTAAATACAGTTAGAGACATCTAATAGCGTCTAAAAAGAATACTATTAATTAATATTGGCCTCAAAATCTAAAATAATTTAACTTTTTTTTTTTTGGGTAACAATGCATATGGGTAGGTGGTGGAAGAATACAAGATGGGATGAGAAATTAAGCTTTGCTCGAGATCGATTGGTGGAGCACTTTATGTGGTCTCTTGGTTTTAGCTACCAACCAAAGTCTAGTCTTGAAAGGAGAATACTCACAATGGTTAACTCCCTCATTACAACTATCGATGATGTTTATGATGTCTATGGGACTTTGGGTGAACTTGAACAATTCACTGATATTGTTGACAGGTTAATGCTGCTAATATACTCTTACTTACCTATGCAAGAATTACATTTTTATTAACTACCATCACCACACGCGTTTATAATAATATCTAGAGACATGTCGCGCGTTGTGTCTTGAATTATTTCTAATTTGTAGATGGGATGTGAATGCAATCAAAGACCTTCCAGATTATATGAAGATATGCTTCCTGGGATTCTACAACGCCGTAAATGAGATCTCGTATAGCATACTTACAGAGACAGGATTCTTTGCGCTTCCGTATCTTAAGAAAGCAGTAATTATATTTATACCATCTTCTTTCAACTATAAAACATCTTTGGTCTTAATTCCTATGACCATTATAACATTGTAATTTAATTCGAGTTATAACATGATTTACTACTTGCTTGCAGTGGGCGGATTATATCAAGACATACATGGTAGAAGCACGCTGGTACCATAGCGGATATAAGCCAACACTCCAAGAGTACTTGGAGAATGCTTATATATCTATTGGGGGTCCGATAATACTCAAGAATGTTATTTGTTTAACATCATTTAGTTCAAATGAAGAGATGATGCGATGCGTGGAAAGCGCTGGGAATATAATTCGCTACTCGTCAATGATCTTCCGACTTGCTAATGACTTGGGGACATCCTCGGTATGTCGTTTTATTAATTTAATATATATATACACACTTAGGGACGCACCAAGAGGGTCAAGAGTACACAATCCTGACTTAGACCCCCTAGTTGTAATATTGGCTAAAAAGTTATGGTTCCGCCATTGCACACACTTGATTGTATATTTTGTATTGCTTTATATTCATTTAAGTAATGCATTATTCGTAGGACTTTTCTAATAAAAAAAACTTATTTATAATGAAAATGTTTCACACGCCAATGATACAAACTAAATAAGGTGAACCTTTTCTTGTTACTTGAAGGAGGAAATTGCAAGAGGGGATACTCCAAAATCAATCCAGTGTTACATGCATGACAATGGCGCAACCGAAGAAGAAGCAAGAATGTACATCAAAGGTTTAATCCTGGAGACGTGGAAGAAACTTAACAAAGAACGAGCCTGTGGTTATTCTCAGTTTTCAAAGGAGTTTATCGAGTGTGCTACAAACATACCAAGGATGACACAATTCATGTACAATGACGGAGATGGGCATGGTCATCCTTACATTACTGAATCTCATGTGTTATCACTGTTGTTCAATCCTATTCAAGGGATTTGATTAGCTTTCAATGCAGGTGGACTTATTTCTAAAATAATGTAGCGTATGATTCCTATTTGTACTTGCCACCAAGTTGAAATATCGGTAATGGAGATTGAATGGTTATGTTGAACGTTGTCCAGATGTATGCAACACCTATAACTGACTGTGTGTATAAACGAGTGTGGAAAGACCATCTCCATGTTGGCTGGCACAACCCCCTTGAATATCAGACAAATAAACCCAACATAAAAACAAACAACTCGACTACAAACATGGAACTTTTAACCAACTAAAAATAAACACATCCTATACTTATCTTGACTACAAACTATAATCATCTTCCGAAAACACACTGGAGTCATGCTGCTTGGCTGTAGTCTTCTTCCTGGGACAAAGCCGCCCATTGTGTTCCTCTTCTAGCCGATTACTTCTGTCTTTCTTCCGATACTTGGTGTGTGCGTGCTCTAAAATTACTCACCAGCTAGTTAGCTTGCCTGCTTGTTTATTTCCTCTTTGATGGTGTGGCTACTTAATTGTTTAGTTTACGTTTATGCGGAATATAATTAAGCATTGCATTGGGAAAGATATTGTTGATAATAATAGAACAGGCTGTAAATATAAACGTAGAAAACATCACCGCATCAGTCGGACCAACCCCACTAGTTCTTAATATTTACCTGTTGATCCAACCAAGGAGCTGGTCTTGATATGTTTACATGTATCATGTATGTTGTTTGAAATATTACCTTTTTTTTTGGAACTGAAAATTTCATTAAACATGCCAAAACCCCTGCTAGCAATTGTAACTTTTTTTTTTCTTCTCAATTATGTTCTTGAGAGCAAGATGCTCAATCTGAGACAATTAAAAGACAGAATACATAAATAATCAAACCATTGTAAATTCATAGATGTCTTGATATGAACTTTCAATACAGTTATCTAGAGATGACAAAATATGATCCATTTACTTACAAATGGCGATCGCGGTTATGTTTTATCACCAATGGGTCAAATGGGTAATATGAAAAAAGTTGGCTATAGAGAAAATGGGTCGAGATTCGCCCAAAAGCGCATTTTAAAAGCATAAATACTTCTGACATGTTCAAATTGACACACTAATTGTTTATTATAAAAACAAAAGTTTGGACAAAAGGAGCTTTGCCTTTGACCCATAACCCGACCCATTCATTTTACCACCTCTACATTTATTGAGTAAAAAGAAATAAATGAGACCTTTAGTTCTTCGATATCGTTCAGACTAGTTTAGCGGATGATATACTCGCCTACGGATGTTCTTCTCATCATATTGTTGCTGTGATGAATATTCAAAAAAGTTACAATAAATACATATAAACCAAAATAATGTTTGTTAGGGGACTGGGGGTGGTCCGTGATGACACCCCCATCACTCGTTGTTCTTTATAGCACACCGCCGCCACCACCTCCCATCACTCGTGAACTTTATCACTCGTGGACAAACTCCACGAGTTGATGCCCATTCCGTGATAATTAATGTGAGGGGGTGTGGGGGTTTATTGTTGGGTGTTGTGAGTGATGATCACCGCCACTGAAAAAGGTTGTGAGCGATGAAATAATGGTTGATGAGATGGCGGAACTTGATTGAATATTGTGAGTGATGGAATTTGTACCACCCCCAGTCCCCTTAGTTTTGTAATATATAAAAAAAACCAGTACCGCCTTTAAGCAAAATGTTCAGATAGATAGTAATCAAATGACAAAAAAAATGCCATTCTAATATTCTTATTTTTTATAACATTTTCAAGTTAAAGTAAGGGGGATAAATAATAGGTTTAACTGTTAAAACAAACGGTGGTAAGTCTGACCCGTTTATTTATGTATGGATCAAACTAGTCCAATGGGTCAAATCACTTAAACTAATAGGAGAACGTCAAGCAGGTTGAAGGTTGCCATTTGCCAAAAGTGTATTTTTAATTTTTAATAGAGTAAACTGCCATTTTGGTCCATGTGATTTGGCCAGTTTTGCCATTTTAGTCCAAATCTCAAACTTATTACATTTGGGTCCATGTGGTTTGCATTTTGTTGCCATTTTAGTCCAAAATTCAAAAACCCTATTTTTTTTACTATTGCAACCTCCTATTTTGTCTTTTAGTTCAGGGGCATTTTGGTCATTTTGCTTTTCATTTAACATTTTCTTAATTCAAAAATTAATATATATATATATATATATATATATATATATATATATATATTAATATACACACATAAGCAGTTCATCATCCCAACATAAATCAGTCTACTCTCTCTCTCTTCTCTCTCTCTAGCAAACACAGGGACTTCATCCTCTTCACATGATAAAAAACCCCAGACCAAGCATCCTCTTCACATGTATAACCCTCGATCTCTCTCTCACTAAAACAACACAGATACACACACACTCTCTCTCTACACAGCGGTGGTGGATGGACGGCGAAGACCTGTATCTCTCCTCCATCCTTCTTTCTTTTCAGGTCTGTAAATAGGGGGTGGTGCACGATGACTGATTATGATGATGATGACTGATGATGATGATGGACGGTGATTATGATGATGATGTAAGGGGGTGGTTGACGACGGCAGTGGAGGTGGTTATGGTGTGGCTCGGGTTTGGGTTTGCTTTAAGTTTGGTGAAGGTGGTGACGGCGGCAACTCCGGTGATAGGGATACATCGTCTGGTAAGTGATAATGTGAGTATTTGGGGATTTTGGGTGTTTTATGAAGTGTCTAGTGAATATTTGGGGATTTTGAGTTTTTGTAATGAGATGGTTAAAGCTGGATTTTCAGCTTCAGAACAGGCTCTGTTAAGATTAATTGATGGGTTTGTTATAAATCATAAGTTAGATGAAGCTTTGAGGGTGTTTTCTGTACTTAGTTTGAATGGTTATAAGCCCTCGGTTTCGTTAGTTAATCGCGTGTTAGGTGTGCTTGTGGAGGAAAATAAGGGGATTAAAGATGTTTTGTTTGTGTATAAGGAGATGGTGAAAGCGGGTATTTGTCCAAATACGGAGACGTTGAATTGGGTAATGCAGGCTTTGTTTGATGTTGATTGGGTTGATTCGGCATTGGATCAGTATCAACGGATGGAGAAAAAGGGGTGTTGTGCGAATAGCCGGACATATGAGATTGTGGTGAGTGGGCTTATTGGTAAGAATCGGTTGGATCAAGCTCTTGTTGTTTTGAGTGATGTTTTTGAAAGTGGGTGTGTTCTGGTGGAGGTCCGAACAATCTCAGATCCGTCATCGGAGTTCCTTTCTCAGATCCACACATCTTTATTCCCCAAATCTCAGATCCGTCATCGAAGTTCCTTTCTCTCTCCTCTCTCTCTCTCTGATCTCCTGAACAGACATGTGGTGAGAAGGGGGAGGAGGTGGCGGTGGTGGTGGTGCTATAGAGAGAGAGAAGAGAGAGAGAGAGAGAGGAGGTGGCGGTGGTGGTGGTGCTATAGAGAGAGAGAGAGAGAAGAGAGAGAGAGAGAGAGAGCTTGATCGAGGAATTAAACAGACAATTAATATACACACATACATATACAACAAATGAAATTTAGAAAATGACCAAAATACCCCTGAACTAAAAGACAAAATAAGAGGTTGCAACAGTCAAAAAATAGGGTTTTTGGATTTTGGACTAAAATGGCAACAAAATGCAAACCACAAGGACCCAGATGTAATAAGTTTGAGATTTGGACTAAAATGACAAAACTGGCCAAACCACAGGGACCAAAATGGCAGTTTACTCTTTTTAATAAAAACAAGTTAAGAAACCTCCTAAGTCGTTTTGTTCAACAACTTAGATCAATATTGTATAATATTATGTTTGTAATCTTATAAAAAAACATTAAAACAGGACAAAAAGGTAATTGCGGGTCGATCAACCCAGCCATGTTAAGAAACCTAACCTGCTTGACCCTCAAGGCAATTAGGGGTGTAAACGAACTGAGCTCGAACTAGAGCTCGGCTTGTGAATAGTTTTTTCTGGTTCAGCTTATTTATTATATATTATTTTATAATTTTTAGATAGTTATAATCTTACATATAAACATAATATATTTCTTTTAATTATTTTATCATAACTTTTTATTTAATTATAACTATTATATAAATATAGAATTTAATATATCAAATAAAAATAATATATGTAAATGCACTCGTTTGTTAAATAAGTTTAAGCTCAAGCTCGTTTACATAAATAACTTATTTTTAGTCTCGATTTCGGCCTCGAGATGGCTCATCTACACAATTAGGTACGATTCTTAACTTTGATTTTCTGATCACACTTTTGTCGCACGAATAGACCCAACACTTTTTGCCAACCAATTGAGGATCCCGTCATGTTGAGATCTAACACCATACACTCCTCAAAATGGTTCATTATTCTTTATTACTATTTGTAAATGGTTCATTTTTTTATTTTTCACGTAAAGGTGATCGAAGTTTTACATTAAACATCGAGACAATATTAACCACCCAATATAGCGGTGTCACGTACAATATACGAAAAATAAGTAAATTATTTAATCATCACCGCATAAGTTGGTGGTCAGCTGCTTTCCATCCCCCAACATTCAAAGCTTTATAACCGAATTCTTCAACTCCACCTAAAAATATTTATTACCCACTACTCATCATTCTTCACCTCTTCCTCCATTATTACAAATAACACTTCGTTTTTATTAATTTATCATGTATAATAATATATTCATATACCAAAAGGATACTTAAGTCATTCACAAGTTTTAAACTATATATATAACTAGGGATGGGCATGTTTTCCTAAATATACGTACCCGTATCCTGTATCCTGTATCCGTACCGTACCGTACATGTACCCATACTGATTTTAGGTATTCGATACATGTATCGGTACTCAATTTTATTGATTTTGGTATTCGATACTGACGAGGTATGACCCCAATCGGATAATCCAACCCGGTCATTACCTATTATTTTATTATAAATAAACAATTATAAATATTTGTTCTAGAATATTCCATCCTGCACGGATAGGACACGCAACCAAATCTCCAACTTTTTGGAAAGATCATGCAAATCCCTAACTTATAGGAGCCCATCCTAAGTTAAGGGAAACCCTAATCATAAACTATAAATAGAGGTAAACGTATAAGGTACAAATCATCTAATTCTCATACAACTTCTCTTTCTCTATACTTTCATACTCCCAAACCCGAGACTTATTCTCACGCCGGAGGGTGGTTACAGGAATAACCCCATTCCTGTAACGAGTCCTAACGGTGTTTCTGTTTTGCAGTCTGCCCGTTCAGATCATTGATACTTGAAGTCTTCATCGGATACTACCGTAAGGTCAGTGTTTCTTCAGATACTTTCGGTATTGGTACGAGTACAAGTAAAATAGGGTACCTGGTATTGAAATTTATATAGAACTTGAAAAGTTTTTTTATATTATGTTTTATTTCTTAGTATTTATGGTACTTGTATTGATTTTACCTATTTGGTACCCGTATCGCATTTGTACTATCACTTTTACCTATTTGGTACTCGCAATATATTGGTATTCATGCCAATTTTACCTATTACTACCCACACGAGTGCTCAAAAACTAAAATAAAAACAAAGTGGTAGCAAAACGGGTACCGTACCAATATATTCGGTACTGTATCTGGTACTCACTTTTGTTAAAATTCGATACCTACCAATCTCATCCCTATATATAGCCACCAAAACCTCTACAAAGGGCCATATCAACCATGCCACCTTCCACCACCACATTTGTTGCCACCACCACCATCCTCCTCCTCCTTACCACCACCACCACCTCCATCGCCACCCAACGACCATTTAACAAAATCTACGCATTCGGCGACTCTTACACCGACACCGGAAACACCGCATCCAACAGCGGCCCAAACGCCTTCACCTACGTCTCCAACCCGCCATACGGCACCACATTCTTCCACCACCCCACCAACCGATACTCCGATGGCCGTCTAGTCATCGACTTCGTAGCCGAATCACTCTCTTTACCATACTTGCCACCCTACCACAACCCCAAAGCTGACACCTCGTACGGGGTCAACTATGCCGTTGCAGGGTCAACGGCCATACCATACTCGTTCTTTGTCAAAAATAACCTTACTCTTGACATACAACGTCAGTCTTTACAAACTCAACTTGCTTGGTTTAACAAAGACTTGGAGGGGCAAAAGTGTAAAAGTGCAAAGTTAACTCCTAAAGAATGCAAGGCGGTGTTTGATAATGCATTGATTTGGGTGGGTGAAATTGGAGCCAATGATTATGCGTACACCGTTGGATCTAACGTTGAAAGTAAAACAATTCAACAGCTTTCTATTCGTAGTGTCAATGGATTTCTAGAGGTAATTGTAATATATGATTTCTACTATTTAACTTTTGAAATATTATAAATAAACTAGCTTTAAAATATTAATAAACGAAAAATATATATTCTAAATTTTTATTAAAATTTATCAAAAGAATTCTTAAAATTATGCAAGTGGGCACGTCTATCAACATGCAAACATCAATCAAAAACATCCTAGGATGGATCCATACAGTACAACGTTAATGGGTCGTTCGTCTTGGGAGGGCTAGCTTAACGTTATTGAAGGTCTCAAACAAATGATTAACAATACGATTTATTTTTGTCGATGGCTTCTTAGCGTAGTAGCACCCGCCTGGTGTTAACCCCATCAAGGTGATGCTAGTTGAAGTCTCACAAAGTGAGTAAAAACATTCACAATCCTTCCATTGAGTGTTAGGGGGAGTGAGGGTGGTTACAAGTGATGGAATTCCATCATTCACAAACATCCAATCATGTTCCGCCATGTCAGCAACCACTATTTTATCACTCACAAGCATTTTTTAGTGGCGGTGGTCATCACTAGTGATGGAATTCCAACGTACAAGTATTAATACACAACGTACAAGTCATACACATACAATCAATTTTTTACAACGCGTTCTTTTTTTCACGAGTGATTGGAGTGGTGGCGGCGGTGTTCCAAAAAAAAACGAGTGATAGAATTCTATCACGCTCCCACCCCCACTCCCCTTATTCATATTATAAAAAGTGATTGTAAGTGGAGAGAAAATGTTAATGTTATGTATATTTGAGAAGACATTGTTCACTCTTTAGAATTTTTAATATATTTTGAAAATGGTTGAGAGTAGATGAGAGAGAAAAGATAATGATAAAGGTATAATATATATTATTTAATTAAAAAAAGGAAAAAATGTAGTGTTTTTTAGTGTAATTATAATGTAAAAATAATTGAAAGAATGTGAATCCTCTAATAGGTGTGTTCGTCCGTTAAAAAAAAAAATTACAAACTTTTCAATGATCAAAGATACGGAGACAATAATTTGTTCAGTATGCATTAAATTTTGTACCGCCTAATTATTGACTTGTACATGCATCAAAGTTGTATATAATTCTGAACATTCTGTTTTGCTAGGCATTGCTTGACAAAGGTGCAAAATACATGGTTGTGGAAGGCCTTCCGACAACCGGCTGCTTAACCCTCTCCATGTCGCTCGCATCGGAGTCAGACCGCGATGACATGGGCTGCGTCGGTAGCCTCAACAAGCAAAGCTACGACCACAACACCATCCTCCAAACCAAAATCCGAGACCTCCGGCAAAAGTACCCGGAAACCGTCATCATTTACGCTGATTACTGGAACGCTTACCGTTCCGTTATCAAGAACGCGCCTAAACTAGGCTTCAAGGAGCTTTATAATGTGTGTTGTGGGTCAAGTGGCGAACCATACAACTTCGATGTCCTTGCTACTTGTGGGTCCCAGTCTGCGAGCTCGTGTTCAAACCCTTCTCAGTATATCAACTGGGATGGAGTTCACCTAACCGAGGCTATGTATAAGGTGGTTGCTGACTCGTTTCTAAAGGGCGGGTTCACTCATCCGCCGCTTGGGTCACTGTTTAGCAGTAAACAATACTCCGGCTAGATTACCATGAACATGTTTCCTAGTTTTCGTTGTTCAATGTGTTTTCTCGAGTCTGCGACTATGGTCTTAGACTCTTAGCGAATAGCGTATGTAGGATTTGCGTTTTCTCGAGTCTACGACTATGGTCTTAGACTCTTAGCGAATAACGTATGTAGGATTTGCGTATCAATGTTTTTCAGGTGAATGATTACGTTTGGTTCTTGAGCATCATGAATGCCATATTATATATACTATTATACTATACTACAAAAGGAAGTGTCGGCTGATTGATTCCATTGGCCAAAATGGGCGGCACCTTTAAATTGTTTTTTTTTTTTTTTTTTTTTTTTTTTTTTTTTTTTTTGCCCTTAGCTCAAACTAAAATTACGCTTTTGTCTCCATGTCAAAATTACGATTTTGCCCTCAAGTCAAAATTACGATTTCGTCTGCCACTCTTCCATTGGACCAACCAGTTTATTATTTTTTATCCATTTTAAAATGACGTTTTTGCCCCCACAGCTGAAAATAATATTACGGTTTTGTCCCAAATAAAATTAAAATTTTTCCCCCAGCTAAAAATTACGATTTTGCCCTCAGTTAAAAAATGTTATTTTTCCCCGTTAAAGAAATTTCGATTTCGCCCTCAGTTGAAAATTACGATTTTCCCCCCTTAAAAATAAAATGATGCTTTTGCCCCAAACTCAAATTTACGATTTTGCCCTCGGTTCAAAATAAAATTGTGCTTTTGCCTCCATCTTAAAATTACGATTGTGCCCGTAGTTGAAATTTATATTACGCTGTTAACCTAGGTGCAAAATTACGAATTTGTCCCTAATAAAATTTCAAATTTTCCCCCCTTCAAATTTACAGTACTGCCATCACTTTAGCTTTTGGCAATTTACAATTTTACCCCAGTCAAAAAATACAACTTTCTCTCAGTTAAAAATTACAATGTTCCCATTGTTTTAGTTTTTTTATCAAAAATATAAAAGTGTTTTTTTTTTTAATTGGTTGACTCGATTTAGTTGTTTTTCGTGTCAATGAGTTACTGCCTAACACTCGCTCATTATTCGTCCACCGCCCCGCAACGCGGGCGAGGCATCTAACTAGTAATATAACAATTACCAACTTTGCGTGAGCAATGACTTTTCAGTATTGACACTTACAACCCTTTAATCATCTAAAGACTTTGTAATCGAGTTTTCGTGTTTATCTGTGTTTATCTTTATGTATATGTGGATATAAATTATATGTACATGTGGGTATAAATTACCGAAAATGAGTTGAGTCAAATATAATATGTTCTTATGCTTATTACTATGTATGTTTTCGGTTGGTCTATGTTTTGACGTAAATTTTATTTTTATTTTTTTGGAAATGAGTCGGGTCAAATATAATACGTTTTCGTGCTTATATTTATGTACGCTTTCATTTGTTCTACGTTTTGACGTAAAAAAAATTCGAAACACCACGGGGCAATTTACTAGTTGTAATGACAATAATCAAATATAAAGTGTTCATGGTTACTTTTAATTTAGACAGTGTGAGGGTTGACTTTCAAAGGTCAAAATAGTACATTTCAGTGTGACAGATGGTAAAAACTGAAAACATAAGAATGACATGATACATTGACATTAATATGGGAGCTTCAGAAGACACATTCTCTGTTGTAAAGGTGATCAAGTTCTACACCGGAAAAATTTACATACATTTGCAGAAATCGACTGCGAATACTTGCCTTAAACTTGCTAATATACAATAAAACGTTACCATTAAATAGTTAAATTAAGTAGTCATTGTATACCAAGAATACAGCATCAGGGATGTCTTTAGGAAGCTTGTTTATGTAATTGTAGAAGCGTTTCTTGTCCTCCTTTGACACCGTTTTTTGATCAACCACATCTCCTCTACACGGTAGAACCCATAAATCACCGGAGTTGACTCTCTTCAAGCTGCCGCGACAGAAAGGACAGGAAACCGACCTCACATTCCTGTACAAATCTTGAATTTTAGCCTAAAAACTATGCAGTTAATGCGGTAAAAAAAAATCAGATATCGGTCAAGGACCGGTATTTGAGATATAGGATATCGCGGTGGGATATCGGTAATTTTAATATCATGCATAATTTATATATATATAGCAATTTAACACTAACAATTCAGTACACTCTCCTATAGTCCTACCATTAACAAATTAACCTTTTGCAACTTGCAAGACCCAGACAATTGTAGCAAGTAGGAACTGATTAAGACTAAAAACACTAACATTTAATACTGAAAACTAACAATTAAGACTTAAAACACTAATAGCAACAATAAGAAGAAAGACGAATGGTGAAACTAAGAAGAAAGGTACTGATATCGGAAAAATCGGTGATATATCTGTCAATATCACCGGTAATATAGGTACCAATGTTCTGACCGATATTTTACATGGGAACCGATAACCATATTAACTGCATAGCCTAAAAATCAAGAAAAGCCAGCCGAATTATATACAACTTACCAGTCATGGTAGCAGTTGATGCACATTGCATGACAACAATCGGGTAACACCATCTTGGTGCAGGGCTCTAAACAGATACCACATTCATCTTCTCTTTCCATATCAAGTTCTGAACTTTTTGTCTTTTTTTCAGTTTTCTTCATGGGATATGTGCCAAAAGATTCAGGATCGTCTTCATTGATATCAAGCTCTAACGGGTTTGTGCGCAGACGCTTGAGAGATGGTAGTATCACATCTGCAATTTATTTGACATGAAAACCATCATTTTTTCATCTCGCTACAAATCCTACTCGAGAAAGAATTGTTTTTAAAGTTATAATATTTCATACCGTAGAACTCTCTAATGGAGGCCTTCCTACCACGTGAAGTAAGCTTTGGCCTTTCATCTGGCGATACCTAAAAGACAACTAAATTTAAGATCACTTACTTCATCTTTTGCTTGGCTATGAACAGGTTAATTCGGACTTTCGAATCATGTTTTTTCTTTAACGTGTCAAACGGTTAATTTAAAAAGGGGGACCCTACGTGAAATAAATCAAACTTTACACTTTTTCCCGATTTTAGCAAACAGCTTAAATTAGGGGCAAAATAGAACCAACTTATAGACTTATAGTTTATTACTGATTTACAACCAACTTCATTTTAATTAAATTTACGGATAAATCGGTGACGTGGCATGAGTTGATCTCATGAATGGGCAAAAAAATGCTTATGTGAAAAAAAAAAACTATTTACAAGGTTAAATATGGTCTCTTTTACATTTAAAAGCAATTAATAAATGTCCAAATGTCACATAGATGAGACATGGCATATGCATATAAACTAAAATGAAAACTAAGATGCCACACATCAATTTTAGAAAAATCAGCAAAAGAGTGACCACAGGTTGAAAAATCATCATTCATTACTACAATAGGTAGTAAAATTGTAACTTGGTTACGGAATTCGTTATACAAGTACAAGCTGGTTGTTATAATTCAGAGAAAATGGTGAAGGTCATTTCTGTTTTGTGCATTTTGTCCATAAAAAACCTCCGAAAAAACTTTTATTCAAAAAAAAAAAAAAAAATAGATTACTACTGAAATAACATAACTCTTGTAACCATGTATTCATGTTTAACATACTCGCTATTTATTATAAAAAACTAAATGATAAAACAAAAGTGTTTCGGGACAACCCTACCGGTTACCCAAACCCATTTTCCCACCTGTAGTTCTACACAATTAACAATGCTATTATGCTAACCTTGTGTACAACCACATAGCAGAAATTTAAGCAGGTTTGAAGCAAACATGAACATGGGGAATTTATCCACTGCAGTAAAAACGATAAGATATATGCCATGTCACTGTAACCCATCTCCATACGGATGAAAGCACCACTTTTATCCCTTGGTATAGACGCAGCCCTGCAAACAATGCATTGTGACAAAATATTCATCCACAAGGCAGACCATACAAAGATTTCACTACATAATTGAGCAAACAGTCTGCAGTTAGAATTATAGGCGTTTTGAACACTGGAAAATGGGCGTAAATAGAATTTGTGCGTTTTGACCCGAACCCAATTTTATCTCTTCCCTAACCTGCTCAAAATTTAGCACCTCGATATAAAATCAGTCACTAGTTAATTGTTTCTCTTCAAGTTAAAAACTGAATAAGATATCGACTTTTGGTCAAACAGCGTATTTAAAATCGATGGCATACATGAATTTACTTCAACATATTGAAGGAAAAAAAAAAACTAAAAAGGTTATATGTTAAATGCTACTAAATCATCAACCAATTTCAATCTGTTACCCTTTACAATCTGACCAAACTCATGTCAAATTTCTGTTTCCATCTCTTGGGTTGGCCCAGCAAAGTCAAACTATATAAACAGTGGTAGTATAAATAAGGCAAATAATAACTTATCTGATAATCTCAAATTCAAATATTGATCTTGCAGCTGCATTACATAATTGAACTAATACCCTTTCAAAAAGGTATTCCAAAGTCAAACAAACTACTTTTTAATTACATAATTGACATAATTTTTTGCAACAAAATCATAAAAAAAAGGAAAAATTACAAGTTTTGTCCTTTATTTTTATACCACTTTTCAGGCGATGTCCTTTTTAACAAATGTTGACATACGGTGTCCTTTACTAGGTATTTTGTTGCAAGTTTAGTCCCCAACACAGTTAAAAAACTTTGTTAACTGTTGACAGACGGTATCCTTTACTAGGTATTTTGTTGCAAGTTTAGTCATTTACCTAGGTATTTTGTTGCAAGTTTAGTCCTTTACACCCAACAATTAACAGGGTTTTTTAACTGGGTTGGGTGTAAAGGACTAAACTTGCAACAAAATGACACCACCTGAAAACATTCGTTAAAAATGACACCACCTGAAAAGTGGTATAAAGATAAAAGGACAAAACTTGTAATTTTTCCTAAAAAAACCCCAAAAATAAATAATTTATCAAAATGTCGACTAAAAAGCAGCATATACAAAAAAAAAAAAAAAAAAACAAACAAACTCATGTCATGTTCACATTCCATTTAAAAATCAATGAAACAACCTTAATCAATCAACCGAAAAAACTGTAAAAAGACATACATGCAGAAGCAGAAGAAGAGAAGAGGACTTACAGCATATTAGCAAACTGTATATCAACTTCAAGAACCTTTAGTGAATCGATATAAGAAGGACATGATGCAAGCTGATGATAATAATAGTTATCCATCATAAATCAAAAGTCCCAGTAACCAACAAAACTATCTATGATCACTCTTTAAACACACCCTCCTTTTTCTTCGAATCCAAACTAAAAAAGAAACTAAGGGCGAAAATTTCTAGAATGAGAATTGATACAGACAAATAATGGGTGTTGGTTTGTGGGTGTCGAATATATGCTATAATAATTATAAAAAAAAAAAAAAAAAGATTGGGGGTTGAACAGACGAATTTGATTTGAAGCAAAAAGAAAGTTGTGGTAATTTGAAAACAGGGTGGGAGTAGTTGGAAATAATAACACTTTGACTGCGTTTTAGTTCAGCGACTCCATTTGATGATAGTTGGAAATGTTGACGCCCGTGAGGGGAGCCTTTGTTATTTATTATGAGTAAATGACATTTTTACCCTTCTAGTGTTGTCAAAATGTGAAGGACAGATGGACAGTTTTTAGGGATGAAAACAAAGGTAATCAGGATCTTTGGAATTTGGAAATCATATTGGTTTTAAAAAAAATATTTGCGGGTTTAAGACGGGTGTAGAGTTAGATGACACCTGACCTGATTAACTGGAGTATACATATTGTTATTTGGATTATACCCGTAAACATTTTGTTTTTCTATGTCCAGATAATTTACTAATCGCTAACTTTTTAGTTTTTATATTTATGGTTTTTTTAGTAATACAAGTTAGAATATAAAAGATGTATTTGGGAATCAAAACTGATAATTTTTACCAAACGAATGGGTGTGTTTGATACTCGACAAGTAGTTACTAATCGAATACATGGCATGTATAAAACATGATTTCGCAATCAAGTATTAAGCTAAAATTACAAATACCCGTTGTAAACACTTACTTTTTTCGTCTCTGGACACAAAACTAGATTCTAGGTGGATTTTACTTTGAAGTGGAGGTGAGTGAGCAACCAGGTGGCCCTTGGCCGTATTGTTGATTTTATCTTTAAAAACTAGTGAGGCGGTGGTCTTCGGCGATGGAGTTGGTGGTGTTATGGCGGACTGATGGCGGCGAAACTGAGGTGATGCTTTGATAGTGTTTGGTAAACTTTAATAAAGTTATCATACAACCCCTAAACTTCAAAAACAGTTGTCGTTATAAATTCGATTTCGTCTACCTTTAATGTCATTTGGTATTAGAAATTATTGTTTTTGTTATCAGGGGCGGACCTAAGCCCAGCCCAAGGTGGGCGGGCGCACCCCCGGGAAAAAAAAAATTAGTGTTAAATTCCGTCGAAAATCTCGTCCGCACCCCTTGGAATTTTTCGTCCGTACCCCCTAGGTAAAAAGTGTTATCAATTTATATTTTAAAAATATTATTTAGCAAACTCTTATTTTATAAAAAAATACTACCTAAATTATATTACTTTTAATACCTAAATAACTAAACCCAAATACCATATACATTTAACTTGCCCACTACTAAGTCCTAGCCCAATAAACAAACCCAACAAATCAACAATATTTCAAACTAAAATAAAATAAACAAGCCCAAAACCCTTACATATTCTATCATGCTTTCTTTATCGTCCTTGCACGCCAGCGATCAGAACATCAACAGCGACAATAACAGTGAACAGTCAGCAGCCGCATACCACCGTACTTAGCCACCATACCACCGCTGATCAAACACGGGTAAGTTTATTTGTTATTTTTGATGATTTTTGGTTGATTTTGGTTGATATTATACACCTCCAGCAGCCTGTTATAGCCGCATACTAACCATAGTAGACATGTGCTTTGTTTTGTTTTCATTATGTTATGGTGGGTTATATTTTGTTAGTGATGATATTTTGCCTTTTTTTATAGCCACATACCACAGTATGTTTGGCTTTTTTTATGGTGTATATGTTGTTTAGATGATTTTTAGGGTGATTTACATTATGATATTTAGGGCTTGAATAGTTGATACATTATGTAATATGTTATGGAGCCATGAACTTATAGATCAATTTGTTTGTGATAGCCCATAGGAACAACGAGCAGAGACGTTATGGCCCGACTCGACCCGAACCAACCCGACACGAACCGATTTTTTATTTATATAACTTGAGGCCTAAAATTTTTAAAAATATTTCGCACCCCCATGAAAAAATTACTGGGTCCGCCACTGTTTGTTATACCTTTTTTCCTGGTTTTGGCCGTTCGTTATAAATTCGATTTCGTCTACCTTTAATGTCATTTGGTATTAGAAATTATTGTTTTTGTTATACCTTTTTTCCTGGTTTTGGCCGTTGCTTGGTTCACACCGTTTCACACTCCCTAACGTTGGTAGAAATTAAGACTAGTCATATTATAATTATATTATATTATATTACATTATATTACATTACATTATATATTAAATAACATCATGTTAGCTACAATAACATTTTTTCCTTTTTATTTATGTCATCAAAAGTTTATGTTTTTCTATTTTAGCCACATATAATCTAGGCATGTATTTTTTTTATATAAAAAAATTCATGATTTTGTACTCAAATACTTTTTTTCTATGTATTAAATATGTATGTTAAACAATTTGTGTGTTAATTTTTCTAATTTTTTTTACTAAACACGTTTTCATTAAATTTCATTAACCCCCCTCCCCTACTATAATAAATTTTATATATTTTATTGTTTTTTTTTTTTTTTTGTTCTTTTACACATTTATATTTTACAAGCTTTATATTGATCTTTATCGTTTGATTCCTATGCGGATTCCCTGTCGCAACGCGCGGTGAGGAAATCCTAGTATATATTAATTGATAATATAGCAATGAATAGTGCTATTTTGTCTTTTTTTTACCTTAATTTTTAATATTGATATTAATAGTCCTTCAACTTTTTCAATTTTTGTAAATAAAACTAGTTGATTTTCTGACCCCACGTTGCGGCGGGGATCCAATGTCTGTAAAACGCGTGCTGACAACAGCAAGCGGATACCGAATATCAAAACATAGATAAAAATGACGTAGTAACGATAATTACTCCGTCCTAAAAAACGATTTTAAATAATCTAATAAATAATAGTAGGATCCACACGTCCTACACGTTGGAAATTCGGGTGTTTTCAGTTCAGTTATGACGTTACTAACACGTTAAAATTTGGATGAGCTCGGTACCGTTAATGGCACCGAAAGTACCGATACCGAAAATCATCGAAATTAGGTACCGGCACCGAAAATGCTCGGTACTATACGGTATGGTATTTGAAGGTAAAAATAAGTAAATACAAGTATGGTGCTAGTCCGGTGTCGAACCGAAAGTAACGTTTCTGAAAACGCCAAAAGGTGGGTACCAAATTGGTACCGAAAATGATTTGGTATAGTAAATTTGGTACCGATACGATACCGGTTTGATTACAGGATTTGATACTATTTGCTCATTAATAATCTAAATATCCAAGTTATTTTACATGTTACAATTCATTCATTACAAAAAAAAAAACCAAAAAAAAAAACAAAATAAGTTGTGTATATAAAACCTCATTCAAACGAAATACAATTTACTTACTATGTGTATGAAAAACAATCTAAACGGTGCAATTACTTGCGTTGCTACGTGGCATGAGCTCAATGGTGATGTTAGGGATGAGCTCGAGACCGAAAACCCCCAAAAGTGGGTACCGATATCGAATATACCTGGTACGACACCGGTACGATACATGTATTTGAGGGTAAAAACCAGTATCGAAAATGTCAAAAGTCGGTACCGAATCGGTAATAAAAATATACCCGGTTTGATAAATTTGATACCGATACCGATACCATTTGCTTGTCCCTAATGTAGTGTTACTGTTCATTAGGTACTGTTTTTAATATATAAGTAATGTCATTTTTACTCTTTAGAATCTTACGTGTTTTTTTTTTATGCACGTGATGCTATAAATACAAGTTGTTTACATATGTAAATTGTTTTAGGAAATTTGTTTGGTCAAATATAATACGTTTTCATCCTTACTTTGATATACATTTTTAGTTAGTCACTTGGTGTTGTAAATTCGGTTTTTTATTTATGTTTTAATCCTGCTTTAGTCATCGCTCGGTGAGCACCATTTTACGCACCCCACGTTGATAGCGCGGTTTTACACCCCAACTCACAACACGAGAGCTTAAAACTAGTTATAATTATCATAGTAGAGCCTTTCCAGTATCTTCATAAGTGGCCATTTGGGCAATATCGGTTAGATATATGTTGGGCTTGAGATTAGGCTCACTAGGTAACATGGATTGATTTCTATCGGTTACGGTCTCACGGGTAATACCCAAAACCCGTTTTATCTTTGTAAGTTGAGTAAAACCTATATTTTCTAGGCGTAAACTGCAGAATTCTTTCATCTGAATGACGATTAATCATTCCAGCTTCTACCGATTATTTAAACCCATTGAATCTTCATCATTTTGGGGTAGAAGGGTGAGTCTTACGATTCATTACATCAGTTTATGAGTCATGAAAGTTACTATATGCTTTTAACATGATTAAAATCAGTTTTTACGTACCCTACTGTTAAATATGTTATTATAACATTGTTTTTTATACATACAGGATGCATTTCATGGCTCTTTAATTGGAAAATTTAAGCAGTGTCATAACACTACTTGTGCTAAAGGTTCCGATGAATCACAACCGTTTAGTTTAGTTTGCTGCCCCTGTTTTTGCACAGATTCGGTGTGTGAAAGCAATTTGAAGAGAAATCGTTCGACTTCTTATGAGATACTTGGATCCGGAGTGATTCTCTTGAAGAACTACATCAGCCTCAAAGATCAGGTATTTGTTTTTGGGAAAAAATCATGAAAATGGAAAGTTGACCGGTCAAAGTTACGAAAATGAACATGCTTCGTGTGCAGTGGCGGACCCAGAAAATTTTTCATGGGGTGCGGAATATTTTTAACGATTTTAGGCACGTAGGGATATAAAAAAAATTTGGTTCATATCGGGTTGGGTCATGTAAAACAAAAGAACATCAAGCTAAAATTTATATAATCATCAAAAACATGTCAAACGTCATTACAAATATATTTAAAATGTCGCCACACGTGTTTTCATTTTTTGAAATATATCAAAAACTTCTAGAGCTACTTTTTTAAGCAAGTCTTTCTCTATATAACATATACAACTAATTTTCAACACTAAACACTTAAACAATGATCACCAAACTTCATAATTTTCAACTTTAAAATCAAGTCCTAGTTTTAATTGTTGATTCCTTCTAACTAACCATTTAAACACACTAAGTGGGTGTTTGGGATTCCTTTTCAAAAGTCCTTTTAGCCCCAAAAGTCTTTTTGAGAAGGAGAAAGAATCCCAAACATCATCTGAGAAGTCCTTTTGAAGAGAAAGGGAATCCCAAACACCATGAAATAAGTTCTTCTAGCTCCAATTATGCCTTCAATAAATCAAAATGGAGAAGTAAGAATTTCTTGCTTATTGTTTTGAAAAGGACTTTTGAAGAAGGAGAAATGGAAAAGGAATCCCAAACACGCCCTAAACTTTAACTAAAATAACAAAATCAGCCAACTAAAGTTTAAAAAACAACAAAACAACTAAAATTTCAACCTTTTTTAACAATTTTATTTCTCCTAAAAACCCAAATAAAACAAAAAACAACAAAATAATCGAATCATACCCGGAAAGTGTGATGAAGATGTTTTCATGAGTTTGGTGGCCGGAATTGCGGTGGGTTGGGTTATTATATTTCTGTTGAAATTAGATTATCAGATTGGGTTGGGCTTGGATTATGGTGTGTTTATTAGATTAAAGGTTAAGAGAAAGTTAATTAGTTAAGTGGGAAGTTAATCAGGTTGTATTTAATATCAGTGTTTACATAAAAAAAATTTAAATTCATAAGATTTTTTTCCTAAGGGGAGCGGTCGAAAATTTCCAAGGGGTGCGGACGAAAATTTTCAAGAGGTGCGGTCGGGATTTTTACCAGAAATTTAACACTAAATTTTCCTTTTTTAAGGGGTGCGCCCGCCCTCCTTGATATATATGTGGGTACGCCCCTGTTCGTGTGTTGCGAATAAGAAGTCGGCATGTGTCGTCGTCATCCTTAGTCTATTCTACCACAATTTTTAAACAAGCATAACCTTTTCACACGTTCATATTTTTTTAAAGTTTACACCAGATTAAATAGAATTTTATTATCTTTAATTTGGTGTATTTTTTATAAAAAAAAAATATTACGTAAGAAAAAGTTAGGATCTTTTAAAAATTGTGATGGAAAAAGAAAAAAGTAGGCACGAAAACCCATAGCACATTGTCTGACGCAAAGACCCAGATTCAAAAAGTGCATTGTTTTCCGTGAATGCGGCTGCTCTTGACGCGTTCAGTGTTTATTTTCATAAAGTGGTTGGTCAAAGGGTCATTTTCGTAATTTTCCCTTTGTTTTTTTGTTAAGTGTATGTGTTTTTCAAGAACAATGCTTGCATCAGAAATTGATTTACATGTTTGGATTGTAATAGTTGAATTCTTTTGACCCAGATCTAATTTTTTAGGTTGATATAGTGAATATATGTCAAAAGCATGGTGCGGGCCTGGGGGGTTTTTACGAGCCTAGTCACCAAAGTGGAGCTAAACTTCGACTACAAATGATGTGTTTTGGTCGAAACTGGGATCCTGTGACAAAGTATAAGGAATGTTATAGAAGTGATGGTTCTGAAGCACCACCGCTTCCATATGAACTTATTTCATTCGCTAAAACTTCAGTTCAAAATGCTCAAAGACGTATGAAAGGACTTCCTTCAATGTGCCCTGATATATGTATAGTCAATTTCTATTCACCAGTCTATGGTCGACTTGGCCTTCATCAGGTTAGTTTTACATATACACACACGCCTATATATGTGACTGACCCATTTGTAGGTAAATGATTTGAAATACTGGAGTTAATTTTTGTGTATTTTTGTTTGAACGTAGGATCGCGATGAGAGCTCTGATAGCCTTCGAAGAGGATTGCCTGTGGTTTCTATCTCCATTGGTGACACTGCAGAATTCTTGTATGGCTATACAAGAAATAAAGACAAGTTAGACAAAGTTTTGTTGCAATCAGGTGATGTGTTGATATTCGGTGGCAAGTCAAGACACATTTTTCATGGGGTGACGCAAGTATTTCCAAACACAACTCCTCTGCCATTATTACAACAAACTGCGCTTAGACCAGGCCGTCTAAACCTTACTTTACGACAATTTTGACCCAACTCGTTTTTCTAGAAGTTCCGTTTAGGGTTTTCTGTTTCTCATCCTTTTTGTCCAAAATGTCATGTTTCGTGTTTGTCATTTTCATCATACAGTGGCGTGTTTGTGGTTTATTTAAAGTAACTAGTGATTGAGGTTGAAGCGTTCACATGTGTCGTGTTTCATTTGAATATAATGTATAGGATGAGAGAATGTTGATACAATGTAAGATCGCGTAAAAAGTCATATCAACATTTGAGGGTATATTCATTCAATATAGATAGTACATGTATGATCACATAACAAGCTACTCATTATTAAACAAAGAAATATACATCACTAGCAAACTACAAGAAGCTCAGACTTATCCTATATGAACAGTATATGTAAGATGCTATCACTTAGAACACTAATTATGGGGGTGATCATAAGCATTTCGTTAACTGTCGTTTTGAACTTGTCAACAATATGCTTGGTGTTATTCGTTTACTGTTAAGATTATTAAGTATACGGGTTGCATTATGGACACTCGAGTGTGACAAGTTGACAGTGATGTTTGATTTCCATATATAATCAGACGCTACACAACTTATCACGTGTTTATAACAATTCCAACCCACATACACTTTCCAAACGATGTCTTGTTACATATTATCTTACTTTTCACACGATCTCATCATGTATCATTTTTTTAAGGGGTATTGGATTTTAATAATCCAAAGTTTCACTCGTTGGCCACTAATAATCCCAACTTCAAAAATTCTTTGTAACAATCCCAACTTGTATGATTTTGGCCACCAATGATCCTTGTCTAACTGGGTTAGTTAAAAGTGACGTGGCAAGTGACGTGGCAGCTGACGTGTTTAAAACTTGAAATATTTTGGCCACCAATAATCCCAAGTTTCACTAATTGGCCGGTAATAATCCTCCAGTCACCACCATCATCTCCTCCAGTCACCACCATCATCTCCGACCACCTCCATCTCCTCCACTGCCACCACCATCTCCTCCAGTCACCACCATCATCTCCGACCTCCACCTCCACCTCCTCCTCCTCCACTGCCACCACCATCTCCTCCAGCCACCACCATCATCTCCGACCACCACCATCACCCACCACCATCACCTCCGACCACCTCCACCTCCACCCACAGTCTTCCAGCACCGGAAAAACACTATCACCTCCGATTCACCATATCCACCGAACACCCCACCCTTCCAACCTCCGGCCACCACCATTAAACTGCCATCCACAACTCCAACCGCCTCACCGGAAAAACGTGATACCTAGATATGATGGAAATTTTGAAGTTTTGAGCGGCGGAGAAGGTCACTAGAGGTTGGAGATGACAAGTGGTGGTCTCCTTTGGTGGTTTCAGGGGTAAAGAAGGTCATCGAAATAAGTTGCAGGTCACCGAAGTTGCATAGATGGTGGAAATTTTAAACTTTTGAGAAGCGGAGAAGATTATAGGAGGTCGGAGATGATTGGTGGTGGTCTCGTTTGGTGGTTTTAGGGGTAAAACGGGTCGTCGGAATAAGTTGCAGGTCACCGGAGTTGGGTAGGTGATGGAGGTGGTCGCAGGTGATAGTGGTTTCCGGTGGCAGATGATGGAGGTGGAGGTCGGAGATGATGGTGGTGACTGGAGGAGATGGTGGTGGCAGTGGAGGAGATGGAGGTGGTCGGAGATGATGATGGTGGTGACTGGAAGATTATTACCGGCCAATTAGTGAAACTTGGGATTATTGGTGGCCAAAATCTTTCAAGTTTTAAACACGTCAGCTGCCACGTCACTTGCCACGTCACTTTTAACTAACCCAGTTAGACAAGGATCATTGGTGGCCAAAATCATACAAGTTGGGATTGTTACATGGAATTTTTGAAGTTGGGATTATTAGTGGCCAACGGGTGAAACTTTGGATTATTAAAATCCAATACCCCTTTTTTTAACAACTTAAATTACACCAAATCCGCCTTCTGCAGAGCTCGAACCCTTGACCTCAAGGGGAGTAACACCTTAATTTCAATGACTTTACCAACACATATATTCAAACTTAATATTATTTTGCATCTTTTTTGGGGCTCAACATATAGGATTAAACTTTAACAGATACTATATATATTCAAGCAGGTAATACAAAATCTCCTGTCTTTCACAGGAGGATTTTAAATATCTGGTTACTTTCAAATTGCAGATGAAGGGAACTAACACCAGCCTCAAAAAAGAAAAGCTAAAATACAAACAAGCTCCGCAGATCGAACCAACGCAAGGCCAACTGCTGATCCCATCAAGCCATCATTAGTGCCTGGGCGAGTGAGCCACTTTGGCTTTGAGTTAACTATCGAGCCAACTTTCAAAGACTACTTTGAGCCGAGATGTTTGTTTTTCTTGGTGCCTTTCTTTCTTGAATTACTAGTTTCAGGACCTTCAGCTTCTTCGGCTTTCTGCTCCGCCTCTAGAATCGCCAGCTACATTGTACACAACAAGAGGAACTCTTTTGAAGATTGGTTTCAAACAAAAAATAATTTCAACTAGCATTATTTCATTTTTTACCCCACCCCCAAACCGAACAAAAAAATCTTATCAAGAAAAGGGGGTACCTCGTCTAGGATGGGCTTCAGCTCTTTGTACCGAGATTCAGCAAGATCAAAACCATCCTTACGGAGTTCCTGTAATGAAAACGAAAAAAAGGCAACTAAATCATGATCAAAACTGAAAGAAAGGTCAACAGAAAACTAACTTGGGTTTAAGAAAAAAATTTAACAAACCTTTCCAGTGTGTGCAGTATGTTCATATGCGGCCATTTGCCAATAACCGTTTGTCCGCTTATAAAAGTCTTTCAGAGCTTCCCCAGGCTTTAAGAATAACAAGTCAATCAATAATTAGTTTGAACTAATGTGAAATAAAGAGTCAAAATTGAGCTAGAGGTGTCAAAGGGGGTAGGTTGGGTAATTGTCAAAATAGACTCTTAACTGGTTGAAACGTATTGGGTCAGGTTGACATGGAACACTTTATCTGTCAAAAAAAGTGTACAATACGATTAGAAAGCGTACCATTGGAGTTCTCTGGGAGTCGGAAAGACCAAGACTGGCCCTAATTTGCTCGATTCTAGCCCTTTTTTCCTTCCTTCTAAGTTTTTTTCCCTCACCTTTTATTATTGCAACAGCATCTCCCAACACACCATCATTTTGAGCCTTCAAACAGATAACATGCAAAAAAAATTTGATAAAGAAAAAAAGATAAGGATCCCCTCATGTTGGTCATGTTGAAGAACCAACGAGAAAACATAAAAAGGGCCTGCTTTTATTTAAAATAAAGAACAGCTATTTCATCTCCCTCACAACATGAACAATATGACAACACACATGAGAGGATCTTAATCTAAAAAACCATAAATGCTATTTGCCTATTTATATGTATAATAAAAAAATCTAGATGACCATATATCAATATAATAATTGAGGTACCTCCATATCATCATCATCTTCCTCATCCTCATCTTCATCACTATCATCTTTCTCCTCGTTTTCGTCTTCACTGTCTTCATCATCATCATCATCGTCTTCTTCATCATCCTCTGATGCTTCAACCCACTCAGACTCAGATGCCTATACAACATAACGAGAATTAAAATTATTTTAAGATCATCTAACTTCATGGGCACAAACTTGAAGAGTATGTAACAAACCGGTATAAGGCATTTCCATTCATCAAGTTTGCTGAGATTAAGTGCATACAAATCATCAAGTGTGATTTCTTGATCTCGTATTTCCATCATGCCGCCATAGATATACAGTGTATCTTTTCCCACTACCATGCTGGCATTTATACGCCCACAAGGTTTCACTACCTGAACCTCCGACAAAAAAAAAAGTTAAAAAAGGAAAAAATAAACATGAATATTTTTTTAAATTTTAATTTACCTCTTCCAAAGTGGAACACGGGGTCAACACTTTTGAGTTTGAATCGTGGGTCTTTGAATTGGATTTGACCACCACCTCAGCACCATTAACCCTGATGTTTTTCTCCATACTAGACGAGATATCGTCAATGTCAATGTCACAGTCCATATTTTCATCTTCATCATTGGTAACTACCTCCATAGGATCATCACTGGTGTCAGAAGGAGCATGAGTCTCTTCATTTTTAATCTTTTTTATCTGCAAATATAGTTTAGAAAACCGTTTTTATCAGTATACTGATGAATTGACACCTCTGAATCTTAAGTAAAAAAGTAAATATAACACACAAGCTGGCAAGCTACAGAGCTTGAATTAATTAACACTAGAAATAATCTTATAACTAATGAGGTAAACAACACAAACCTAAAGACAACTTAACGTATGCGGAAAACTACCTTATCTTTAGTTGATTTCTCCTTTCTCAGCTCCAAAGGGTACCTAAATGTTTACAATAGCAGATTAGCAAAATCTTTAAACTTTATGTTTGTATAGAAAAACGATAAGAATATGCGAGATTTACCATCGATGGATGTCTAATTGAAAACCATAAAGTTCATTCAAGAACAAGCTCATTAACACATCACCTGCACATGCAATTTGAGCCAATTAACATGCAAAGAAAAAAGCCAAAAGTAAGCCGAAATAGAATATGAAAGAGCAGTACAAAACCAGAAATTAGTTTTAGGCTTATAATACAAATAAAACTAATTAGTGGTTAAGAAACAACAATTGTACAGAAAAAAAAAAAGATTAAATAGAATGTCAACCTTCAGCCTCCATGTCCACAACTCCCCCATATAGCACGGCCCGGTTTTTGTGTACACACATAGAGAAACCAGCACGAGGTCCAGGTGGCATCCCACCTTTCTTTACCTGAAACCAAATGTTGAGGAAAGCTTAAACGGATGAAATATAAATATAAGTTATATAATTACATAAATTAAAAATGAAAGAAGCATAAATAGTTAAATACCTTGTTCCAAACCCAAGTCTTAGGGTCAAGCACCCACATGTCTGAATGAACAATCCCTTTCTCCGAGCTGTTTTTATCAGAAGATATCTCTTTCGAATAGCCACCATATAAATAAATCTACGATCAACAATAAAAATTTAATAAAAAACAAGAAATGACATATATCTGTAAATATATTTAACTCACATCGTCTTGGTGAACAAAGAGTTGGAAACCACTCCGAGCACTAGGCCATAAGCATCCAGGTGTCGGTTTTATCTCTTGCCACTGCAGCAACACAGTGAACTTGTTTTAGTTGATTGATTCACCAAACAGTGAATAAACTGCCTACTTGTTCACTATTTTACCTTAAAAGTATCCAAATCAAAGACATACAAATCATTGAAGTATCTGCAAAAGTAAACAAAGTAACAAATAGAAGGATCAGATGTTGAAGCTTAAGTACAAAAAGTCAAAAACATATAAGAAATAAAGTAACAAATATAAGAAATAAAGATACCGACCTCACTTCTCGGAGAGTATCATAGAATCCACCAAAAACAACAAGTTTGTGCTTATACAAAACCTACAAATAAGGCATAAATTTAGTTGCACACTGGAAACCAGAAACCGCAAGCACTATGAACAACGTACAACCCAAATAACTAGTAACATACCATCCGATGACCAGAACGTGGACTGGGACAGCCTTTATAATTCAACTGTTCCCATTGATTTGTTTTCAAATCCAACATCCAAAAGTCCTGTACTAACAGAAAAATATAACACTCCACACATAAGAAAAACTCAAATAATATACATCAACAGAAAATAACGCATTCGAGGACATAATTATTCTACCTTGTAGTGATGGAAACGCTCTTGATTAGGAGAAGTAAATTCACCACCTAATGACCAATAAAAAAAATTGTTACTTTATAGATATGGCATAATCCATATCAATAAAAGAGCTACAATTCAATTTCTTGTTTAAATACAGTTTTTATCAAAGTCGATTCGTAACTCATTTTAAGAATGCAGTGAGTACTTTTACTATGCAAATTATGCAAAACTCTAATTACCGAAAATATATAAATAATTCTTCCATGCAACAGCCTGGTGAGCACTGCGAGGAGGTGGACTGTTAGGGCTAGATACAAGCTTCCAATCTCCCTTGTTCACATCATACCGATAAAGATCCCCATAAACGTACGTCTGCGAAACACTCTCAAAGTAAGCCCCATCACAATTTCGAAAAACAAGATGAAGTATAACATTTATAACATAATAACAGCTATCATGGTTTTAAAATGCGCGCATAATGCGTGATGCGCTGATGAGAGCGCATCACCACAGCCGATGCGTTGCATTTACGTGATGCGAGAATATTGCAAGCGTTTCGCATAATGCGCTCTGATGCACACAACATTGTTTCTTGAGTTTTTTTTCCAGATTTTATGAACTGGGTTCGGTTTTTTCAATAATTAATATCGGCTGCTTGGCAACTTTTGAATGGGTAAGTGCTGAACCATGTCTGAACCATTAAGTGTTGAACCAGCAAGAGGTATGAACCATTAAGAGTCAGTATAATGCTTAACCGTTCAGAGACAAATGTCTGACCAATTCAGATAAGAGGTCCTAACCATTCAGACTCAGTATAATGCTTAACCATTCAGAGGCAAATGTCTGAATCATTCACACATCTGTCGTGAAACAAACAGTCTGAACCATTAAGTGTTAAACCAGTAAGAGGTCTGAACTATTAAGAGCCTCATTAAGAGCTAAACAAACAGCCCCTTAGTATGTTTGATTTCAACCAAAAAGCCAGGGGCGGATCTACGTTGAGGAATACGGGTTCATACGAACCCACTCGGTTTCAAATTTTTAGTAGAAATGGTAATAGAAAAATTAGGATGAACCCATAAAAGAAATTTGTGATGAACCCATTCACTAAATATAAAGATGGCTGAGTGGTTAAGGAATGCCTGATGCGGCTTCTATTCTATTAAGGTCGCGGGTTCGACTCTTGTAGTTAATTGTTGACTATTTTTTTACGTTATAAAATCTAAAACAGAACATAAGGTTTTAAATATTGTACCCAGCTCCAAATGCAAATTTTACATAATAAAATCTAAATTTATTAGCTTAGATGATATGTGATTGGCTAATTCCCAGCAAAAATTCAAGATCACGTGAAGTAAACTTCCCATTTCTTTTAATGTGATTTGTTTCATTAGATTTCCTCTCAATTGCCTGTTAGTTATATTCATTAGGTTGAACATATTACATGATTTATAGGGTATCTAATTTTACATTGAATAGAAGTTTTTAACAGAATTAAACTTGTTTGTGACTACTTTCTGAATTATTATTCTATTTATTTGATTATTTTATTTTTTTGATAATTATCGGCTATGATTTTATGATTGAGTTATTGGTATCTAGATATCGCTTAGATTAGATTAGGAATTTGATAGAAGCGAGAAACAGATAAGTAAATAACGCTTATTAAAACTGGCGACCCGAACCGTCAAACCGACCCGAAATTTTTTAAGTCCGGTCCTATGAAATTGGAACACCTAAGACTAATGAACCCACTAGAAAAAATTCCTGGATCCGCCACTGCAAAAAGCACAACTCTTTATCTTCTTATTACGTCACTTGTTTTACTTTAAGTATGTTTTTATAAAGAGCGCACACATCGCATGGAGCATCACGCATCACATTTTTGGACCAAACGCATCGGAGTGCATTACGCAATTTAAAACCAAGATAGCTAGCAATACAGACCTTGGTACCATTGTAGAATTCACCACCATACAGTATCATTTCGGTTTCCTTCAAAGGATTAATATTCAACTGCACAACACAACACCCCTAGTCAATCCTACACTCACAGCACATCCTTACTAATTGTCCAATTCAAATACAAAATTGAGTAATATACCGAGCAATTGGACCGTGGAGACGGCCGAGGCGCGTTTTCTTCAACATGAATTTCTTTTTTCTTAGCTTCTTCTTTCTGAATGCTTAACTAAACCCTCAAAAACATAAATTTGGTAAGTATAAAAACAGAAGTGAAAAAAAAAACTGTTTAATTAACAATAATATGTGTTTAAGGAGAGAACCAGAATGGCATCAATGTCGTCTTCAGGTGAGACTTTCTTGGACTCTCTGCGGGCTTTTTTCTCCTCTGCTTTGGCTGTTTTTCTCTCCGTTTTCTCCTTCCCCTTTCCGGGCTTCTTCGTTTTTTTACCCATTCTTGACGATTGTTTGTTTACGCGACGGATTACGACGGAAAACGGTTTCGGTTCTGATGACAGTTAACGACGGCACGACAACTGAGAAGAACAGAGTGTTGAGTTCATGTGCGAGGGTTTCGTTGAGGCTTTATATGATGAAATTTAGTTTGCCCTAAACTTTGTGATATTTATTTTATAAATTTAAGTAATTTATTCTTTTAAATGATTAAAGGCTATTTTGGTCATTTCACATATCACTTAACTCGAAAAACTAAAGCTTATTGGCGTTGGCGAGTAGTGTTATGTAATGTACATCACCATGAGTATCTGTGTAATTGAAAAGTTGAGAATCAAATGAATATCACCAGGAGCATATGTGTAATATTGAAAAGCTGAGAATCAAAGTTGCAATATGGGCGAAGCATATGACCGTTCGAGTAATGAACTCTATGACGAATGCTTAGCTTTATCTACAGCTGAGTCCATCAACTTAATTTTTGTTATACTCTTTTCTTGGATAACAGTTTTTACACTTGAATGTTATCTAAATTTGTACTTGCAAAGATTTAGACAAGCAAACATACTTCTTCTTAGGATATGACATGTTTTTATTGAGTATGGGACATACATAGGATGAGTTTTGGTCAGTGGCGTATCTAGAAACCCCTTATAGGGGCAACGTTTTAAAGAAAAGAGGTAACGAAATCGAAAAAACGTCAAAATTTTTCAAAATTTACACTAAATTTACACTGTTGTCGGAGCGTTAAGGGGCAACGTAGGTTACCCCTTAGTAAGAGATATATCCGCCCCCGGTTTTGGTAATACTGGTTTCATAATTGATTGTATTTTTCTGAAAATAGTTGTGAGTGAAGAAAGAGAACTAATAAAAAGGAATAAATAGGCATTTTTTTATTAATTAAACAAAGATAGAAGTAGGAAATGAGATTAATTAGAGTTTTTTTTAATAGATGACCACGTTTTAGGAATAAATGTGTTTTTAGGGTGTTTAGCTAAACTACACCTATGGAAAACGTCATCCACACATATTTTTTCGTTAAAGAGTTTATATGATACAAACCATATGACGACACTTTTTCCTTCCACTGCATCATCAATGCACCATATTACCCATCTTTCCCACGAGGGGATATCGCATGGGTGGAGCATTGTTCAGGTAGGTACCTTCTTGCCGCATAACTATTAGTGTTTGTTTTATTATGCACATACGGTCTATTACCAAAATGCATGTGGTATCTATATAATTTTGCAAATTTTATATTGAGTTAACTGCCATTTTCGTCCCTGTGGTTTGGTCATTTTGGCCATTTCAGTTCATTTTTCAAAAATGCGTCATTTTCCTCCCCGACGTTCTGGAAAGGTGCCATTTCAGTCCAAAAATCATAACCAAGTTAAGTCAGTTTGTAAATAAGGACTGATTGTGTGAATTTGTTAACATAAAGGCCCATTTAAGTAAAATGTATAAATATTTATATAATTATAAAATCTATAATATATAAACACACAAATCACTGCTCTCTCTCTACTCTCTCTCTAAACCACCACCACCATCACCTTCACCACCACCACCACCATCTTCACCGCCGCCACATCAGACCTCCGCCGCCACCAACTGAATCGGCAACGCCGATGACTGAGAAGGTTACGGCGGCAGATGATGACCAGCAGCAGAAGCCCTAACGTTCGCTTCTGTTTCAGGTAGTTGAACTCTCTGATCACCGTTCTGCTCAGATCCGTATGATTGAACAAGCCCTAACGTTTGAGAATTAGGTTTCAGGTAGTTATCAGTTGATTTATTCTATGTTTGTTATCGGTTGTTATAAGATTTGTAATTGTTAATTAGGTTTTTGAGAATTAAGTTTGATTTGTAGCTGAATAATCTATGCCGATTTTGAATCTGACATGTGTTTTTGAACGGTTGTTATTGAATTTGCTAATGCTACACTAGTTTGTGAATGATATGGTTACAGGTGGTGATTAATCTGTGGGGGTGAATTGTGATGACCGGAGATGTGTTGGAGGTGGTAGCTGTGGTTGGTGGCGGCAGTGGCTGTGGTGGCGGTGGTGGAGACCAATGGTGCAGGTGTTTGTGTATGTATTTATGTAGGGATTCTATGTTGGAGGTGAATTGTGATGACCGGAGAAGTAGTGGAGGTGGTAGTTGTGGTTGGTGGCAGCAGAGGCTGTGGTGGCGGTGGTGGAGACCAGTGGTGCAGGTGTTTGTGTATGTATTTATGTATCAGTGTTTGTGTATGTATTTATGTGTGTATATGTATATTTTAATAAATCTTTATTCTTTAATTTTCTACTTAAATAAATTACTTAAATGGTCCTTTATGTTAACAAATTTACACAATCAGTCCTTATTTACAAACTGACTTAACTGGGTTATGATTTTTGGACTGAAATGGCACCTTTCCAGAACGTCGGGGAGGAAAATGGCGCATTTTTAAAAAATGGACTGAAATGGCCAAAGTGACCAAACCACAGGGACGAAAATGGCAGTTAACTCTTTTATATTCATGAGTTTTAAAAGTTTTATATACATTGGATAGTTAACCGAAACCGATCCATAACAAATGGTTAACCGAACAACGGTTAACCAATTATCGGTTATGATTATAGTTAATACTTTTCAATTAACCGAACCCTCGGTTAACCGACCATCGGTTAACTGAATCCACGGTTAACCGACTTTGCACACCCCTAGTTGTCGCAAGTACCTTCTCGCCGCACGCTTTGCCTCTACACCACCCCTTACCCTAAAGTGAACAGTGAAAACCATATTTATAACTTTAGTAAAAAAGGTAATTTCATGGAAGCATAGGGACTAAATATGCAACGTACCAAAGTAAAAGGGCATAAAGTGCAACTCACCCTGATAAATACAGGGATCATCCGGTTTCTCCTTGTGCAAGCCAAGTGAAGAAGAAACTCAAATCGTTCCGATCAACAGAAACAGCAAACGGAAACCATGGAAGGTACAGAAGGCACACAGCAACCTCACTTAGTGCTCGCTAACAAGCTATTCCTTCTTACTCATTCCGACGTTGACGACATCCAAAAGGTCCGCCTCCGTGAGGAAGTCATCTCCACCGTCGTCGCCGACGGTAATCACCTCAACCGTATTCCTTTCAATCTCATACATTTGTTTCAAAATTAGGTTAATGTGTGTGCGAATGTTTGATTTGCTAGATATGGCACCGTTGTACGAAACCCTAGCTGCCAATTCGGTTTTGGAGCTCGACCAGAAAGTTCTCGACTCGATGCGTGTTAAGATTGCCGAAGAGCTCAAAAAACTAGACGAAAAGTAAGCTTATGTTTTTTTTTTTTTTTAAATTTGAATTGTGCTGTGGATATACTTGAACAGGTTGAAACAAGAAACAAACAGTCTAATGTGATATAATAATGCATAGCTACTACCGGGTTTGATCATAATGAACTATAACTGAGTCACTCTAGGGGGAAATTTAGCTGGCTTTATGTATTGTCTAGACTCTAGCATCTCAGATTTTTTTTTTATCATGTATTGGGTGGGGATTTATCAAGTTACAGGATAACATATGAAACTGGTGGAATGTAAATTTAGGAGCACTGAATTCATGTATTAAAGTTTGCTTCTAAAGCAAATTCAAAAAGAAAACTGAATGAACTAAATTCGCATCTAGTCTAGCATGGGGCTGCCTCCTTCAAATTTTTTTTCTTGCATAACTTGTTATGATATGGAACCATGTAGTCATTCTGCCCGCTTGTATTGTACTTGGATCTTGTATACGGGGGCTTGCCGTGTTTCATACGATTCATTATCACATATGTTTATACTTTATGTCAACAAAAGGTTTATGGAGTGGGGGGCGCCTCAGCGGGAGCAACCTCTTTATCTTTCGGGATACGGGGATAGAGGAATGGTTTGCCCCCATCCTACTCTCCCAAGACCCTACCAATAGCTTTGCTATGGAGGGGGTTTTACCTACGTTTGTTTGTTTACATGTCTATATGGCTATGAGAATATAGTAATTCTTTAGTTGGCATGCTTTGATTAATAATATTTCGGGTTTAAAAAAGCGCGCTGAGGCACAACTAGGTGCAAGGCGCATACCTCATCGCTTCAAGCCTACATAGGGCCCATGTTTTACACTTGTACATGCTTGTAATTTCAATAGTCAATACTAAAACATATATAAAGCTTATTTGTGTTTAATATTGGGTAAATGATGCTAGAAACCTATAGGAAGTATATAAAAGCTCCCGGTACAAACCCTAGCCACCGCCGTTTTCCAGAAATGAAACTCGATATCCAGTTTTTTTGTCCCTGTTTATTGTTGCTGTTTGTTGCAACTGTTTACGAGTATTGTTCAGCGGACCGTTTCTGTATTCCCTGCTCATGAGTCCTGTCCCATATTCCTGATCATGTTTCCTGTTCCTGTTTCAGAAGTCGTTGTTCACTGTTTTAATCACTCACTGTTTTAATCATGGCTTACGTGTTTTTGTTCCAGTCGCCATTCTTGTTCCTACAAGAATCCTGTTTCGGTCCTGTTAGGGTATCGGATCAGAGTAGGCTCGAGCGAAAGCGGAACAAACACACACACACTAGCAGAAAATAAAGAACACGAGAATTTACGTGGTTCGGTCAAGGTGACCTTCGTCCACGGGTTGCAACTAGGGTTAGGATTTTATTTCTTAGGTGATACCAATTACAAAGGACCTATCAACTATTTATAATACCCAAATTAGGGTTTACAACTTGTTGACCAAGAAAAGGTAAAATAGGAAACTGTATGGCTTAACAAAATTAGCGTATCTGCTCCATAATAGCGCATCCCATATATTAGAGCATCTGTCATTACAGTATCTATAGAGCATCTACCATTCGCGCATGCTCTATTCTGTTTCACTGCATTCTGCAACTACAAAGCCTACATATCTAACAGGTCCCTGTTCTTGTTCTTAAACGAAACCTGTCCTTGTCCTGTTCAGGTTTCCTGTTCCAGTTTCTGACCCGTAACCTGATGAAACGGTTCGTTTTTTGTTCCAGTATTGTGTATCATTGGATTAAATACCCAAGTATCAAAGTTCAAGATGCAACCTCATCAATGCCGTTCTAGTTAGGAGGGGCCGTGGTCATGTGTCTAATTTTTATTCGTAATAAGTTGGGCACGATAACATCTATGCTCCAACCTGAGGAGGGGTGTTAAATATAGCTATTAATATAGTATTTTTTTGGTTTCTTTGTATACAGGGCACAGGCCCAAGTTTGGATTCTGGTTTCTTTCTTGTATATATTAAGGGTTCCCCCTCCATTGTAATTGATTTAGTTAAAATTAACAACCTTCTATTTTCTTCTTGTAATCTTTAGAATAGCTGATGCTGAAGAAAATTTAGGAGAAAGTGAAGTTCGAGAAGCTCATTTGGCAAAATCTTTGTTCTACATCCGCATTGCTGACAAGGTACACCATTTATAATTTAGAACAATAATATGTCTGTTTCAATCACTAAATTTTATACACTAATAGCTCCAGTGTGTAAGTTTGTGTCATATATTTAACTTTTAAATGCAAACAGGAGAAAGCACTAGAACAACTCAAAATCACAGAAGGTAAAACAGTTGCGGTGGGCCAAAGAATGGACTTAGTATTTTACACACTACAAATGGGCTTCTTCTACATGGATTTTGATCTTATATCAAGAAGTATCGACAAAGCAAAAAAGTGAGCTGAATCATTTTATTTATTCTATTTTGAGAAAAAATGTCTGGATAGTCCCTGTGGTTTGCCCAAATTTCACTATTAGTCCGCAACTCTCTAAAATTACACTCTTGTTCCCCATGGTTTGACTAGTTGTTACTCAGATAGTCCCTGAACTGAAGTGGATGGAGGTTAGTTTTATTAGTTTAGTGGGTGTGAAATGACAAAATTACTAACGTTTTTTGGATTTGAGTTTTCTGAAATTCTATATAGATTTGTTCTCTTTAACGTTTTTTATTTTAATCAAAAAAGAAGTGGGCCAACTACCTTTTGTATTATTTCTTTTTGTTTTTATTTTAACAATAAGGGTAAAACTGACATTTCACACAAACTTAACTGGACAAACTAACCGCCACCCACTCTAGGGACTATCTAACAATTGAGCAAACCACAAGAATTATACATGTAATTTCAAAAAGTTGGGGCCTAAAGGTGAAATTTGGTCAAACCAAAGGGCTATTCGGGCATTTTTCTCTTTTGTTTTATTATTTTGCCTTTATATCATAACTATATCTATATCTCTGATGACAGCTTGTTTGAAGAAGGAGGTGACTGGGAAAGGAAAAACAGACTGAAAGTGTATGAAGGCTTATACTGCATGTCCACTCGCAACTTCAAGAAAGCTGCTGATTTGTTTCTTGATTCAATATCAACATTCACTACTTACGAAATTTTCCCGTATGACACTTTTATATTCTACACTGTTCTTGCTAGCATTATTTCGTTGGATCGAGTTTCCCTAAAGCAAAAGGTAACCAGTATTTAAACATGCCTATTAGTTATATATTTATCAAACGCATGTGAAATTCTAAAGAAATGAAGTTTTACTTACTGTGCAGGTTGTGGATGCACCTGAGATTCTGACAGTAATAAGCAAAATTCCATACTTGTCAGAATTCTTGAACTCTTTGTACGAGTGTCAATATAAGTCATTCTTCTCTGCTTTTGGTTAGTTAATCTTATACATTTTCATGTTTAATAAGCCATTTGGCGTCATCCACATGTAATGCTGTGGTTAATATATTTAATCTTTAATGATTTACAGCTGGCATCACGGAGCATATTAAGTTGGACCGTTACTTGCATCCACACTTCCGTTTTTACATGAGAGAGATTAGGACTGTTGTCTATTCTCAGTTCTTGGAGTCTTATAAGAGTGTCACCATTGAAGCAATGGCAAAGGCATTTGGTGTTACAGTTGACTTCATTGACCTGTAAGCTAAATTTTTTTTTTTTTCAATGCATGTAACCTTCTAAACCGGCTTACTCAAAGATCTAGATTATGATCGGAATAATACTATTTTAATAATCACATATCAACATTAATGAAATAAAATTTTTTATAAATTTTTGGTGGAAACAGGGAACTCTCGAGATTCATTGCAGCAGGGAAGCTTCATTGCAAGATTGATAAAGTAGCTGGTGTACTAGAAACCAATCGCCCGGATGCAAAGAACGCTCTGTATCAAGCAACCATTAAGCAAGGTGACTTCTTGTTGAATCGGATTCAAAAGCTTTCCCGTGTTATCGATCTTTAAGCGTTTAAGCCTTTTTCTCTTTCTGTTTTCCCCAAATTTAAGAAAACTTTGTAATAGCAGTTTCACTATCTTCTTCTTTTGTAATATTTGTTACCTTTTAATTTTAATGGTCAAGAATATTTTCTCTGATTGGTTTGTGTTTCATTATGTCTATTGCTTTTAATCATAAATGCTCATAAGACTATCTTCAATTGGCCTTGGAGATCAAGTCCTTGGATGCCCTTACCATTAGAGCTTATCCATCCTAAGAAGCCCTTAGGTGAGATGCCCTTGCACAAGGGCATGAGTTTGTGTAACGGGTAGGTGGTTATGTGGAAATTATTTTGTGTAACGGGTAGGTGATTATGTGAAAATAAGGAGGGTAAGGATATTTGTAAAGTTGAAGAATTTGAGGCTTTCAACTTTTAAGGATTTCTAAAAATATTATGTGACAATTAAGAGCACCTAAAAACGTCTGTAACATTGGAGATAGTCTAACTTTCTTGTAAGGTGAATTATAAAGATTTCACTATTCTTAAACAAAGAAAAAAATATATATTAAGTACAATTTATGTCCCTGTGGTTTACACCTGTTTTCACATACAGACACTATTTGAGAAAAAAAAAAAAAAACCCGACCATTCCAATCCCAGTGGTTGTCAATTGCAATCAATGAAGTCCCTAGTTCAAACTTTCTTAGTTGATCGTCCATTTGCTTAACGGTGTGAAAGGCGGGTTGGCAATTTCACTCAAATCTGACCCTTGTACACCTTTTTAATAATTAAATTTCTCTCATAAGCAACATTTCGATCCTTATTTCCCCAAAATCCTCCCCTTTTGAAGAACACCTCTGGGGACATCACAGCTCCGACCATCCAACCCTAAAATCATGTCCGAATGTCGACAATGAGGCAATACGTTGATATTCTCATTACTTTCCATGTTATCGGTACGGCATTGTGTCAATTTTGGTTTTAAACTTTGATTTTGTGATTCGTGTCTTGTATGAAATCTGAAATGTAGTATGTTTTTTATGGAATTGTAGTTGGAATAAGGGTCTAGGTGACCAAGCATCACATCAGGATCCAATGCTGGGTCTTGATGAGGACGGGAAGGGGCTTCCGGGTAGAGCTTTGTTTTCGCCGTCGACTGTGAAGACTACGGTGGTGGATCATTTGTTGTAAATATGATGCATATATATTAGCCTAAGTATAACTGTTAAGATGGGTTATTTTGGCATGGTCTTTATTGGTTTTTTGTTGATGATCAGTGTTACCTATTTATTAATATTTAACTGTCATTAGGTTACCTAGAATAGTTAAAATGGGTTGCTTTGGGTTGATCAAATTTTGGGTATGTGGGATTAATGATAAGAGGTAGCCCATGTTTTATGGTTGTAAAACAAGGTTTCCAAGGCCGAGTACTCCCCGAGTAGTCGCTACAAGGCAGGCTGCCGAGGCGACTTTCTTTGACTTCGCCTAATTACTCGAAGTCGGTCAAACGTGGTCAACCTCGGCCAGAATTGGATCTAGTAGGTCAATTCGGGCATAGTTTGACTTAAATAATAATAAAACATAATTTCTATGCCTATCATATTAAAGAATGAATATCATTTTCACGTATTTTATTATAAATATTAGTAAATTTGTGTTATTTGACATATATTTAATCTCCAAAAAGTAATTTCTTTATAATTTAACATGTCCGAGTACTCCCCAAGTACTCTCCGCGTACACCGAGTACTCTCAACTCCCCGGTCGCCCGACTAGGGAGCGCCTAGCGACTTTTGCAACCATGGTTTTAGTATGTGATAATGATGTATGACTAATGATATTTGAAAGTAATGAATGAATGATGGTATTTAACTATGCTTATTGTTGTTTAAATTGAGTGATGCATATTTAGTTTGACCATGAAATGTACCTGAGATAGACTAAACTGATCAAGCATGACTTGGATGTTTGTTTTGACCAGGGAATGAACCTGAGATACTCATGTTTGACCATCGAATGAACTTAAGATAGTCAAACCTGTGTTTGACCACGATTTGGAAGTTTTGCTTAGATAACCCATGTAACATGAATTAGATGTTTTGCTTAGATAGCCTGTGTTTTATCAGTAGATAACATGAATTGGATGTTTGTTTATTTTGACAATTTTTGGTTTTAGAGCTTGGAATGAACATGAGATAGTCTAACATGTCTGCCTTTAACTGTAATTGCTTTTAGACATTGGAATGAACATGTATTGGATGTTCTGCTTAGAGAACCTTTGTTTTATCCTGGTCAATTGTAGAATTTAAACATGTTTGTCTTTAAGTGTTCAAACCTGTTTGACTAAACAAAGGTCAAAACCACAAGTATAAACTCAGTTGCACCAAGTGCAAAAATGTGTTTGAAAATTGACTAAACAGAGGTCAGAAACGTGTAATTACTAATTTGACTACACAGAGGTCAAAACCATTTCTGGTTCTAGAAGTCAAACCAATTCAACATGTTAAAGTTGAAACCCATCGATTTTGGTTACTCTAATTTGGTAATGAACCCTATTAAAATGTTGAGTACTGTTATTACTAATAATACTTGTGGTTAACTAATTGATTTAGGTTGAAATTTGCTATATTAGCAAATACCTTTGATAATTGATTTAGGTTGAAATTTGCTATATTAGCAAATACCTTTGAATTTGAAGGGAATATCAAATATGTGAAGTAAACAAGCAGAGACTATTATGATAATGAAACTTGTGGGGGTATTAAAGTCCTTTTCAGGAAATTAAACGCGCATTTAGCAGGGCCTTGATTGATTGCAATTGACAACCACAGAGACTGAAATGGTATTTTTTCTCTCTTTCAAATAGGGTTTGTATATGAGAAACAATGTTTTGAAACCCGAACCGGCCCGACCGGTCGAACCGGGAACCGGAGGCCTTGGCAGTCCAGTTCTAGACGTTGGGCCTGTTCAGCACGTGGCTGATCGGCCAGCCTGGTGACTGGCAGCCGGACCGAAAATTTGATGATTATGGTGGTCGGGCCGAAGCTATTAAGAAGAGACGAAGAACAGACATCGACCAATTTCAAATGCTCTCTGCCTCTCTCAGCTGCTGTAATTTCAAGATCAAAATCAATATCGACATCTTGTTTAATTTCATCCACAAAATCAAGATCAACATCTTGCGACGCATTCATGCTATGCACTTTTACTTCCTAGAGCGTAGAGCAATTGGTGGTTGGGAGACCAGAGAAAACGATGAAATGAACGTGTAGCCTTTTGAAGCCCTTATTTGAGCTTGTAAAATTCATGAAAGTTCATTAGAACTTGTTATGCTTACTGCACGAATTGAAAAATGGAGTACAACTATATACAACTATAATACAACTATAATACTTATTCTTTTTTTTGGTCAGCCAAAAGAAGCGGCCAAAAAAAAAAAAAATAAGTATCATAGTTGTATACAACTGATCTTGTTTTAAGGGCTCGGGTAGCCCACTGGTTAAGACTCTAACTTATAAATCAGAGGTAATACTTATTCACTGTTGGGGAAATTCGAAATTGCTTGGATACATCTGAAGTCGTGTATTCACTTTCATATCAAACAATTGGAGTGGCTACCAATCTTTGATCGGATAAAATCAGAATTGATTCTAGATTTGTGTATGAGAATTTGGTTGATAGAATTTTTAGGGATTCTCACGAACTGGAATGCGTCTAGGGTTTTCAAAATCGTTTTTGAGAGCGTATTTTCAGTTTTCCACAACTGCTTGCAGTTTTCATTTTGAACAAAAACACCTTTAGTCCCTCATGTTTCAAAAGTGCATATTTAGTCTGAAATTTAATTTCTGATGCATTTTCGATAAAGGATTTTTGTCCAAAATAAAAAATTTCTAAGCTGACCCCAGCCAGGGCCTCTGCCCCTTGGACCCCGCCAGGGGCTGCCGCCCTATGGACCCCGCTTCTCTCGGGGGTGTTGCCCCCGAACCCCCGCCAAGGGGGCGCTGCCCCCTTGGATCCCCTGTTAGTCCCGATGACATTCAAATAAGTGTGCACTCTTATTTGTATGTCACACGCAATCTCAAATTACACTAAAATATCCAACATTCACTTAATTTGTTTTTGGTTTTAAATGTTTTTTATTATTTTAAAAATCTAAAAGTTATAATATCTTCAGTTATTTTGTTTTTAGTTTCTATTATTTTAAAAATCTATTAATAAATTTATCCGGTTATTAAATCCGGTTTGACCGGTTCGACCAGCGAACCGGTAAAAAGACCGATTCAACATCCGGTACGATTATAAAAACATCGGTGAGAACAGATGTAAACCACATGGACTAATATTTTCATCTCTTTTGGTCATATTTTCTTCCCTCTTCCCTCCCCTCCCCCTGTTAAATGAAATTCGGGAACATGGTTTTTAATATTTTCATCTCTTTTCTCTCCCCTCCCCTGTTAAATGAGTCTCGGGAACAGAGTGTAAAATTGTACTTTGCTAAAATCTATTTTACTTGACAACGCTGCTACGTATGCTTCCATCTTTTTAGTTGAATATCTTGACAAAATCCGAGCCCCGCTTGCGGTCTGCTCATATAATGTAATATATGTGTGGGCGCTCGGGGGGGCAAAAGCAAAAGTGCACTAATTTTTAACGTTATTTTACTAATTTCGTGAAAATAACGTTAAAAAGAGGGGATCGTTAATCAGGCATCATGTGGTGGCGTTGATAGCCGAAAGACAAGGGGGTACATGCACCAATTGGCGTTTGTCTCAATTGCTGAGTGTTATGTGCCTTATGTCCAAGGCTTGATGCAAAACCACAATCGAGCTGGGGGTCTCATTGGAAGCAGCCTCTCTATTTCTACGGGGTAGAGGTAAGGCTGTCTACATCCCACCCTCCTCAGACCCTACCTTAGCTTTGCTATAGGTGGGATATACTGAGTACGATGATGATGATGATGATCTTGACAAAATCCATAGTTGTTAACGAAAGAGATCTTCCAAAAACCAAATTTGCACATGTCTACAATATCAAATTCGGTGAACATATTTTTCACGCCACAAATACCAAGAATACAATATCATGACAGAAAGTTGACCATTTTCACTTGAAAAAGAAGCAAACCCCAAGTTCATGCTTTCATCTTGTAGATTGAAGAACCTCTAATTCAAACAACAGTGCAGGAAGAATGCCTTCAATTGATCTCAAAGAATTTCAAGAAAAGATATCCATTCAATTAAGACCTTTGCAAAGATCCCTCCAGTTCTGGGCTAGGGCTGCTGATATCTACACAGGTTATAAGGTGTGTTAGTAATCAAAATACCTAATCATTGTTGCATCAATTTGGGTGTTTAATCATTTTTTAGATTTGGGTATATCTGTGTGTGTTTGTAGGTGTTTCAACTTAGGGTTAGTTTTGAAAAAGATGTGGAGAAAACAGAGGCAATGTGGGAGAGACAACATGAACATGCTGCTGATAAAATTTATTCCATGTGTTATGACATGGGTGGATTCTTTCTCAAGGTTGGTTTGATTTCAGCTTTTTTGTTAGGTAGAATTCTTAATGCCTTTTTATGGGAGTTAGTTGGTTGTAGAATTTTGACCATGTTTTTTTATGAAAAGGTTGAATCTTTATTAGCCTAATTTCAAAGTTTTCATGTTTCCTATATTGGGTTTTAATCTTTATGTCCTTTTGAGATTCATTAAGATATAAATTAAAATGGGTTGTTCTGAATTTGTATGAACCTTTACTGTTATGATTACACTTTTTCTTTCTAGTTATTGGGCAATGTTCTTTATTCTGGTTTTAATGATGGATCTCAATGTGGGTGTTTTATGTTGTACTATGAACGAATTGGGTGGTAAAGTCGTAAAAACCGAATCTTTATTGTTTTAATTATATATATACTTTTTCCTGTGTTTTTTTGTTTGATGAGCTTTGGGGGGGGGGGGGGGGGTCATAATCTTGTTTTACTATAAAAATGGTCGAGTTTTTATGTGAATTGGGGTTTCGGTTAGGTAGCTCAAGTTATTGGGAAGCCAGATTTGGCCCCGGCTGCATGGGTGAGGAGATTAGTAACCTTGTGCGATCAAGCCCCGGGAACCCCGTGTAACGTGGTGCGCATTGTTCTTGAAAATGAGTTGGGAAAAACCGTTGATGACGTGTTTGAAAGATTTGATTGGGATCCTATTGGCTCTGCTTCAATTGCACAGGTACATCAAGTTGGTAACTTTCATGTTTATTATAATATTATCCACAAGTTTATGCCGAATTTGATCTTTTATAAACAACATTTTTGCTCACATTTGTTACATATTTTATCTAGGTTCATCGAGCTAGGCTGAAAGGTGATAAAAAAGACGTTGTAGTGAAGGTACGGTTAATTTCAGGGGCGATGCTTTGAAGGGGCCGGGAGGGGTGCCCGACCCCCCGAACTTTTCGGCCAGTAGTGTTATTTATGTAGTTTTCGTATAGAAATTTTTGGGTATATACGTTTTCGACCCCCCGGTTCTATAGAAATTTTTTGGTATATACGTTTTCGACCCCCCTGTAAAAAGTTTCAAGCTTCGCCACTGGTTAATTTTATGGTTCCTTTGCAGCGTTAACAATTTTGTTTTTTATGTTCTAATTATTATCTTTCTACAGGTGCAACATCCTGGAGTTCAAGATTTGATGATGACGGATCTTAGGAATTTACAAGCTTTTGCGCTATATGTACAAAAAACAGATATCAAGTTTGATTTGTATTCCGTGTGCAAAGAAATGGAAAAACAGGTGAAATTTGTCAAACACTTACTTTAGGTGCTCAATCTATCATGCACTAGTTACAAGTTACATATGTTTCACTTTGGAAGGTTGTTGTGTATATGCGTGGATAATAATGTTATGTGCATTCTTTCCATTCAAGATAGTGTATGAATTCGACTTTACAAGAGAAGCAGATGCTATGGATAGAATAAGAAGTTTTTTGAGTGAAAATAACAAAAAGACCGTTGTTAAAGTGCCACGGGTGATCAAGGATGTGGTCTCTAGGTGAGTATAACACTCTTTTTTGTCATTAACTACAGAAAAATAACACTTTTTAAGCTTCACAGTTTTCCAGAAACAGATCTTGTCACAACATCTTATGGTTTTATACACTTAATTATATCTCTTATGAATTTTTATTATTTATCTTAAATTCAAAAAGATGGAAAATTTTATGTTGATTGAAATAATTATATGCAACTTCCATATATGATAAAACCTGCGTGCGTGTGTTGTATTATTCATCTTGGTTGCGTATATATCAAATTAATCGACTTCTGACAATTTACTTTGTAATTTGCGTAGGAGGGTGTTGGCGATGGAATATATAGATGGAATCCCGATCCTGAACCTGAAAGATGAAATCATAAAAAGAGGAATAAATCCTGACGGTAAGCTTGCAGCAGCAGCAAAGCAGTAAGCTCCATTGACCCGAGAGTATGAAATTTCTATTTTCTAAGTTCTACACCTAAAAAAAAATTCATTTCTTATTCCAGTTTCATAACTTTTAATTGTCTAAAACACACCTATGTCTTTTCTCTAAAACGTACCATCTTTAAATGCAGGAACATCCTAAAAAGTTTGACCCTTGCGTATGGTCAAATGATACTCAAGAGTGGTTTTTTTCATGCAGACCCCCACCCGGGAAATATTCTCATCTGTAAACACTCAGAGGTACTTAAAAAACAAAACATAATTAATACATGTTTACGTGATTTATATTACATTTTTCACCAGGCTGAATATTTGCTTAGGTGGCGTTGCTTGACTATGGTCAAGTCAAAGAACTTCCTAACCCCTTGAGGCTCGGTTATGCTAATTTGGTTCTTGCTATCGCCGATAATGATCAAATTAGGGCATCCGAGGGCCTTAGGTAAGCATGCATAAAAACTATCATATCTATATTAGCCATTTATAAATAAAACAGTTTTTTTTTTGGTTTATTGTACATAATAATAATGCAGGGAGCTCGGGATTGATACCTTGAGTCTGTGTGAGGATGAACGAACAGAATTGTTTAAGTTAGCACAAGTTATGTTTGACACAAAGCTGCCACCTGGCGTCACGGTATTGCAGCCTTTTGCAGAGGATTCTTCGATAAAGAAAATTGCTGTTCAGGTTCGTGTTTGTTTGTTAAATTATTGAAATTTTTGTTGTGTCAGGTTTTAAGAAAGTACTAGAATACTAGATTAGTTTATCTTAGAGTAGGATTTTGTAACATTAAATATATACTTTGGATGATTTTTAAGTTGTTTTGACCCTTTGACCAGTTTCTATTTTGTCTAAAAATTTTTATTTGACCACTTAGAGATAAGCGATAACCCAAATTAACACGTTCCTAAATCATAACTTAACTATCTGTTGATTAGGCGTTCCCAGAGGAATTGTTTTCGGTTCTACGCACAGTGCACTTGTTAAGAGGGCTTAGTGTCGGTCTTGGGGTCAACTACTCGTGTGCTGAGGAATGGCGACCTCTTGCCGAGGAAGCTTTATATTTTTCAGGCAGGCTAAAAGGTAAGTCTAGTCTTTTAATGCATGTGTTTATCCGATGTTTAGCCTTTCTTCTGTTGTTTCAGATGAGGATTTTAAGTCTAGAAACCGTCGTAGACGTAGGTTTTCCAGAAGATCATCGGGGTGGAGCTAGTAGCTGGAAACCGCCTCTTTCTTGTTTCTCCGGCAGCCATAGTTACAGATTCAGTCTATGTTTTCTCCAGTTTTGATTTCGCAGTAACTTATATTTTATGCATTGAAAATTGTTAGAAAAAACATTTGATTATAGTTTTAGTTAATAAAGAGCATATGCAATTAGATATTGATATATTTCATGAACAGTATTTGTTCTTGTATAACTTTGGGATGGTGAAAAAAGAAAATAAGAAATTTATACTTAACCATTGAATTTTCTTACGTGTATAATTATGTGAAATTTTCCAATAATTCACTTTCATTTTTAAATAATGAATGTAATAAAAGAAGATACATATAATAAAAATTCTAGTTTAATCCTGTTATAAAAAACTGTGCTGGTAATTAGAGAAAGGATAGAGGCACTGGCTTGAGGGGTAATTTAGTTTTTTCTAACTTGAAACAACTTTCTCCTTAATTCTCAAACGGCTATAACTTTTTTATACATTAATATTTAAAAAAATACACCGTATGAATGAGCATTTCATTCCATTTAATTTAAGCAGCCTATTGTTATAGTTTTTTTAAAAAATTACATAATTTTGAATACCCATTAACTCATTACGTGATTTTGAATACCCAACACGGCAACACATGACTACGTGATTTTGAATACCTATTACGTGTAGGTCCCCTATTCGTATGAATCTTTCACAGAATTGTCTTTCCAATCAAGAGTGCGGAATCCTCTTGATCAGAATTAGCAGAAAACGTGTAGGAAACAGAAACAGCAAATCACTTTCAACCTGGGTTTCTATTGATTATCGATTCCAAGAATTACAATCAATCAAACCCTAACCAACACCAGTTTCGTCCAAGCCTAAAGTCTATCACGAAATTGCTCTCAAACAATGTTCTGGCTGATTAACCTAAACCCTAAAGCCTAACCTTGTTTATATAACACAAGGTTACTACTTGGGCCAAGATTAAACATCATGGACTGCGAATTGGACAGGCCCAATTCGCCCCACAACCCCATAAGTATGGGTTTGGTTAGCCCAAACATTACAACTCACTAATACAAAGCTAAACCCGCTAACTGTTTATCGTTTAACTAATTACAAGATATCCAAAGACCAAATCTAAGCTGTTGTCACAAACATGCACCAACAAACTCCCCCTTGACAATAGCTTCATAAAATAACTTTGTCTTCAGTCTTCTTGCAATCTTCATGTAGTCTTGCACTGTCTTTGGTCTTTGGATAGCTTCAGCTTCAATAGCTTCTGTCAGCAACAGACTCCCCCTAAGCTTATGCATCCAATCACCAAATCTTCAAAAACTTTAGCGTTTGAGTAAACTCCAGTTCAGCATATGTATAGCCATCTTCAAACTCTTCACTTTGTCTGCAATATAGAAAGGAGGTTCTACCATGCATCCAAGCAAACTCTCATCTTCACAGCAACTCAACACTTTAACTTCTCAGCAACATACTGCTTCAATCTGTATACTATAAAACAAACATCTCGAGAAACCATAAGAATTTTTCAACAAAGTTAAATAAATTATTATTATTCAAGAGATAGTTAAACGGTATTACAGATTAAGCATGTTCAACTTATCACCAATCACGCAAAACTTTTTAATCACACACCCTATAACCCGCATGATTTAAAATTTTGAACTCACTTTCTAACACCGTCTCCCCCTATCAGAAACAATTCCTCCAAGAATAACAGTTTTCCGTACGTTAAGAACTTTAAACAGAAAAATACACTATTTTTTATTTTTATATTTTTCTGAAAGCAAGTAAATAACAAAAGCAATAAACACTCTATTTTTGTGAGAATCACTGGTAAGAAGATCATATCAACAAAATCAAACTGTTTCACACTATTAGATAATTCTTTATTTAATTTTTCGTGAAAAGCAGTCCAAGACGATTACCAGTATGTTTATCCACTTAAACAAAATGCATGAACATTTCAAGTACCATTACCGTATGATACGTTAAGGTAATATTATTTCTGATATATTAGTGTGTCCCACTTCAGGATATACCCCCACGATCAAGGTATGCACAAAGATTCATCGTAGTAGGTGAGTATACTGAATTCATCCTTTAAGATATCATGTCAATGTCTAGGTCTGCATATAATCTGTTTTATCATGTTTTAATTGCTTAACAATGAACACCCAAATAAATACTAATCAAATCCTGGAAATATAAACAACACACTCTATCATGTAAGTATCTTCCCTACCACATATTTCACAAGTCCAATCCAGCTTTCTGAAATCTGAACTGGGAATAGGTTGAGAAGAGAACATAATAGATCTTTAGGAGAGATGGTATAATATACAGATCAAATGAGTTTTCTCAGTTTGATATAGGTTTCTTGGGTTTCATTTGGGCACTTGAGGGCCTCTTTCGGGTGTATTAGATCTATAGCGCGACAATGTACAGCTAGGTCAGCATGTATCTGGATGCAGCAGAAGCTGTCGTTGCCTAGCACCTCCAGGTCAGCATATATCTGGATGCAGCAGAGGAGGTACACGACTTTTTTCAGAGAAGATTTCAGAATCAGATCAAAATTGTGTGTATCGGGACACATACAGACATTCAAATAGAAATGAGCTAATTCCAAGTGACTTTCTTTCCTAGGGTCATGTACAAGTTTAGTTCTAAACAGAAAGACAGCCAAGATATCCCCAGATGAAATAACAGTATAAAGACCCAAAACTTCAGATTTTGGCAATCTATCAACGCAAGATTTAAGGTCATTAAACCATACACCACTGATGTGTTCCCCACTCATACTCAGTTTATTTAAGTTTATATCACATTGGTAAGTTGATTATTTCATGCTTTTTGCCTACTGGTACATCATATGATGAAGCTGCTATCACACTTAAGCAATTTAATATCAGTTTCAGTGTGACAGTCTAACTTGCTGATGTACTATCATTTCTCCTTTTTCACACAGTGATAACTCATTTTTTATTTTCTAATTTTTTTATGTTTTTGATTTTTCAATTTTTTTTGATTTTTGATTTTTAAGAAAAGCAATAAACTATTTACAAAAAATTCTTATGAAAAACCAGTTATTCAGGATTCCTCATCCCGTTGAGTTCGACTAAATGTTCAAAGCGAGCCCTGTCAAAAGCTTTAGTATAAAGACCTGCCAGGTTATCTTCGGTGTCAACTTAGCACTTTGAACTTCAATTTAAATCAATCAATATAAATATATAACAACAATCTCACATCCCCCTTCTTCATATGCCTAGAGCAGCCATTATCAACATAAGTTGATAATCCTCCTTAGCAGCTCCTGCACACACCAACTAAGAAATTAGTTAGATTGGGGGACCCAAGCCTTAATGGTCTTGGGTCGTCCAAATTCACCAACCACTGGAACATCCATCCAATATCCATTACTCCTAACTGGAGTCTTAGATCTTAGACCTGTTGATGGAATTTGATTTTGATTTCCATAAGGTCTCTGGTCCTGAGGGTTCCTATATATGTTTGAACTATTTGACCTTTGAAAATTCTGATTTTGAAACCTTGAATTTTGATTCCAAGAAGCTTGATTGTTGTAATTTCTAAAGCCATTGTTATAAAAAGTTCGACCACCATTATTCTGGTATCGATTTTGATATTGACTTTGACTTCTGAAATTATTTGAATTATAATTATTCACTCTAGGTGAACTGCTTCTAGGTCTGTCAAATCTGCCTGGTGGAGATCTAGGCTGAAATCTTGGTTGATTTCTTTGAAAACGTGGAACCTGTGAAGTTCCTGTTCTAGCCTTATCTACACCAATAGCAACATTCTCTGGTTGCTTAGGAGCAGATTTCTTTAGAGAATTTGAACCTTTCTCCTCACTATCACCTTCCTTCACTGGTAATTTCCCTCTCTGTTTTTCACTAAGTTGTGCTTCACTCTTTTTGTTAGGACAGCAGCTTGCTACATGTCCCTTGACGTGACATTTGAAGCACGATCTCTTTTTCGAAGACTTCTTAGCTGGAGTCTCTGAGGTAGATCCCTTATCAGATGGTGATGATCCTTTAGATGAACCTTGTTCAGTTTGCTTAATTTCAGACTTTTCTTTGTTTTTATTTTTAGCAAACTCTACATTTGATTCATTTTCAATAACAGCAGTTTCATTTTTCATATCACTACCTTGAACAAAATTAATCTTTTTAACAAAAGCTTGATTTTTATTCTTAGGCGGTGATTTTTTCCTTTTCAAATCATCACTCTCAGATCCATCACCTTTACTTGATGTGGATGCGAAACTACTTGGTGTGGATGCCATAAAGTCTGCTAGCTCATCTTCACTAGGCAGGAATGAATAGTCATGACTAAGAGGAGGTGGAACTTCATTAAATCCCTGGAAGCCCACACTGGTCTTGTCATTACTCTTCTTTAACCCACCCATCATGTGTTTCATTACAAAAGTAGAGTCCCTGAATTGACCTAATTTCTTTTCAAGTTCAACAATTTTGAGTTGTGCATCTGACAACTCTTTGCATTTTTTAGAAATCTCTTTTGTTTTCTCAGCCATCATTGCATGAGCTAAATCTATTACTTGAAGTTTTTCATTTAGTTTGCAAGTTAAAGCTTCAATTTCAGCTTCACAACCTTTTATCTTCTTCAAGTATGACGATTCATTTCTTTTAGCAAAAAAGTTTGCTTCTTTTATGTTAGACATCTCACTTACTAGACTTTGGTTTTGTGTTGTCAACCTGGCAACCTCACCCTGTAGTTCACGACATCTCAAACACACAGAAGTAGATTGTACCTCTTTCTCATGAACTTCTGAGTTTTCATCAGCAACAACCTGTTCAACTTCACTCTCTTTCTCTACTTCAGCATCCACTTTAGCTTCAGCATTCTTCACTTCAGATTCAGCATCACTCACACTAGTTTCAGCCTCATCAACTGGCACTATCTCTGCCATGAATGCCTGAGTGGCACTCTCATTTCCCTGATATCGCTTTCGTAATGCATCCCACATATCCTTTGAATTAGTGTACTTTGTGAAGGTATGCTTGATGCTATCAGGTAAGGACATCTTGATCACAGCTAATGCTCTTTTTTCAGCCTCATACATCTTTTTGTCATCCTCTTTCATGTTCACATAGTCTGTTCTACGTTGTCTGCCCTCAAAATCGTGTGTTGGGTTTATGTACCCATCTTCAATGCAGATCCACATGCGTGCATCCTGAGATTCAATGAAGGATTTGAAGTTGTCCTTCCATGTAAGATAATTCTCCACCTTCATCATCTTAGGTGCTTTCAACTTCATCATGTTTGACATTTTAACGTAACAGACTGTTAAAACCGTACAAAATATCTCCGAAAACAGTGGTTACTAACTTACACCGTTAGAATCGTCTCGAAAAGACGAATCCAATGATATCTAATGTCGCTAACCAACTATCAAATTCATCCAAGCTGTAGGAGCTCTTACGAAATTCTCACACAAACTGTTTTGGCTGATTAACCTAAACCCTAAAGCCTAACCTTGTTTATATAACACAAGGTTACTACTTGGGCCAAGATTAAACATCATGGACTGCGAATTGGACAGGCCCAATTCGCCCCACAACCCCATAAGTATGGGTTTGGTTAGCCCAAACATTACAACTCACTAATACAAAGCTAAACCCGCTAACTGTTTATCGTTTAACTAATTACAAGATATCCAAAGACCAAATCTAAGCTGTTGTCACAAACATGCACCAACATTACGTAATTACACATTCTACATAAACCATTACGTGATTACACATTCAATATGATTTGTTATGACTAATGTTATTACAATTATACTTATAACGTAATCACTCAGTGTAACTTCACATAAAATATAGTATAATGAAATCACGTAATCACGAAATGGGTATTCAGAATCACGTAGTCACGTAATAATAAATAGTCAACTATTGTTACGTAATTATATAATCACATAGTGTTTTTTCACATACTATAATGAAATCACGTAATCAAGTAATGGGTATTTAAAACGTAGTCATATGTTGGGTATTCAAAATCACGTAGTCATATGCTGGGTATTCAAAATCACGTAATGCGTATTCAAAATCATGTAATTTTTTTTTAAAGAAAACTATAGCAATAGGCTGTTCGAATTAAAGAGAATGAAATGCTCGTTAATACGGTGTAATTTTTTAAAAAACATATTAACGTATGAAAAAGTTATAGTCATTTGAAAATCAATGGGGGAAAGAGTACAAGTGAGAAAGCACGAGAATACCTTTTCTCTATTTGTTTCTTCAATTGTTTGAACCTTACATTTACTAAAATGCCACTACCTAATTTTGAGCCATCGATCTTGGGAGATCAATGATTGAGCTTGTCTCCTACACTTCGTACAATAATCCTACACTTCGTACAATAATTCTCTCTTGTACATGATCTCTTATCGTGGTAATTATTCCGAGTTATGCTCTTTTGACCTTGGGGTGCTCATTAAAAAATCAATTCTAAATATAGATATATAAGGAACAATTATACATAATTTTTTTTTGAGCGGCAAAGAATCTCACGTGTAAACCCACCCTGTTCGGGGCTATGTCCAAGATCGACTCCTCAACCACCATGAGACCATTGCCCCTGAAGCGCGGGAACCAGATGAAATCCGTAAATCCTTGCCCCCTGTTAGGTTCAAACCCGAAATTAAAGCCCCCGTTCATCCCTTCACTCGTATGCCCCTCGAAAATTGCCCAAATGAGAGAAATAAACCTGCTTCCCCACTAGGAAGGGCAGGCCCATTGACCGCTGAACCAACATCTCAGGACAACAATTATGCGTATTGTCTGACAATTTTAACGAGAGCTTCAAAGAATGTGAGGTAGAGGGTTATATAATCCTTCATGCATCACATCCAAAGGCAAAACCAAGTGTTATACCTGTGGGGTTCCGGTTCCCCGATCTCCACATCAGCTCCCATCTCTGCATCATCTTGTAGCAGCCTCAATTTCTATTTTGTTTAGCAGAATCTCTTGTATCCTGTTCCAGTCACATTATCACCCATCTCGCTCTCCTACAACATGCTGGAGAGAGGTATACCAAATCGACTTAATAAGTACATGTACAAGTGTAGAGTTGTCTATACAAAAACAATTATGTAATGCAATCGACGTGTTAAGAGATAATTTATGAACCATACCTGGTCATCAATATATAGTTGAGGGACTAAACATGCAATCTTCTTTAAATAAGAAGAAAGGGGGAAAACTGAAACAAGTAGCCCTAGAAAAATTCAATCGATTCCAGATCTGTTTTTTTTCCCGCTTTCAAATTTCTAATCTGAGTATCGAAAAACATTTGCCGCCAATCCATCTCTCTCTCTCTAAAACACCTGAAGATCATTTTACGCAGATAGAGAGAGAGAGAGAGGATGTTGGGGAGGATGCGGACATGCTCTCTGAGCTCTCTGGAAGTTCTAGAAATGGAGAGGACTCCTTCAAAGCTTCTCAAAGACGATTCTCTCTCCATCTACGGTACTCTCTTCTTCTTCTTCTCCTTACCATCATTTCAATTTATATATCCTTAGTTTCTCATATTATTATTATTATTATTATTATTATTATTATTATTATTATTATTATTATTATTATTATTATTATTATTATTATTATTATTATTATTATTATTATTATTATTATTATTATTATTATTATTATTATTATTATTATTATTATTATTATTATTATTATTATTATTATTATTATTATTATTATTATTATTATTATTATTATTATTATTATTATTATTATTATTATTATTATTATTATTATTATTATTATTATTATTATTATTATTATTATTATTATTATTATTATTATTATTATTATTATTATTATTATTATTATTATTATTATTATTATTATTATTATTATTATTATTATTATTATTATTATTATTATTATTATTATTATTATTATTATTATTATTATTATTATTATTATTATTATTATTATTATTATTATTATTATTATTATTATTATTATTATTATTATTATTATTATTATTATTATTATTATTATTATTATTATTATTATTATTATTATTATTATTATTATTATTATTATTATTATTATTATTATTGATGCATATGTATGATGTTGTTACCTTTTCTTTCGTATAAAATCCTTAGATTTGAAGGAAATGCTATTTCAAGAGTGTTTTTAAGTTGAAAGAATTGCTCAGTAATCTTTAAATTAGTTAGTTAGATGCTTGTTTGTAGGATTGGTTTTATATTATAATAATAATAATATATATGCCAATTTTGTGTTGTATAGAGAAGACACTGCTGAAGCTACAACAAGGTTCTCAACTTGATCTAAGTTCAGTTCCTGAGGAAGCAGCTACAAACACAAGCACGAGTCCATTAGTGTCTACTGTTTCATCTAATATGACAGTTGATGCTGCTGATTGGGCTTCCACAGGCTCGTTTATTGGCTCAGGTGGTAGTCAATCTATGAACATTTCAAAAGAGGAACCACGTGGAAACTTATCGGTTATTGACATGTTTTCAAGATACAGGGCTTCTAGAACTAGCAAGATAGTTTCGTCTGATGACAGTGCAATGGAAATGGAGGATTATGGTTCTGCGAATACATCGCCTTCGCATGATCCTGAACTCCAAGAGGGATGTATAGTTGATCCACCATCACCTGTTTGAAGTATGAGCTTGAATATGACTTTATTAATAGAGCTTGATCGTTATTGTGATTATGTCGGATTTGAATGATAATGTTGTTTTTAATTTTATAAAGCCAATCCAAATTCTTTACCATGTAATCTATAAAATTCCAGTTATTTGTTATATGGTTGGGTTGAAACGGGTCGTCTTTTCTCACATGTTGGAATGCATCTCACTGTTCAATCGATTTATACGTTACTAATATTAAATGTTTGATTTTATTTGATATCAATAATCTAATTAACTTTTAGTAGCCATTTGATTTTATTTGATATCAATAATCTAATTAACTTTTAGTAGCCAAAAAGTGTAATGCTAAAGCACCAAGAAACATTACCATACCAACAACAGGACCAAAAATAGAATTGTTTATTTTCATCCAAAACTCAAATATGAGTATTGGTTTCTTGAACACACCCGATGGGTTGGACTAAAACATAGCCGGTTTAAAAAGAATTAAGTATTATGTTAATATCTCTTTGTAAGTTCTATATTTTGGCAAAAAATACCCAGCCAGGTTAATATGTGCTTTTAGATAAATGGGTCAACCCGTGAAGCTCTCTTTTTTGATATTACAAAATCATCACAAACTGTTTATAAGAACATATATCATCACACACTGTCAAAATCACAAGTCACACTCGGCTTATGTAAGGTGCGATATCACTACTTCTTTCTTTTGATGGATTTGAAGATTAATCACAATGTTTTTCTATTTAGTCAGTTCTAAAGAATGGCAATCAATACATAATGTAATACACCCTCTTTTTACACACCAAATCAATAACTAGTTTATTTTATCTGTTCATGGTCACACTTTCATGGAACATGTTCACACCAGATTTATTTTTCCTAACATTCAGGACACACCCACACTCAGAATCTTTATTCATCTCATACCCACAACAGCAGTGCCCTCACACGGTGCTAACTGAAGGTTACATTGTAACAATTCAAATAGGAAAGGAAATTTAACATTTCCAGCAAGAAGCAGCTACAATGGGCTTTGATTTCCATCCAAGCACCAATGAACCCTTTTCTTCCACAATTGTATAGCCTTCACAAACTTTGAGCTCAGCCAGCCATTGCTTTGCCTGAGCCACCAACTTAACCGGTGCAGCCTGGAACCCTGCCCGGCTCATCCTCCTCCGCCATTGGTCCAACCTCTCATGCCTTTCCACCCTGTTAGGCCCTTCACAACTGACAATATTCTTGATTTCTTCTGCAAAGTAAAACTGTTCAACTTTTGCTCTTCTAGTGTCATATTTAGGCAGCATTGCATCAAGGGCATCAAATATGGCTGAGTAATAATACAATGCTTCCATAAACCTTCCCAGGAAGAATGGCCCGTTATGGCTCGAATCTTGCTCAACAAGGACTAAAACTTTTGGGGACAATTCATGGATTATTTTTAAAACCGAGTTTAGAGCACCCCGGCTCTCTTTCACCACACAGTGAAGTTGGAGAATGCTGTTTACTACTAAAACTTCGTTTTCATTAGTTTTAATGTCTTCGGGCTTAAGGGTTTCCAAGCTACTGTCCACATGTGAAAACTCCAAGTTTATGCCAAGTTCGTGTGCATAAGCCTCCAGCTCGTCTCCAATGATATGGAAGCGGTTAACACATGGTCCAACTGCAGTGATCCTGATGCGGCACAAAGACTGACCGTGATGGTTAGCCAGGCTCTCTAACAAGCTACGCCATTGACGTCCATGTGGCAAACCAAGAGTCATCCCAAGGTCAACAACATGAACAAACTTCTCTCCCTCAAAGGCTTCCAATATTGTAAAGTTAGCAACAAAATGACCAAACTGAATATGAGGACAAACTTCATAAACTAGTCGTAAAGCCTCTTCCTTTTTCTCCGAGCCAATGGAATTTAAGTTTGGTGCTGGGGTCACCAATCCAACCGCCCCAAGGGGTTTCACCAACGCTATCCGGTCTGTGAGTGCCTGCATAAAGCAAGATGCCACCCTCTGGAAAGATGAACCGAAAACAAGTGCATTGGCTCGAAGCTCGACTAATAAATTTGAAGCATGTGCTTTATCACGACATGCAACGGCTTCAGCACATGAGATTAGTAACTGAACAAGATGCATCCCATCCACATTTCCCTCATGTTTTGTGGGTCCGGTTTCCGAGATTGCATCTTCGATTGCTTCTGCAGCTAAGTACCTTTGGGTGTAAGTCCAGATGTGGTCCCTAAACCGAAGCTTGGGAAAGCTATTGGTACTGTTAGCACGACGGATGGTCACATCTACTCCATCTAACAGACTGTTATCACCCACAGCGGTTTGAGGCATGCTCAGTGTCCGTTGCATCTTTCTTTTACCAAAGGGATTGTTAGAAAGTTTAAGTAGGTTCGAAGGGTAAGAGGCGGGATTGTCTAAAACCGATGAATAACATTGGTGGTAAAACGGAGACATTGAAAGATCTTGACCAAAGTTTGTTTCTTTAATGTTGTTATGTGCATGACCATTGTCATGGACACAAAATGGATTTTCCAATAATGTAGGAGTACCCATATGAAAAGATCCCTCTGCTTTTCTCTTTGTACCACAAAGTTTTAATCTTGAATCAACTCCATTGACACCTGTTTTTAGATGATTCCATCTTTGGTCACTAGAAAGTGGATGCATGAAAAAACGATGACTCATTTCGAGCTATATTTTCTTTTATCATATATAGCTCTGAAAGAACCATAAGCCAGTGATTCAGGCATATAAAGAACTAAATACATTGTTCTTGTTTCCTAGGTCTATGATGATTTGTCAATTTTCTTAATTGCCAAATATTTTTCAAGTTTTATATGATAAAGTTTAATTCTACTGTTGTTTTTCTAGGAAATAGTGAAAATACTACTCTTGGACCCGAAAGCGTTCTTTAAGGTTTAAACTAAGCTCAGCATTTTCCCACTTTATTGGTAACCTGGTGCGTTACTAACAGTATATGTTTCTAGTAGCCGATGTACCTTTGAGCTACCCTGTGATTGACGGTTTAGTTTTTTTTGGTAAATTTAACTTCTTTGGTCAGGATAAAATTACTGTCAAGTATCAAGTAGCCACATAACCATTTCAATCATTCACAGCTGTGTTTTAGCACTATCTATCAATCATTCACAGCTGTGTTTTAGCACTATCTATACCTGATGTGGACTTTTTTTAAGGTTCCAACAGAAATCGTTTTTATTATGGTATATCTACTGTTACATAGTTCATCAATACTTGGTGGTTTTAAAGAATTCACCTGTTATATATATATATTGTCTAAGATGTTCAATGACCAGGACATGATTCTTGTGTGGAAAAAGAAATAAAAGGTTAGCTTTCTTGATTTCATCTATATGTACTCCTTAGTATTGAAATCATTTATATAGTTGGATTTGTTAATAGCAGGCTGTATGGTTGTATACTTGTATATGTTTTTGTTACAGAAGTGGTTTAATCTGAAAATGACAAGAATCCTGAAAAAAATTGTCTAAGAATATATTGCTTTAGTTTTCATTAACGAAAGAAAAATTACATAAGAATGGCAGGTGAACGGGCAACAAGCTGCGCCGCAACCCAAAATACATCAAGAACTTATATAAGAAAACTAAATAAGTCATTTAGGTGTGTTTAATTTTCTTCCTATAATTAGTTTACTTAACGAGTAAAATAGTTAAGCAAGAGGACATCCTCCAAAATGTTAGGAATGAAACCTGAACATTGTTAACTCCTTCCATTAGTTCAAAAGTATTATAAAACCAGGGTGTTATTGCTTTAATGTATGTATTTGGCATGTAAAGCATAAATCGGTCAATGAAATCCAAAAACTGATGAAATTAATCTAATAAATAAAATACACAACTATCAACTTTGTAAAACTCCTGAGATCCCTAATACGACGTAATATGTGTGAAAATGACCAAATGGATATCAACAAAAAGGCGTTGTTATCTGTTGGGTCGTCCCTATGTAAACAAGAACGATGCATATTTTCAGGTGCTTTCTGCTTGGCCTGTACCTATTTTCCCCTCAGTGTTGCTCCTGCAATATGTCAAGAAGATATGGTATTAAAAATCATGAAATGTACAGTTTCCCCTTGAATCCTGGATTTTTTTTTCTATTCAGACTACCTTTTATCTTTTGAAGTTCATATATATTCCTTTTACCTTAAGACAAACAACTAAATATATTGTAGAGTTAAGGCTTTTGTTTTCATATAATGATATAAAATTAAATGCATAACAAGAAATTGTTTGTCTGGATCATTAATTAAGAGCTAAGGACTTATGTTTGAGTGACACCTAGTGGTGGTGGTGCTGTGATGGTGATGTTGAAGGTTTCCCCTTTATGGTGGCGCTGATAGTTTTATAGCAGCTGTTGACAGTTACGGTGGTGATGACATGTTGAACTTGTGGGCATTAGAACATTAACAGTGGCGGTGCTGTTGATACGGAACAATAGTGTCTATCTCAAAGAAGGGTCTCTAAGTAGCAGCATTCATGAGTTCCAAGGGATAAATCGTCTTGAGGTAACCCGTAACCATGCTGTCACTATTAAGCTGATAACATCAATTTTATTTTCATGATATTTTCTCTGTATAGTTATTTCGTTATAAACAATGGATCAAGAATATTCTAATGGCCTTTTATATATTCAAATCAGGGCGTCTCCGAAAATCATAAAAAAATATTTTGGCCCTGTTCGAGATAAAAAAATTGGGCCCTATTCGCAAATCTTCATATAATATAAACTAATCAATCAATCAAATATATAAATTCTAAAAACCCATAATACTATGATAATTGTTATGAAATAGATAAAACAAATTAACAAAAATAGTGTAGCAAAAATGATCAAATTATCGAACCTACTTGCTAAGCGAACAGTGTGGTTCTTCATCTACGTTCACATCTTCTTCACCCACATTATCGTCACTCAAGTTAGAACTAGAATTTTGAGTTTCTTTTGAAAAAAACTTGTGTATTCGGTTTTGTTTTACTTCGTCCGCCTTTCTTTTCTCTTCCTCTAGCTTCCTCTTCTTACGTTTTTGAAGGCCGGATAGGTATTTGTATTTAGGAACGCGAGGCATAATTTCTAAATATTAACGAAAAATATTCATTCAATCACATGAAGTTTTATAGTATATGAAATCAGAATCACACATATTAATATATTATGAAATCAAAAACGTATGACATCAAAAACATATGAAATCAAAATGATAAAAACATATGATCGACGTTTTGTTTCCAGTTTCCCTCGTCCCAATTCCCTGTGCGATATACTATACTGCCTGCGACAGTGCGACGTTTTGTTTCCTTTCCCTGATCTAGCAGGCCCTGATTTTTGTTTAGACTAGTCACTTGGGCTAGTTAATTGGACCGTTTTTTTTTTTTAACTTTTAAACAGCCCTTAGTTAAAAAACTTTGGGTCTTTTAGCAGGCCCTTATTTATACAAACATCCATGATTTTTTTAAATATATATATATATATATATATATAAATTTTAAAAAAAATTCGGGGCCTATATTGATTCGGGCCCTTATCGCAGGCACCTCCTGCATATTGACAAAGGAACCTATTTGTTTGCATGCATCAAGTTTGTGTTTGAAAATTGGAATAACTTGTCCATTTAACAAGGAAAAAGTTTGATACAATTCATATAGAAAATTTTAGATGATATATCACAGTCTTAAATGATATGATATACGTAATGGTTTCCCTCTATGCAGCAACATGTTTCTTATTCTGCCCGTTTTGAATATTTAGGCGATAACGGCTGCAATCATTGGCCTAGGTTTTCTATTAGCAAACAAAGCTTAAATGCATTGTTGTTACCTCGGTCTGCACAGAATAATGCTATGTTTGTTTTCTTCCTATATTTTTTTTACATATAAAAAACATATTTAGTGCCATCTCCATCGGTCGGCTATCATAAGGTTGAACCAGTCTGATATCCCTCTTTTGCCACCTTTACATTGTACCAATCTCCCTAGGGTATGTTTGGCATAGAGTTGAGCTTTTAGCTTTAAACTTTTAAGAAAAATCCCATACTCAATAAAAAACTTTATTTGATTAGAGGAGTTTGAAATTTTTAGGTTAGAAACTTGAAGCTTTTGATTGAACGCTCCTACTAGTAACGTTTAGAAGGAGCTACAAGCTTTTAAAGAAAAAAATGACTATTGTAACCTCTAAAGATAGGAACTTTTTTAGTTATGTTTTTTTTTCTTTTGTCCATTTTGGTCATTTTATACATTTTATTAAAAGCTCCAGCTACTCTGTCAAACACCTAAATATATCTAAAAAACTACAACCACCAGCTACCAGCTAAAGCTACAGCTACCAGCTTCCAACCACAAACTACTTTTGCCAAACATACCCTAGGCAAGGAATCAATAGGAAATTTGGTCTAAATGGTTAATTTTTGGCCTAATCTTACTTTATATATTATGTCCGCTTTACCCAAAACACTTTTTGTCCAAACAATTATAAAATTTTTGCAAGTACAAGATTACAAACTAGTGAGTTACAAGTAGAGGTGTACAAAAAAACTGGTTTTAGAACTGAAACCGGAAAAAAAACCGAAACCGGTTTTTTTATAACCGGTTTTTTTTAACCGCCGGTTTTTATACCGGTTACTATTCTTGACTTCAAAAACCGGTTAAAAACCGGTCCCAACCGGTTATTGTTTTGGACCTCAAAAACCGGTTAGTAACCGGAACCGGTTATAAAAAAAACCGGTTTTTATTTTGGGTGAAAAAACCGAAACCGGTTAATATCCGAAACCGGTTTTTGAAAAAAACCGATTTGTACACCTCTAGGTAGACTCGATATATACTATGCGTAAAATTATCATACAAAGTCTTCTAAATATAGGAATGGTACAAAGACACAACGGATCGCAAAATATAACAATATAAAAAAACAGTGTTAAATAAAAGAGTAAACTGCAATTTTACACCCTGAGGTTAGGGGTGATTGGCACTCCTACCCCCCCCCCTAAGGAAATAATTGCAAAAATACACCCCACTGTTAACCCTTATGTCGCACTTCTACCCCCCCGCCGTTAAATTGGGTTAACAGTCAACATAATAAGGTAATGGTCAAAGGGTAGAATGGTCATTTTGCTATTAATGTGAAGCTTCTTCTTCACAACACCCCTATAAGTAACATAAAGAAGCACAATTACCCCCCCCCCCCCCACCTTCCCACCATCGTCCCCAAACCCTGCGATCGGTCATCTTCTCCGGCGATCAGTCTTCACCGGCGATCAGTCTTCACCGGCGATCAGTCTCCACCGATCAGTCTTCTCCTCCGGCGATCAGGGATCTCCTCCGATCAGTCTTCTCCTCCGCTATCTCCTTCAATGCCGGTTGTGTGTTGGCTAATCCGCTATCTCATCCGCCACACCACAGGTATAATAGGCCATTGTTAGTTAATCATGGTCAGATTTAGTAGTTATCATGTTATAAACAGGGTTAGGTCTGATTTGGTTCACTGTTGGTTTTTTTACAGTTGACCTGACGATGAGCTTATCAAGCTCATCATTGGTGGTCCACCTGGTGGTCTCCGTGTTTGGGAGGCATGTCCTCAACTTCCATTATCCATCGGAGAGTTGAGCGGATGTATTTTGTAGGTTAAGTTAACTTTGAAGTAGGATAACATTTGCAGCAGCTAGACAATCATCATTTTGTATGTTAACTTAGCATTAGCAAGTTAGACAATCATCAGTTTGTATGTTGATGAAAATGATGTTTAATCCATCATTTTGTATGTTGATGAAATTGTTGTTTAATCCAGAAGTCTGATGTTTTGATGAAAATGCTGTTATAGGTTGTTGAAATGTGGAGTAGGTTAGTTGTTGAAATGTTGAAATGTGCAGCAGGTTATAGGGTGGGTGTTATGATCATACAGTTACATGATCATACAGGTTAGATGTGCAGTTGATGATCATACAGTTACATGATCATACAGTTGATGATCATACAGGTTATGATCATACAGTTACATGATCATACAGGTTAGATGTGCAGTTGATGATCATACAGTTACATGATCATACAGTTGATGATCATACAGTTACATGATCATACAGTTGATGATCATACAGGTTAGGATCATACAGTTACATGATCATACAGGTTAGATGTGCAGTTGATGATCATACAGGTTACATGATCATACAGTTGATGATCATACAGGTTAGGATCATACAGTTACATGATCATACAAGTTAGGTGTGCAGTTGATGATCATACAGGTTAGGATCAAAAAGTGCAGTTGATGACAGTTACATGATCATACCTGCTTGAAGTTTAAGCACATGAAACCTATAAACATGCAGCATGTATGTGCCTTTTTGTAGGTTAAGTTGTAGGTTAACTTAACTTTTTGTAGGTTAAGTTGTAGGTTAAGTTAACAGTGGTCAAATGTGCTAATGTTTGATGACAGTGGTCAAATGTGCTAATGTTTGATGACAGTTACATGATCATACAAGTGTTTACAACTAATGTTTGATGACAATGGTCAAATGTGCAGTTGTTAGTTGTTGGTTAGTCCATTTGATGATCATATATTTCAGGGCAAAGGTGTAAGTATTCACTTGCTAGCCATATGAATGTGCAGTTGAATGTGCAGTTGATGACAGAAACCTGCTAGCCATAATATGCAGATTACAGTTGAATGTGCAGTTGAATGTGCACTGATGCTTGAATGTGCAGTTGAATGTGCAGTTGAATGTGTGTACTGATGCTTTCATGTGTATACAGGTATTTCAGGGTGTGTACACTGATGCTTTGATGTGTATACAGGTATTTCAGGGTGTGTACACTGATGCTTTCATGTGTATACAGGTATTTTTGAATGTGTATACTGATGCTTTCATGTGTATACAGGTATTTGAATGTGTATACATGTATTTTTGAACAAGTATGATGTTTGATCAAACTGGTTTGATGTTTGATCAAAATGAACAAGTATGAATGCTTTAATGAATTGATGTTTTGTTTCAGATTACGTGTTCAAAATGAAACTATTAGGTTTTAGATAAAAAACAGGTTCAGAATTTTGGTTTAGAATCATAGAACATGTATTTGATTTTGGCGGGAAGGGTTTTGTAAATCTCAGGGGGTAACTGTGCGACTTAACATGAATGTTGGGGGGTAAAATGTAAGGGTAGTATAGTAATTTCAACTTAGAGTTAACAGACTGTTAACCCAATTTAACGGCGGGGGGTAGAAGTGCGACATAAGGGTTAACAGTGGGGTGTATTTTTGCAATTATTTCCTTAGGGGGGGTAGGAGTGCCAATCACCCCTAACCTCAGGGTGTAAAATTGCAGTTTACTCTAAATAAAAAGGCAAAATAACCTAAACCAAAGTTCTAAAATCTACAAACTAAAAATTCAAAAACGAAAACCTAAAATCTTATATCGTAGAGTTCGACATGAACCTTCATAATTTGTTGGCTTCAAGAAAGAAGTCATATTGAATAACATGTTGAATAAGTAATATGTACCAACTTGATTATATCCTAGTCATTTAAATTTAATTTAAATAATATTAATTAGCAATCCTTGTAGGCATTGCCTACTTGTATCTCTTACATAATTGGTTTTTATTTGCTTTATTGTGTGGTACTTTGGGTAATGTTGTTTGTAGTGATTTCAGGTATAAAAGGGTTTGGTTGGGTTTTGGGGAGACCCATTTGCTCCGCCTTTTCTCTGCTCCCACAAGACACATATGAACGGTGATCGACGGTTCCACTCAACTTTCTCTGTCTGTCTCTTTCTCGCATACTTTTTGTAGTTGCTTTCTTCTCTGTTTGAAGGTAATGTTGTTCGCGATGTTATTTGTGAATTTTTGTTGGTTGTACTAATTACCAAACGGTCGAAGGTTGCATGATCCTATTACTCAGGCATGACCTTTCAAGTCTCTTTATCAATGTATATTTAGTGGTGATTGGCCTTCTTGCTGTTTGATTGTTCTTTATGTTCTGTTTTTTTTGTTACTGTTGTTGATGTTTTCGTAAGACATGAATTGTATTTCTCTGTTATAGATGAAATTGTAATCTTGATGTCGATGAAGATGAAATTTCAGTTTCATTTGAGAGAAGTTTGTTTTCGGAAGTGAATATCCCTTTCGGTATTTTTATGATCCTTTGAGGATATTTTTAACGGTGATCTATGCAGTTATAGCGGTCCAAAATCAAATAGTGGTCAAGGTCTGCTATATGATATATAAGTTATAGCGGTGGTATATGTAACACCCCGAAATCTATAAAACTTTATATTAGAATCATATAAAGTACAAATAAGCGAGAATGAGTTAATTAGGAAATAAACAACCTAGTTAGTTAGTTAACTTGTTTTAAAGCATGAATGAATCTAAAGTGTCAAAATATATAAACTAAATAAAAATGGAGGGACTTATGTTGTATAAATTGAAACTTAATTTAATTAAAACAAGTTAAAACACACCAAACACACAAGAAGTGTGTCTGGTCGACCAGGAAACGCAGGAGGGGCGACACAAGCTCCTCACCAAACCCTAGCTTTCACAAAATTGATAAATTGAAGGTCATAATCAAGTCCAAATCGATTTTCAAGCATAAATTAATGATCACCTAGTTGAAGGGATCGTAAGGTATGTAAAATCTTGATGTTTTGATTCATCTCAAATTCTTGGTTAATTGTGAAGAACTGAAATTGAGCTTGATTATGTCTTGCATGGGTGAAATTAGAAGTGACATGGGGTTTAGGGACAAACCCTAGATGATTTCTTGTCAAAATCTTGCATGATACTTGTAAGGTTCATAATCACCATAGTGGGTGATTAATAAGTTAGTAGAACTTGATAAACACTAGGATTAAGATTCTTGTTCTAGTGTAATCTGAATTTATGAGATAAACTCTGAAATATTGATGTTGAAATATGTGTATAATTGCTTAATTAAAGTTGATTTAGATAAGATAACAAGTCCTGAACTTGGTAATGATTATGTGAAAATCTGACCCGCTAGGTGTTTGTTGTTGGTGCATCCGTCTGTCGACTTCGTCTTGTATCAAGTCTTGTATTGTATTAAATAGATCAGGGCACGCAAATTGAGAAAAGAGTATTTATAGGTATTTCACACGAAATTACACATGTGTAATTTCGAATGAAATTAAACGGCTATTTCGCATGAAATATGATTTCGTGTGAAGACTGATTTCGTTTGAGTAATTTCGTGCGAAATCAGATTTCGCTTGGCCAGGTTCATGCGAAATTAGCTCATCTATAAATACCTGATGTGCCTTGTCATTTGTAACGATTCTGATTCCGGTAGCAAAGCTCTGCCAAAGTGTCTACAGCATTGTAATCAATCTGATATCAATCAAAAGACAGTTTAAAGTGATTTCTCGTGTAATTCAGCTGAAATAACACCGATACATCTGTTTCCGCCTTTTGTATTGGTGAAGACCTCTTCTGAACGACTCGTTTGGGTCCCAAATCGACCCTACAAGTGGTATCAGAGCTCAGGAGGAAGAGTTCTTACAATTTCAGCTGCGAAATCTGATTTCTACACCTTATTTTCAAAATTAAACAACTTTTCACGGTCAAAATGGCTTGATTTTCTCACATTATATTCGAAACAGTGTTTTAACAAACCCTAGAAAGAATCAGACTCTAATTCGAAGAAAAACTGGTTCAATTTTGGGAAAAACTGTCCGAAAGTGTAATTTCGCACGAAACCTGATATCATTTCGTTTGAGCATTGTTGTATTTCGCACAAAATCAGAGTGGTATTTCGTACGAAATCAAATTTCGTATGAGCTTGAGTTAATTTCGCGCGAAATAGGTATTTCGTGTGAAAAGCTTTTGGAATTTCGTACGAAATTAGTCTATTTCGTACCAAGAGGGTATTTTCGTTTGAAAGAGGCTTATTTCGCTTGAAAGTTAATTCCGTGTGAAAAGTGGTATTTCGTTTGAAAAGTGATTTCGTGTGAGAAAGATATTTCGTTTGAAATTGACTGTTTGTAAAATTTTTAAAATTAATCACGGAGAACGAGTTTTATAATGCCTTTGCTAGTCCGATGACTATTGCTCAGAGTACATTACTTGAAAATGAGACGGGAACTACACATAAACCACCTAAGCTTATGGACATTGATGATTTTAGTGGATGGGCTGAACGTTTTGGTAACTGGGTTGAAGCATATCTCTTAGATGCATGGGAACATACTAAAGTTCAATATACTAGACCAGTCGGGAATAACAATGTGAAAATACCAATTAGAGAATTGAGCGCTGAAGATAAAAAGAAATACAAAGATAAGAAGTTGATGGTTAGTTTGTTGCAGCAAGCGATTAAAGAAGACATCTTGATCTTACTTCAACACAATGGAAGTGCATGTTCGATATGGAATGAACTAGAATCAAAGTTTCTTGGAAGTGATGATATGCTAAAGAACAAAAAGTCTCTTATGAAGAAGGAATTTGATTTGTTCAGAGGTTTAAGAAATGAAAGCACCAAGCAGATCATTGAGAGATACTGCAATTTATTCAAGAATATGAAAAGATTGGGCATCAACAAAGATAAAGATGACTTGATTGAGAAGCTAGCTGATGCGTTGCCACATGATGTATGGGGGACGTATCTGATGATGTTGAAGAATAAAACAGATTTTAACAACATCACGCTGAGCGAGTTTATTAAACATCTTGAAGCTCAAGAGATGGAACAAAGAAAAATTGCTAGAATGAAGAACTATGATGGAGAACAAGATATTGAGTTGTATTACAAAAGTGGTGTTAGTGATAAAACCAATATATCTCCAAAAGTTGAAACTGCTTTCAATGCAACAGGTTCTTCTGACAAGTCATCTCAAGGATCAAGTAGCAAGATGGGATTTTCTTCGTATCCATCGTTTGATCCACATTTTTCAACAACAAAGAGTGGCAAAGTACTTCAATGCAACATAGCATTAAATCTGGAAAATGATCAAAACTATTCAGAGGAAGTAGCTAAGAGCCATATGTCTTTGTTGGTAATTGTACTTGAATCTTATGGTAGTTTGGTTGCAAGGAAAATCGGGAATCCAATGCTTACAAAAGAGGAATACGATCAAGTAGATGCTGAAGAAATGGAGTTGATGGATATAAAGTGGTGCTTGGCGAGCGTGTTGAGAAGAGCTGAAAAGTTTAAACAAATTACGGGAAGAGATGATTTCCGTGATGCGAATGTTTCTACTTTAGGATTTGATAAATCTAAAGTCACTTGTTTTCGTTGCAGGGAAAAGGGGCATTTCAAGAGAGAGTGCACAAATCGCGAAGCAAGCGGAGCTCAAAATCCTTTTGGAAACAACGACTACTATTGAAAGGCGATTTATCATCAAGTTGCTCAACAACCATATCAACAACAACAGCCACAAACTGCACATGCTAGAAAAGAGATTGAAGATTCAAAGAGAGCGTGTCTGGTCAATAAAAATGATGGAAGTTCATCAAAGGATTTCAGTTGGGATAAATATATTCCAGCGGATAATAAAGCTTGTCTGATAAATCAAGATGATGAAAGATTACCAGAAGGATTTAGCTGGGGAAACTTTAGCTGGGACAAGTTTTGTCCAGACAAAGAGATTTTAAAAGCTAAAGCTGTTGTTGCTCAGGTTATCAATGATTATACTGATGATTATTGGGCAGAAAAAATCAGAAAACGTTTAAATGCTGAAGCTGAGAAAAAGAAGGAAGTTGAAGAAGAAGTTCAAGTGAGAGTAGTCAAAGAAATTCCAGCATTTGAAATTAAAACAGATGCTGATGCAGTCAAGGTCTCTGAGAAGTGTATGAATTGTGAATCTCTGATAAAGCAAAACAATGAATTGCTACACAACATAAAAAGGCTAAAAGAATCATATGATGTCTTAAACAAAGCCATGAATAAATACAACGAATCTAGCAGTGAACAAGCTTTAGCAATGAATACGCTCAAAGGAGCATACATGAGACAGCTTGACAATGTCAACTATTACACCGAGAAGTGTGCTGAGCTTGAATTGAAGTTGGAAACACAGAGAATTGAAACCGAGAGAGTTAATAGATTATTAAAAAGTTACTCATGTTCTACTTTTGTTGTTGACAGGATTTACCCGATAGTAGAAGAATTGAAGACGTTTGAAGAAGAAAAGACTTCGGAAGAGAAAAAATCTGAAACAAGAAAAAATGATGAAATGAAGATATCTGGTAAGAAACCAAGGGTTGTCTATAACAAATGTCCACCCCGGGTTGAAAATGGATATTCTCCTCGAAATTCAAATTCAGAAAGAGTCAATAAGGCAACGAACTTACAGTGGGAGTCTGAGTCTTTTGATAACTTGCCAGAAAATATTGATGTCACGTTCACATCGTCTGACACTGATCATGAGTCCGAGTTAATAAAGAAAGTGGTCGATCAGGTGTTGGATAAAGATGAAACAGAGGAGTCAAAGTCGAAGTCCAAATCAGAGTCAAAGTCTGAGTCCAACACGTCAAAGTCAATAGTTAAAAAGGACAAACAAGTTTATAATAAAGAATTTTTGTTATCAAAATCTAATTTGAATGACGAACTGATCAAAGTAGCATATACTTTGAAAGATTCTGACAAATTATATTCTGATGAGGTTTTTCCAATAAGTGGTGTTAAACTAGAAATGATAAAAAAGGTTTTCAAACTAACATAAATTAATATTTCTGAAATAAAAGATGAAATTTTTTCTGAAAAACCTAATCCTTACACCTCAAGAGTTCAACAAAGGTTAAACAAGAAAAAATGTTACAATTCTGGTTCTGGTTTTCAAAAGAAACCAAACCACAATGGAAATTTCAAAAAGAAAGGTCTTGGTTTTATTCCACCGAAAAATTATAAAAATGAGAAAACTTATAAATCAAAAATTGTTTTTGTTACAGGAAAATCATCTGAAGAAGAAAAAGAGCAAGTGTTCAGAAAACAATCCAACAAAGAATTCCTTGCCAAGAAGCAAGAAGAAATGAAGAAAAGTGTTGCTCAGAAGAAGATAGAGACGAGAACTTGTTTCCAGTGCAAAACGGTTGGTCACATTGCCAGGAATTGTCCAAAGGCAATCATAACAAAACAGGGAGTCTTTGAAAAATTCAAAGAGAAAATTGTTGAGAAAACCGAACCACCAACAAACAAATTTAAAATATTTGAAAATTCAACTTTTGAGGTTGGTGAATGTTCGAAAGATGTTTACAAAAGAAAAGAGAAACTTAACAACCAAAAATGGGTTGTTAAGAATTCAAGTGATAGTTCTGGTGATGAATCTGATTTCATAAAATCAGAGGAGCCAAAAGTTGTTATGAAAGAAGAGAAATCAGTTCCGCCTTTGGATGATGAAAATTTTCCACCATTGCGGGCTGAAAATTTTAAAACAAAAGTTGGAAAAGTTGAAATATCAAATCAATTTTTTTCTGAAAAGAAAGAATTTGACATTGAAAAAGCCTTTAACCCTAAAGTAAAACATATTTTTGGAGAAATGATTGATCGAAAGGTCAAAGGGGTAAAGGAATTCTATGAGAAAAAGATGGCAGGTAAGCAACCGAGTGTTGGTGACTCGGAATCTCCCAAGGACTATCAGGCTTGGGAGAATCTCTCTAACTGAAAAAATCTGACTTGCCGGAGCTCCCAAGTTGGTAATCGCGGAGCATGAATCGACATTATTTTTGAAATATTGTTTTGGAAAATTGAAAAATTTTCACTAGTATGACTTGCCGGAACTCCCAGGTTGGTAAGTGTGGAGTAGGAATCAACATTTTGAGATTTCAACCTACAAGTGGTAATTGTTGGTAAACAAACCGACAAGTGGTTGAAAGAGAGGTTTTATCTACAAGTGATTAATCAAGGTCATTAAGTTGAACTTGATTTAACTTTCTTTCAAATGGTTAAAAATAAACAGTGTGATGAGATCCCCTAACCTACAAATGGTTTGTGAATGTCAACAAAACTTATTTTCCGGAAAAACCATTTTGATTAAAACAAACTTAAGTGTTTTGAAATTTTAATAGGAAAATAGTTTGTTGTAAGGGGGAGTTCTGATTGTTTATGCCAAGTGGATGGCGATTTGAAGTAATTCGCATCATGTTGTCATTTTATTTGTACAGTTTGTTTTCAAATTTCTTTTAAATGATTTTGAATTTTAGGGGGAGTAAGATATTTCAGAAAATCCAAAAACATTAGAAAATTTGAAAAAGCCAAAAACATGATAAAATCAAAACGAGTTTTGTTGTAAAAAGAGGAAATGATAGTACATCAGTGGACGATCACAGCATGCTGAAGAATTGAAAAGTCAAAAAGTGACAAACGGTCTCACTGATGATGTGCTAGTAGGTTTTTGCACATTTAGTAGATTGTGCCGAGATATAAACCTAAATATCAAACTTACTTATCTCGTGGGGAACATCTCTCGGATATATGGGTAACCCCCGAAATCTTGTTTGAAAGGTCCCTCTTTCGGAGATACTAGGTCTTTATGCTTAGTGATATCTGGGGTATTATCCCGGGACTTCTGATTTTGCGGAAGCAATGGCCTAGTCCCCGTATAATACTTTCTGCTTGCTTGAAATATAGCACCGCCCTCAGCATAAAAAATGATGAAACATTGCAAATTGCTAATCATGTGCTGTTGAAGAAAAGATTCTCTAAAGGGAACCCACCAAAAGTCGAAGCCGTCATCTCTCTGATTTTGCGGAAGCAATAGCCTGAGCTCTCATGGCCCTCGCATTTAACCCCTTACAGATATCATCTAGGTTTACTCACCTGTAAGACTTAATATTGGGATCTGGATACAGGAGTATATTCTGAGATGGGACACGCGTATAAGTTTAAGTCTCTAAAACATTAATTTCGTATCTCGAAACAGTTGAACTTTGTGTGAAAATTTAAGTGGAATAGTATACTGACAATCTAAGTGAATCGTTTAGAACTTAAAATGTTTATAGCTTAATGGTGTTGGTGATTTGTCTCTGAAACTGATATGATTCTCTTACACAAACTCACAAAAATATTGTCTGTAAATATTTCTTTACTGCATTTCTATAAAATCAAAAATCCAAAAAGATTTTAGTGTGTTTTAGCATAAATTTTTAAAAATACAAAAAGATTTTAGACAACTGATGAAGAAAAGCTGATTATCAAAATTCCTAGTGTTATACATGATGAACAGGTTTGGGAGAATATGTATAAAAGAATGTTTTTTTTCAAGTGGTTCATCAGAGGCTAAATAATTTTTGTATGATTTCTGCAAGTGGTTTTTGAATTTGCAAAATTTTTAAATTTGTGAAACTTATGTTTGTGGTAGAGTTTGTGTAGGAAATGCCAGGTTTCAATACCTGAGTAGAGTGTGAGCTAGGTCACGATTCTAGAACACAAATTCCAGACTACGATCCCAACATTGACGAAAGGGGGAGTCTGAAGACATCAAGAGAGAGTATAAAGATGTAGAAAACCAGGTTACAGTCCTGATGTGATTAGAGCTAGTGTTCGATTTTGGATCTGCATTCACGCAGCCAGATCAACATCCAGGAGAGATTAGAAAGAAAGAAGATAGAGATTGTTTGAGGATGCTTACAATGAAGAATCTTTGGAGGAAGCATGAAGACTGATAAAGACTGGAGGTTTGACAACCGAAGACTCGACACCGAAGACTTCGTCAACATCCGAGGGGGAGTCTGTTGGTGCATCCGTCTGTTGACTTCGTCTTGTATCGAGTCTTGTATTGTATTAAATAGATCAGGGCACGCAAATTGAGAAAAGTGTGTTTATAGGTATTTCGCATGAAATATGATTTCGTGTGAAGACTGATTTCGTTTTTAGTAATTTCGTGCAAAATCAGATTTCGCTTGGCCAGGTTCATGCGAAATTAGCTCATCTATAAATACCTGATGTGCCTTGTCATTTGTAACGATTCTGATTCTGGTAGCAAAGCTCTGCCGAAGTGTCTACAGCATTGTAATCAATCTGATATCAATCAAAAGACAGTTTAAAGTGATTTCTCGTGTAATTCAGCTGAAATAACACCGATACATCTGTTTCCGCCTTTTGTATTGGTGAAGACCTCTTCTGAACGACTCGTTTGGGTCCCAAATCGATCCAGCATTTGTTGAAATGCCTAAGTGGGGATTAATATGTTAAAAATCGGATGAAAACGCATAATTGACCAATATGACAAATTATGTGTTTATAATTACAAAACGGGTTCTAAATTGAAGTTGAATTGAACTCCTTAGGCAAAGAATTCTGATCGTCGAGCGGACAAGCCGAAGGAGGAGATACACGCTTGAAGGGTGTGCTCTAAAGGTACGCGACCTATTGTTTTGCTACATTATGTTTAATTGTTAGACTTACTTTGTTATATTGATAATTGGTAAACAAGTGAAATCATTTTGTCACGGAAGTGACAAAGTGCCTTAAACAAGCAAAATAGGTCAAACCATGAATTAAAGTTCGAGTTTGGACGTATCTAGTAATGGAGGCACCCATTCGGTACCCAAACGGGTCAAAACAAGTTGTGTTACAAACATAGAAATATATAACCATCACTTGTGATTGGTTATATAATCAAGTGTAGGTCGTGTAACGGACACACAATTCCATTACAAAAGCATGAGCCCTTGTAGAGGAATTATAAATCGGAACATTCCCTTGTCAATCGATTCCGAAAAGCATGATTAAATCCTTGGAATTAAGCATGATAGTTATTGCATAAGCAACCCTCGGGAGGGGAGTAAAGGCTCATATTTGGTAAACGTGGAAACGGATGCACTGGTCTAAAGTTTATGTTGATAATAATACATGTTTGGAAGTTTTAGACAAATGGGTTGATTAAACAAGAGATAAATTATAGGACATCCGTATTTGAAATGATATTTTTATGCAAAACGTGTCAATAACCGCGTCCGTAATTAAATTATGGTCGCGTAGGAAAAAGAATTGGCTAAAACAGACGCCCGAGTCAAAAGTTATGTGAATTTGAAGTTTATAATTGGTAAAAATTGGTGCTGGGCGAAATTAACAGTTCCAACAACAACATTCTGTGAAAATTACCCGCTGGCGTCGCGCCACTGATGAAGACAACCACCGTCGCTCGACGCGACGGTGCTGGCGCCGCGCCACGGATGAAGACAACCACCGTCGCTCGACGCGACGGTGCTGGCGCCGCGCGACGGCTTCCCCCTTTCCTCCTCGCGCAGCGCGACTGACCAGGGACGTGGAACTTTCTTGTTTTTGTTATGTTTTGAACATGGAACACGTTATACTTGATATTTAAAGTGTCAAACTAATAATTTTAAATGGTTTTGACCGTAGGTGAAGATGGAACCTAACCCGGATGGTGATCAAGCTATTATCAAGAACCGAACGCACTAAACGAAGCTTCCGCACTTGATATATTTTGTCTTAGAAATATGTAGTTACTTGAACCATGTTTTCAAACGTTATCTAGTGGACACTTGAAGTTATGTTTTGTATGCTTAACGAATAGTTTGTTTTCAACTTAAATATTAGGATCAATTATGGTCGTTTAAATCTTGAAAGATTTTGTAAACGCTAAATTTCTTACTAAATGCAATCTTTTGTATCATTAAACTAGTTATTTAAGCCGAGTGTTACAAGTTGGTATTCAGAGCTAAAGGTTGTCAATAAAGTGTGTTCGGTTCAAGCTTGATCAAGCATCCGGTAAGAGTTAATTGTTTAAGTAGATTTAGAGAATATAGAAATGAAACATGAACAAATATGCATGAAAAGAGTGTGTAAGTTCACTCAAACACAAGAAATGCATGAAACAAGAATAGTCGAATCAAGTTATTAACTTGATTAAACCAAAACAAGTAAATCATTTGTTATAAATGAAATGTTTAACGGTCAATGTAAACATTTCAGTATTAGAGATTGCGGATAAAAGTAACGATGATGCGGTGCCGAGAGTCACCGAGCAAACAAGAGAAGTGATTGCCGAGGAGGTTGGAAAAGCAATCGAAAATAGTTTGTCTAGTTTCATCGATAAGATCCAGAACACGGTACTATCAGTGGTTGAGGACAGAATCAAGAAATTGGAAGATAATGCCAATCTAGCAAAGGAAAAGTATGGAGGACGAAAGCCTTGTACATACAAGGAATTCATGGCGTGCAAACTGCCAGCCTATAATGGGGAGGTAGACCCAATAGTATGCCAGAGATGGCTAAGTGATATCGAGGGGGTATTTGAGAGGACCCATTGTGACGAAGATGACTACATAGCTTATGGTACGGGCCAATTAAGGGGTCGGGCGAAAGACTGGTGGGATAACAAAAAGAAAGAAATTGGAAGCGAAGCGGCTAAGGCCATGACATGGGAGGAGTTTAAGACGCCGTTTCTTAAACATCACAGTCCCAAGGCGGTCATTAATAGAATCAAGGAAGAGTTCATGCAACTTAGGCACAAGGGCGAGTCCATAGACAAGATCACGGGAATGTTTATGGATAAGATGAAGTTTTGCGATGAATTGGTGACGAATGAAGAACATAAGATATACTATTACTATAACATGTTGAGCGCCGAATATAGGGAGTTTATGACTCCTTCAAAATACGAGACCCTTACCGAGATCATAAACGTTGCTCGGGAACGGGAGATCGAATTGAAAAAGCAGTTGGAACGGGGCGAAAGAAGGGCATATGTTGTTAATCCAAGCCCTACTAAGAAGGCACAAACGAATGAAACCGAGAAGAAATCTAATGTAAAAGGCGGGTCGCCTGGTTGCAAGATTTGTGGAAAAGGTCATAAGGGCGAGTGTCGCTTCAAGGATAAACCTTGTCCCATATGTCGGAAGACGGGACATATGGCTACATCATGCACGGAAAAAGTGACGGTCTGCTACAATTGCTATCGACCGGGTCACAAGAAGTCCGAATGCCCGGAGCTAATTGGAAAGAAAGATGGGCAAGACACGAAAGGTGAAGCCCCAAAAGCAAAGGCAAGATCTTTCCATTTGACTACCGCAGAAGCAAAAGTTGAACCCGAAGTGGTTTCAGGTATATTTGCTGTAAACTCGATTCCTGCGCGTGTATTATTTGATACGGGTGCAAATAAATCCTTTATTTCGTATGGATTTATTCGACATCCTTAATTTGTTCTAACAAAATTACCTATGCCTTTAGAAGTAGAGATAGGTAATAACAAGAGTTTTATCGTTTGTGATGTATGTGAAAACTGTAAATTGAGCATTGATGACGAAGAATACACAATAGACTTGATCCCGATGTCGATGGGAGAATTTCAAGTGATCGTGGGTATGGATTGGTTGTCCCGCTACCACGCAAAAGTGGCATGTTTCTGAAAAGAAATAAAACTGACGACTCCTAGCGGGAAGCACGTTACGATATATGGTGAAAAAGGCGTGAACCCGGTGGTATGCACAATGCTAGAAGCTCACAGACTTATGAAACATGGATGCAAGGCCTTTATGGTGTACGCAAGTGAGTCGGAAAATAAATCCCTAAAAATCGGAGATGTGCCGGTGGTACGTGATTATGGGGATGTGTTCCCGGAGGATTTACCGGGAATACCACCAGAACGGGAGGTAGAGTTTAGAATCGAATTGATTCCGGGCGCAAAACCTGCGGCCAAGGCGCCGTATCGGGTCGCGCCGTCGGAGCTGCAAGAATTGATGTCTCTGATCCAAGAACTACATGACAAGGGGTTTATCCGACCAAGTGTATTCCCGTGGGGCGCGCCGGTACTATTCGTGAAAAAGAAAAATGGCAGTATGCGCATGTGTATCGACTACCAAGAGTTAAACAAACTTACGGTGAAGAATCGATACCCACTTCCAAGAATTGATGACTTGTTTGACCAGCTACAAGGAGCAAGTTGGTTCTCAAAGATTGATCTCAGATCGGGTTATCACCAATTGAAAGTCAAGGAGGAAGACGTACCGAAGACGGCCTTTCGTACGCGGTACGGGCATTATGAGTTCCTTGTGATGCCCTTTGGGTTGACTAATGCACCCGCGGCTTTCATGGATCTCATGAACCGGGTTTGCAACCTATGCTGGATAAGTCGGTAATTGTATTTATCGATGACATTTTAGTGTATTCGAAGAATGAAGCTGAGCATGTTTACCATTTGCAAGAAGTGTTAGAGACACTCAGACGAGAAAAGTTGTATGCAAAATTTTCAAAGTGCGCTTTCTGGTTACGAGAAGTGCAGTTTCTTGGGCATATCATTAGTGCCGACGGGGTACTAGTGGATCCGTCAAAAGTAGAAGCAGTGTCAAAATGGAACACTCCAAGGAATCCCTCAGAAATCCGAAGCTTTTTAGGGCTCGCGGGATATTATAGGAGATTCATACAAGATTTCTCCAAAATTGCATTACCACTGACCAAATTGACTCGTAAGGAGGAAAAGTTCGTATGGGGCATCAAGCAAGAGGAAGCCTTCCAAACACTCAAAGAAAAGTTAACTCACGCTCCGGTGCTAACGTTACCGGAAGGAGTTGATGACATGGTGGTTTACTCGAATGCGTCACATTCGGGGCTCGGATGTGTTTTAATGCAACGAGGCAATGTCATAGCCTACGCCTCGAGGCAACTGAAGATCCATGAAAAGAAATACCCTACTCATGATTTGGAGCTAGCAGCAGTAGTATTCGCCTTAAAAATATCGAGACATTATTTGTATGGGGTAAAATGTACAATATTCACTGACCATAAAAGTTTGAAATATTTCTTCGATCAGAAGGAATTAAACATGAGACAAAGGCGGTGGTTGGAAACGGTCAAGGATTACAACTGTGATATACATTACCACCCGGGGAAAGCCAATGTAGTAGCAGACGCGTTAAGTCGAAAGATAGATTATGCCCCGATACAAGTACAATCAATGCAGCTTATTGTGACCTCGGGTCTACTAGAACGAATCCGAGAAGCACAAGTTGAAGCAGTGAAGGTAGAAAACTGGAAAAAGGAAAGAATTGTCGGCCAATGTAAAGATCTTGAAGAAGGAAATCACGGTTTGAAAACACGTTTCAACATAATCTGGGTGCCTAACACATGTGGAGTTAAAAAGCTTCTACTAGATGAAGCTCACAAATCCCGTTATTCCATTCATCCGGGAGCGACCAAGATGTATAACGACTTGAAACAAAACTATTGGTGGCCCGGAATGAAAAGAGATATGGTGAAATACGTGGAGAAATGCCTGACATGTCTACAAGTCAAGGCGGAACACCAAAAACCATACGGTAAGCTTCAACCGTTGGAAATTCCGGTTTGGAAATGGGAACATATTACAATGGACCTGTTAACCAAACTACCGAGGATGAACCGCGGATTTGATGCAATATGGGTGGTTGTTGATAGATTGATAAAGAGTGCTCACTTTATTCCAATACGTGAGACTTACACGTCAGAAAAGATGTCGGAGGTTTACACTAATGAGATAGTGGCACGCCACGGAGTACCGGCATCCATCGTGTCTGATAGGGATACCCGGTTCACTTCAAATATCTGGTGAGAGTTTCAAGAGCAAATGGGAACCAAATTGTTCATCAGTACTGCGTACCATCCTCAGACGGATGGACAGAGTGAAAGAACAATACAAACGTTGGAGGACATGCTACGAGCATGTATTATCGACTTCGGAGGTAGTTGGGATGTTTATCTACCTTTGGTCGAATTTTCATATAACAACAGCTACCATACTGTAAGGACTCTCAAAATTTTCCTAAAAATACCCGTAATTATAAACCCGAAACCCTGAAACCATACTGCACATGAAAAACTAAGAAAACAAGAAATATGGTCTTCAGGCGGGCCGCGTAAAGGTTAAGCATACCTTACGCGGGCCGCGTCAAGACCTGTTTGACCGGATAAGTGTTCCGGATCCACGTGGTGTCCATCTGGCTAGCCTACTCGTGACCAATCAACCCTACTCGTAGACTAGGCAGCCAGGCGGGCCGCGTAAAGGTAAGCCGAATGCTTACGCGGGCCGCGTGAGCCCTATTTTTCAGCTATAAATAGCTCGTTGCATGCACTGTCTTCTGGTGTCGAAATTCAATCACAAAAACGAGTTCTTACTGTCCAAAAGTCGAAATTTCATATATAATTAGCAAGGCGCTGCTCCGATACCGGGTATTAACTCGATCGCTGCTACGATTCAATGTCCGATTGATTAAAATATCCAATGGATGTTTAAGTGCTGCCCACATTAGGGTTATGCTTTGTCATTCGTCGTGAATTCGATGGATGTTTAAGTATTGCACTTTGTCATTTGTTGTGAGGGTTTGATCTCGTGAGTTATCGTAAATGCTGTATTAAGTTACTAACCTAGTTGTGTGCATTGTTATTTAAAATAGGTTAACAAGGCTAATCAATAAACTAGACTCTGGCCGTGTTAAATCTGCAATGTGAGTCATTCTCTTTTTATCAAATTATTTCCAAAACCCTATTTATTTTCAAGGTTATAAGTACAGGGATTAAGTCTTTGTAATCACCAAATTACAGCCGGTATGTGGGGTTTTGTATACATTACTTGATAAACTTCACCATTGGACAACGAGTTAGCCAAGGGGTGATATGACCATAGTCACAGACACCATCGGGCTAAGAGGCTACCGATGGATGTTCGAGTGACAAATACTGTGGGTAGTTGGTTGATATATGGAAACATTGTAATCGCTCTTAATACTGTAAATTATAACAAATGTGTCGTTTTAGTAAAAAGAATGATTCACCAGTATTTCCCGCTGACAAAATCTTTTTCAAACATGTTTCAGGTGATCTGTTGTGATACAGGAAAAGTGCCGCGTAGCACTACAAGCTTAAGGAAGTGGCTCAATATAAAATAAAGAAACATGTTTTATAAAATAAAGATTTCTCCGTGAAATCATATGATTGTAAATTACCAGGGTTTTATCCCGAATTGTGAAATAAAATAATCGGGAAATTTCAGTTTTAAAAAGATCCTGATGAAATCTTCCGCTGTTAAACTCAATTAAATAAATACCACGGGATTTTCTGTCCCGCGGCTCCTGAAACGGGTCAAACCGGGTCGGGGGCCGTGACAGAAAAAGGTGGTATCAGAGCCACTGAGTTAAGCTAATTAAGTATTTAGAAATACTTAAATTTTTCTGATTACCATTATGTGATTATGTGTTTTATTAACTGACTATTTGTTAGTTACAGTATGGGTAAGCAAAAGCTTTCAAACATCTATCTTAAATTAGATAGGTCATCAAACGAGAAGGGAAGTTCATCCCAAACAAATTCCTCAAAACCCTATGCAAATCCTGAAGAAGGAATATTTGTCCGAAAGTCACAATATGAGGAACCACTTTCTCCTAATAAAAGAAGTTTGATTATTAGGAAAAGTCAGGAGAAATTAAAGAAATCACAACCAAAAGAAAAGAGAATTAATCAGAAAACCCAAGAACTAGGCAGTAACCCACCATGGGAAGACAAGTTAGATAAAAAATGGGCAGATCTCTATATGCTAGCCACTGTAGCAGTAAATGCAAATCTTTAAATACTTTGATTCAAGTTTTAGCACCTTTATCACCTACAAGCTAGAAGCTTTACCCAGTAAATAAATAAGTTTACCATAAAACTTAATATGTTTTAATTGTCAGTTGTCTTTGTGTTAAATTAATTACACGGTATGAAATAATATTTAAAAGTTATTTATGAAATTTTGTTATAAAATTTTAACTTAGCAATTTTTGTGTATTTTGCATATATGCTAAACAGCATGAGTGACTTGTCTGAAGCCCTTCAGAATTTAAATCTCTATCCGGTGAAAATAGAGGTTTCCAGATATTTTAATAGGTATATACCTGATATAGAAGAACCTATGGAATTCAATGCTCCACCTCCGGAAAAGCCAAAACCTCAGAAAAGAAAAAGATATGTATGGGGGAGGCGTGTACGTAGGAAAAACCCAGCCAAGAGACTTCCCAAAATAGAAAATCCTTTAGATAATGGAAAGGGGATTAAAGTCAGGGAAGTTTCTAGGCTGCTGGAAATGGAATTTGGAGAAGGTTCTAGGCAGGTGGAAATGGAGTTTGGGGAAGATTCTAGGCCACTGGAAATGGAAATTGGGGAAGGTTCTAGGCAAACCCATAGAGAAATTGGGGAAAGCTCTAGACAAATCTAGGAGTTACCATTTCAGGAAGAATTAGATCGTGCATTGGCAAGCTGTGATGTTGTCAGGCCTATTAATAATAATTTCTACTCTTATCTTGTCGAAAATCAACTCCCTATAAACTTAGAACCAACAATCCCAGAACCAATAATCCACTCCCAACCTCTAGGAATGGACAAGTGGTGGACTAATGACTGGAAGTTCCAAAACCTGCTCAACAGTCCTTATTCCTTTCTCCCTCAGTTCGACCCGGAACCTATACCAAACCCACCAATGAGCAATGGGAATTTAGCTGAACTCCACCATTTTGGCGAGGAGTTGGTGGATGCAGGAAATAGGATCAGGGAAGTAGGAGAACAGATCTCCTGGAAGTACGATGAGAGGGAACGCCGTTACTGAAATAACAACTGACGAGGGATAATGTGATATAAGAATGTGAAACTGTGATTGTAAAATAAATAAGTAGAATATAGTCTGTAAAATAACTATAAAATAAAACTTTGTAAGATAAAGGAGTGTAATGACGCATATTATAAAATATAACAATGAGAATCAAGAAATCGATAGTTTTGGCTATATGTGTATTATGAAATTTATATAATTATTTGTGTATGCTTGTTATTTATTCGATACTAATAAAATTATATATTAATTATCAGATGGAAAACGCTAATAATGAACCAGTAAATGAGGTTAACCATTCTGAACAACACCCGGAGGATCAATTTATGACTAGGCAAGATATAGAAAATATCGTTGCTTAAGGAATAGCCAATGTGATGTGCGTGAAAGTGTTATATATTTTAGGTGTATATTTTAAGCCCTTTTTAACACTTATTTTAGCCAAGTTTTAAATTTATAAAACACGATATTTCACTAACACTAAACACACATATGGGCAAGTGCACCCATCGTTGAGTGTAGTATAGCGTTGGTAAGATACCGAGGTCGTCCAAGGACACAAGAGCTTTTAGTACCGGTTTATCCTCAACGTCTAACCAAAATAAAAGTTTAGAAAAATGTTTTAAACTAAGAAAAATAAAAACTAACTAAAATGCTGAAAATAAAAATAAAATAAAAACAGATAGACAAGATGAATCACTTGGTTCCGACTCGTATCTAGTATAACCTTTGATTATTTCCGCACTTTTGCACATAATTAAGAGATTATCTTAGTTATTGTAGTAGGCCCCTCTTTTGAAGGTGACGTTACCCTCACCCCAGTAGTTTGAGTCAGCAGGGATACAATCCTAAAGGGGTGGATTATTGGAAGATAATGAATTAAGTTATTAATGCAGTATTGTGGTAGGCCCCGCTTTTGGCGGTGACGTTACCCTCGACTAAGTAGTCTGAGTCAGCAGGGATACAGTCCTAAATAGCCGGGTTATAGTATTAATAGTAGTTAACTTATGAGGGGATCAAAGAGTTTGGACCCCCGCCATCCAATACCGTGAAGTATTGAAGGAGGTCCTACTAAATTTGACCCAGGTCCATTGCAGGACCTCTAAACGCTGAACAATGGCAAGACCTTTACCAAACCGTTCCCTTAACCCCCGACCAGGTAGCCAACATACCTCCATATAGACCGTGGAGATATGAATGGTGAAAATCCTTTATTTTATATAGACAGTAAAATAATGCCAAGACACCACGGACAAACGATAAGGAAAGATCACCTTCAACATAAGTAACTAGTTATTAAAGTCATTAATACAAAACCAAATAAAAAGTGCAAAAGATTAGAAATAAAAAGTATTATACTAGACACTTTGTCTTCACCAAGTGATGTAAGAGACTTAGGCAAACATGGCCTTGATTGTCAAGAACTCTTACGACCAATCTTGGATCCCGAGACGACTCACACACTCTATGATGGACAATGGATGATGGTGGTGGATGATGGTGTTGTGATGGTGGTGGGTGGTGGATGAAGTGTGAGAGAGGTGGTGTGCCAAGGGATGAGTTGCAATGAAACCAAGCACTCCTATTTATAGGCTGAACAGAGGCCTGGGCACGGCCCCGTGTTCGCTGGGCACGGCCCCGTGCCCGTCTGACACTCTCTCTCTTCATTAATTGTAATTGCGAATTACAATTAATGCGCCTGCAGTACTTTCGGCACGCCCCCGTGTCCGCTGAGCACGGCCCGTGGTGGGCAATAGAAGCTTCTATAGGTTTGTCTTTTCTGCTGCTTCTTGGGCACGACCCCGTGCTGGCTGAGCACGGGGCGTGTTCAGCCTTCTGTTTTCTCTATTTTGCTTTGGAAGGTGCCGTTGAGGGTTCGGGCAATCCACTAATGTTCCTTTTCTTGTATTTATGTTGGATTTAGCTGTCTTTTTGCTTCTTTTGCGTTTTTGAGCTCATTTAATCCTGAAAATACAAAAGGAAGACAAAAACACTCTTTTTCCAATATTAGTACTAAAAAAGGGTTAGTTTTATGCCTCATTTGATGTAATTTATATGTTGCATTTTACACACATCAAATACCCCCACACTTGAACTTTTGCTTGTCCTCAAGCAAAACTCTTTAATATTTGGCTTACGCTCCCAAATGGAATAGGTAGAAGAGAAGGTTTTGGGCTTGTCATAGAGTGTCGGGATTTCCAAGATCTTTTTAGGGTTTTATTTTTATTTATTTACACTCCTATTCGTAATGATTTATTTAGAACTGTTCATAAAAGAAATTACTTATTTGGGCATAACATGCCTTTTTTTTTAAAATTCTATTTATATACAAGTTCACATACCTCGCGGGGAAATCACTCACACTCGGCCGAAGGTGTATTTTTAGTGAATCACTCGAGAGCGGCATGGAACTTATTCCTACCATAGGCTTGCCAAGAAATCAATCCTCCTCCTTTTTAACTTTTATACCTTTGTAGATATCAAGAGGACTTTGTGGGTTAAGGGTTGGCTAGGGTTAAAGGTAGGTGGTTGGGTTAGTGGTTAGTAGAAAAAGGGCTAAAAAGCGTAACAAGTGTCGGTTTTCGTATTTTTGCAACTTTTTATTTTTGATGAAGCTTTTATTCAAACAAAGTTATTTTTGATTACTTTGTTTGTTTATTTTCTTTTTGCTTCATTTTTTTTTTTTTTTTTTCGAAGAACCGAACTTGTTACTAAAATAAAGGGTTAAAAATGAAAAAGGTTTTGGTGGGTGAAAGGGTTTTTGCTTTGGGTGATGAAACGAAAAGGTTTAGGCTCAAAGGGGCTAACTAGGGGGATTTTTGGGTAGGTGGTAAAAGAAAAAGAAAAATAATGGTGTAGAAATGAAAAAGGGTTAGTCCTAATGCCTCCATCATGTACTTACTCGAGTTTAAGTTGATAAGGACCGGAAATGTATTGTCATGGCAAGTTCTAGAGTCGTAAGAACCAAGCGGCTATTCACACAAGAAACGAAAAATGAGCATTTAGTCAAATGATATGAAATTGTGTGCTCAATAAAGGCTCAAAACTCACTTTTGTGGGAATGGGTTTTTATGTGATCAAGTATATATAATCAAATTTTAAATAAGTTTGTCATGCCTTTTCATAATTTTCTTATGTTGGTTCTTTTTATCACTACGCTATCGGTTGTAAATTTGTAAAAATATAACCTTTTTTGAGAGCTTGAATTTCCCGAGTTAAACCTAGACAAGTAAAAAAAATGAAATTTTTGAAAAAATTTGGGGTGATTAGCGGTTCCAATAGAGTTTTGTGTAAGGCTTGTATTTAGGACTTGCAAAATTCAAGGTTTTAGCATCCCCCCCACACTTAAATTACACATTGTCCTCAATGTGTCCCAAAAATAAATTTTTAGGTTGATTAGATGTGTAAATTAGTGTTTAAAAAGCAAAATTTTGTGTTACTGGGCACTGAACACGGCCCCGTGTTATCCGGGCACGGCCCCGTGTTCAAGTGCCAGTAACAAAATTGAAATAAGAGAAACAGAAGTCTGGACACGGGGGCGTGTTGGGTGAACACGGCCCGTGTCCAGTTACCTGTACTGGGCGTTTTCTGCAGGTGGTCCGACACGGGGCCGTGTTGGTTGGGCACGGCCCGTGTTGAACCTTCTGAAAGGGAGAAAACTGTCGGGTTGCCTCGTTCTTGTGCATGGGATCATTTTTCTCGTTCCCCTTTTCATCCTTTACCACCATGAGTGTGTTTTATTCCTGAAAATTAAACTAACTAGAAAACATAAAAATTAATCTAAATTAAACTAAGGATAGTTCCGTGGAATGCCTCCATGGTGCGCCACGTTTATAAGGGTCCTTGGCTAGACCCAAAGCCTGGTCATATGCTACCCAAGTGGGATGTGTTGCATCCCATGTTACACCGTCGGAGAGCGTCATCCAAACTTGAGTCTATGACCTTCATGTAGTTGACCGGATCTTCTTCCTCTACTCGCTTTCCACATTCAAATTTCACTTCCTCATTCCCAAACTTCAATGTTAGAGTTCCGTCATTCATATCCACCAATGCTTGGGCGGTGGCTAGGAATGGCCTCCCGAGGATGAGGGGGACCTCGGTGTCTTCTTCCATGTCTAGGATGACAAAGTCGGTTGGAAAGACGAATTTGTCAACCTTGACTAGCAGATTTTCGGTGACACCATGTGGGAACTTGACGGACCTGTCGGCGAGTTGTATGCTCATCTTTGTGGGGCTTGTTGTTCCTAGGCCAAGTCGCTTGAACATTGATGTGGGCATGAGGTTGATGCTAGCTCCAAGATCGGCTAAAGCATTTCGGACGGGGGACTTCCCAATCGAACAAGGGATTGTGAAGCTCCCGGGATCGGTTTTCTTTTGTGGAAGTTTGTTGAGTACTAGAGCTGAGCATTCTTCGCCTAAGTTAACTAATTGCAATGATTCAATTTTCTTTTTGTGAGTGAGGAAATCCCTCATGAATTTTGCATATTTAGGCATTTGGGTTAGGACCTCAATAAAAGGAATATTGACATGCAATTGTTTTAGTAAGCTTTCGAACTTTGCGAATTGCTCATCGGTCTTTTGACGATTTAACCTACCGGGGTACGGGAATGGAGGAGTCTTGGTGGGCCCTTGATTTGGTGTAGAAGCTTTTTCTGGCGCAGGAGGAGTTACAGGCTGACTAGAATGGCTTCTTTCATTTGGCGACAATGGAGCATCCTCGGGACCCACGGTTCGATTTCTTAATGTGATGAGATGTACTTGTGCCTTTGGGTTCGTTTCGGTATTACTGGGTAATGCGCCTTGCGGTCTCTCGGAGAAATCTTGAGCTAGCTGATTTAATTGTTTTTCAACGTTTTGAATGCTAGCTTGTTGATTTCTGAAATTCGATTCCAATTGTTGAAATCGATCCGAGTTTTTCTTTTCAGTGTCAGAGATGAGGCGAGATACAGTATCTTCAAGCCTTTCTCTTCCACCTTGTTGTTGAGGAAAATTTTGCGGTTGTTGAAAATTAGTTCGTTGATTTTGTTGGTTACTACTATTGCCGGGATCTCTCCAACCAAGATTTGGGTGGTTACGCCATCCTTGGTTGTAGGTACCCGTTGGAGGACCCGACGGCCTAGGTCTATTATCCATGTAGTTTACCGTTTCAGTTTGTTCATCTAATTCTTTCATACAACTCCAATTTTCATGTGACCCACCACACCCTTCACAAGCCATAACCGAGGCCGTTTTTGTCATTTCAAGCCTTTTGATTTTTGAAGAGAGGGCCTCGATTTGGGCTTGTAAAGAGGTGCTTTCATCAACCTTATGGGCGCCCGGGGCAATAGATTTATTACCTCGGGGAGTGTGCCATTGAAAATTGGTTTGAGCAATTTCCTCAATTTGGTTATATATTTCATTTGGGCGACGATTACCTAAGAGTCCCCCGGAGCTTGAATCAAGTGTTTGTCTTGTGTGTGGCAACAATCCATTGTAGAAAGTGGATACTTGTTGCCATACCGCTAGACCATGGTGAGGACACTTTCTTAGAAGCTCCTTGAACCTTTCCCAAGTTTCATATAAGGATTCCCCATCCTCTTGTGAGTATGTATTAATTTCAGTCATTAATTTAGCCGTTTTAGCAGGAGGGAAATACTTATACAAAAACTTTTGGGCGAGTTCATCCCAGGTGTTTACCGATCCAACTGGGAGGGTGTTAAGCCAAGCCTTGGCTCGGTCTTTTAATGAGAAAGGAAACATTCGAAGGCGGATGGCGTCATTTGATGCTCCATTGATCCGAAAGGTATCACATATTTCTAAAAAGTTAGTAATATGTAGATGGGGATCCTCGTCCGCAAGCCCGTGGAAGGTTGCGGAGTTTTGGAGCATTTGTATCAAATGCGGCCGAAGTTCGAAGTTGTTGGCCTCGACATTCGGTGCATTGATAGCAGCGCCAAGATTGCCTACGGTAGGCCGTAGGTAATCCATGAGGGTACGTTGGTCCGCCATTGGAAGTGGGTCCCCCGAAGCTTTCTCTTGATTTTTAGCTTTTAGTCTTTTTCTGAGAAAGCGCTCGGGTTCTTCTAGGGGTTCTTTTATGTCTCTACTAGAACTGGAGCTCATGCACTACGTAGGAGGTTCAAATGTGGCGCCTGGGTTCCGAGTCCTGCAACAAAAACAGAAAAGAACGCTGGTCAGAATGTTCACCACGGCCCCGTGCTCAGTGAGCACGGCCCGTGTTGAGAGATACAGTAATTGTTTTCTGGATTCCCAGTAACTGGGAGTTGGACACGACCCCGTGTTGCACCGACACGGCCCCGTGTTCAGCTCTCTGTAACTCAGAAAATAAAAACTGCCAGTGATGATGCTGGGCACGGCCCGTGTCTGACCGGGCACGGCCCGTGCTAAGCTCTGCAGAAGCTGAAAAACTAAGAAAATCTAAAAAAAAATAAAAAGAAAAATAAAAGATGATTAGGCCGTTGATTCCTAACTTTCTTAAAATCCTTGTGTCCCCGGCAACGGCGCCAAAAACTTGATGCGTGCGAAGTGTTATATATTTTAGGTGTATATTTTAAGCCCTTTTTAACACTTATTTTAGCCAAGTTTTAAATTTATAAAACACGATATTTCACTAACACTAAACACACATATGAGCAAGTGCACCCATCGTTGAGTGTAGTATAGCGTTGGTAAGATACCGAGGTCGTCCAAGGACACAAGAGCTTTTAGTACCGGTTTATCCTCAACGTCTAACCAAAATAAAAGTTTAGAAAAATGTTTTAAACTAAGAAAAATAAAAACTAACTAAAATGCTGAAAATAAAAATAAAATAAAAACAGATAGACAAGATGAATCACTTGGTTCCGACTCGTATCTAGTATAACCTTTGATTATTTCCGCACTTTTGCACATAATTAAGAGATTATCTTAGTTATTGTAGTAGGCCCCTCTTTTGAAGGTGACGTTACCCTCACCCCAGTAGTTTGAGTCAGCAGGGATACAATCCTAAAGGGGTGGATTATTGGAAGATAATGAATTAAGTTATTAATGCAGTATTGTGGTAGGCCCCGCTTTTGGCGGTGACGTTACCCTCGACTAAGTAGTCTGAGTCAGCAGGGATACAGTCCTAAATAGCCGGGTTATAGTATTAATAGTAGTTAACTTATGAGGGGATCAAAGAGTTTGGACCCCCGCCATCCAATACCGTGAAGTATTGAAGGAGGTCCTACTAAATTTGACCCAGGTCCATTGCAGGACCTCTAAACGCTGAACAATGGCAAGACCTTTACCAAACCGTTCCCTTAACCCCCGACCAGGTAGCCAACATACCTCCATATAGACCGTGGAGATATGAATGGTGAAAATCCTTTATTTTATATAGACAGTAAAATAATGCCAAGACACCACGGACAAACGATAAGGAAAGATCACCTTCAACATAAGTAACTAGTTATTAAAGTCATTAATACAAAACCAAATAAAAAGTGCAAAAGATTAGAAATAAAAAGTATTATACTAGACACTTTGTCTTCACCAAGTGATGTAAGAGACTTAGGCAAACATGGCCTTGATTGTCAAGAACTCTTACGATCAATCTTGGATCCCGAGACGACTCACACACTCTATGATGGACAATGGATGATGGTGGTGGATGATGGTGTTGTGATGGTGGTGGGTGGTGGATGAAGTGTGAGAGAGGTGGTGTGCCAAGGGATGAGTTGCAATGAAACCAAGCACTCCTATTTATAGGCTGAACAGAGGCCTGGGCACGGCCCCGTGTTCGCTGGGCACGGCCCCGTGCCCGTCTGACACTCTCTCTCTTCATTAATTGTAATTGCGAATTACAATTAATGCGCCTGCAGTACTTTCGGCACGCCCCCGTGTCCGCTGAGCATGGCCCGTGGTGGGCAATAGAAGCTTCTATAGGTTTGTCTTTTCTGCTGCTTCTTGGGCACGACCCCGTGCTGGCTGAGCACGGGGCGTGTTCAGCCTTCTGTTTTCTCTATTTTGCTTTGGAAGGTGCCGTTGAGGGTTCGGGCAATCCACTAATGTTCCTTTTCTTGTATTTATGTTGGATTTAGCTGTCTTTTTGCTTCTTTTGCGTTTTTGAGCTCATTTAATCCTGAAAATACAAAAGGAAGACAAAAACACTCTTTTTCCAATATTAGTACTAAAAAAGGGTTAGTTTTATGCCTCATTTGATGTAATTTATATGTTGCATTTTACACACATCACAATGCTATTCCAGCAATACTTGCTGCTGCACAGAAACCTGTTGAACCTCAACAAATAATTCCCAGCAAACGTATTTCTGAAGATAACTTCAGTAATAGCGTAAATGAAGGCGGTAATCATACTAATCATGATAATGAACCACTGCAAGCTCCACTCCCTAAGAAAATGAAAGCTGCAACACCTGGTTGCACTTACAAAGAATTTCTTGCTTGTAAACCCGCTGAATTTGCAGGCAATGAAGGAGCGACTGCAGCACTGAGTTGGTTCGAGAAAACCGAGGCAGTGATTATAATCAGGAAATGTGCTGAAAACGACAAAGTTATGTACGCGTCAAATCTTTTTAAAGAAGGGGCTCTAGAATGGTGGAACACGGTACTTCAAGCCAAAGGATGAAATACGGCCTACGCCATGAATTGGGAAGAATTTAAGCATTTAATAGAAAGAAAATTCTGTCCCGAATACGAAAAAGATCAAATGGCAAATAAGTTCCTAAATCATCGTATGACGGGTGTAGATTGTCGCGGTTATACTTCGACATTCTTTGAATATGCTAGAGTAGTACCAACACTGGCTTCGCTAGAACCGGTACTTATTTCTCGCTATATTTAGGGATTAATTAGCGAAATCCGTAATATCGTTAAAGCTGCGAGACCTCGCACTATCGACGATGCGGTGGAACTAGCTAACACCTTAACTGACGAACTGGTACGCACAAGAGATGAAAATAGGAAAAAGGAACTGGCTCAGAAAATTACCCAAGGATTTCGTATGGGTAATAATAGCAGCTTCAAGAGAAGAGGAACAGGGCAATCTTCAACTTCGCCGTTCTGCAGGAATTGCAAAAAGAAACATTATGGAAGATGCAATGTAATCTGCAACTTTTGCAAAACTGTAGGACATCGCGAAGAAGATTGTAGAAAGAAAACCAGGATCTGCTATAACTGTGGAGAAAATGGGCATTTCAAAATAGAATGTCCTAAATTGGTCAAACCAGCAGACAACAAAGCCAAGCCGGCCGATGGAGCTACCAAGAAGAATGTTCGAGCCTTCCAATTAACTACTCAGGAGGCAGAACTCATTCCCGATGTGATAGCTGGTATGTTTTTAGTCCACAACATATACGCAAAAGTATTATTTGACTCTGGTGCAAACCAAAGTTTTATAAATACTTCATTCTGCCAAGCTCTTAACTTACCCTTAACCAACATTAGGCAGATTTTTACGGTCGAAACAGCAGATGGGAATTCAGCTAAAATAGATAAGGTTTTGCAAAATGTAGAAATAGAACTTTCAGGTCATAAATTCTCTGCAAACCTGTTACCTATGAAATTAGCTGAATTCGATGTGGTGTTAGGAATGGATTGGTTAGTAGCCAACCATGCTCGAATCCTTTGTGATAAGAACTCTATAGAAATTCAGGCATCTACCAGAGAAGTAATCATGATTACAGGAGATAAACCACGTAAACCCATGAAGTTCATATCAGTAATGAAAGTTGCTAGTTATGAACGAAAGCAAGGAATAGTATATATGATTTCAGTAATCATTAGTACCAAGGGTAAAGAACTTAAGGAGATTCCTGTAGTTTTAGAATACCCAGATGTATTCCCAGAAGAATTACCAGGATTACCACCAGATAGGGAAGTAGAATTTAGGATTCATCTAATTCCAGGAACTACACCGATAGCTAAGGCACCTTATCGGTTAGCTCCTACAGAAATGTTAGAACTGAAAAAGCAATTAGATGAATTACTAAGTAAAGGTTTCATACGACCTAGTTCATCCCCGTGGGGAGCACCAGTGTTGTTTGTGAAGAAGAAGGATGGTTCGATGAGAATGTGTATTGATTATAGAGAATTGAATAAGGTTACAATTAAGAATCGATACCCATTACCTAGGATTTAAATTTGTATGTTATTGTTACGATGTCTTAATGTGTAAAACATATTTCTCAGCCAGAAAATAATATCGAAAAAAAAAACGTATTCTTTCTTTGTTAGAGAGGGGTGTGAATATTAAGACCCTAGTTATTTGGGTTGTTAATTGTTTGTAAAGGTTTTTTTTGGTGTACGTATTTTGGTTCTAGCATTGTCGGCGATGACAAGTAACCATTTAACCCTACGCCTAGGTGGTTACCACGTCTTTGACAAATAAAAGGGTTAAAATGATGTGTGCGAGCCAATCGGTTATCAATTTTTTTTGTACCCTCGTCAAGATTAACCAAACCAAACCGAACCATTTATATTTTCATTTAGTTTTAGCTTTTATGTCTCCAGTTTATGTATTTCATATTTTATACCTCCATTTCATTGATATATAAGCAAAAGTTTTAGCCCATATTTTGTTTTGGCTATTAAACAAAGCAAACTAAAAATCCTCATTATAAATAACCGAATAAACCAAATAAAACAGACTAACCGATAACTTTGGTTTCGGCTTAAGTTGAGGATAATAACCAAACCAATTGAACCATACACACCACAATGAATTGGACTAACCGATGACTTTGTTTATGACGTATATCCACAACAATGATGCTACAATAAATATTATACGATTAAGAAAACTACCAGAAATGAGTACCACAATACTAAGTGTCGTCCCGTTACATCGCGCGCGGGCACCCTGGTAGTATTATTATATGATTATGTTTCATTTGTAAATTTTATACTAATACAAAATTATATTTTCTTTGTAGAAGTCATAACTCCTATATATAACGGTTTTCGTTATTCTATAGGTTTATTATATTATTTTTTTTATCATAATTAGGAGATATTATTTTATTATGTTACCTTTGTAAATATCCTTGCTGTACACAATGTCTTATGCGGTTTTCATATATAAATAGTTACCAATAATACACAATGTCTTATGCGGTTTTCATTATTTAGAGTCATGTGCAATATCTCAAACAAAACATTACATTGACATTGTTAAGGTATTCAAACATTGTAAAGTATAGACTTGAAACCGTTGGACCATAATTAGAAAGACCGGTGACACAATTAAAGCTAACAAGAAAATAGCCAAAGAACAATATATAAAATTTAAAACGATTTTAGATATGTAGACGAGCGACAGACGATGCATGCTAGCAACAATATAGCGGATGAAACACCATCATCTTCAAAACAAGACGCGTTTCTTTTGAACTTGGGTGTGTTGTTTTTGTTGCATTGCATTAGTGTCTGTTCAAGACAATTTTGATTTTTCTGATGTTGACTTTTCTTCCATTGTTGCCTCTTCTTCATCACTCCCTCCACCTTTGAAACCATTTCTCTGCAATACAAAACAATCACCAAAATATTTGAGTGTGCATGAAAACAACCATTGAATGGACCTTCTATATAGTCATTGTGAATGAATAAATTAAGTGCCCTTGCTTTGCATGTGATTTACTTTAGTACCCTTTTGGACCACCACCATGTAGAATTGTCCTATTCTGTCTTTTTCCTTTTTGTTTCTTCAAACACTTGGCGCAAAGTTCATCACATATGATACATTCAAACAATAGCAGGCCTTATGGCTAAAGGTCTTTTAGTCAATTTCAGCTTTGGTGATAAAGGTTTTACAGGCGTTGTTAATTTCAAATTGGAGACAAGTATTAGTTTGGGAAAATTACCTAAATAGTCATGTTGACCAGATTTTTATTTCAATATAGACATAAAAATTTAGCCGTCCCCAACAAAACAGGTTGAGCCTAGCCGACACCAAAAGCAGGGCTAAGCCTCCAAAAGTGTGGGCTTAGCTGGTGCTATCACCAAAAACACAGGCTTAGCAGTCTCAGCTGCCTCACAAAAAGTGTAAGCTTAGTCGTCTTAGTCTTCTCGCAAAAAGTGTAGGCTAAATCATAGCCGTATCACCATGGTGTAGGTTAAATCTTAGCCGTCTTAACCGGCGGACCTAATATAACAGCTATATAACTACTTTAGCTAAATTTCCATTCCGTATTAGAAAAAAAAGTTTTGCCAACATGACTATTTAGGTCATTTTTCCTCTTATTTCGTCTATTAGCTGAAGTTGAATCTTCCTATACTAATAAACAAAAATCTTTTTGTACACGTGTCACTCTCTGGTGCCTCCCCACTTTTAATAATAATATTACATATTAATTTTTTATACACAAAATATTATAATATTAATTAATATAGTTAGAGATAAACGTATAAATTCAAATTTAATTAATAATTATCTATAACTAATATAATTGTATCAAATAATATAATATTTTCCTATACTGATAAATGAAATTTTTTTTTGTACACGTGTTACCCTCTGGTGCCTCCTCTCTTTTTAATAATAGTATTACATATTAATTTTATACACAAAATATAATATAATATAATATTAATTAATATTAGAGATAAACGTCTAAATTCAAATTTAATTAATAATTATCTATAACAAATATAAATGTAACAAACAATAATATAATAAGTATAATATTATTTAATATAGTTAGAGATCAAACGTATAATTTCAAATTTAATTAATAGTAAATTACTTTTTGAGTCCCTATGTTTTAGTGGTTTTAACCACTTGAATCCAAAATCAAAAAGTTTAACACCTTAAGTCTCTAACCGCTCATTCACACTCTCTAAAAAAATTCAAAAAACGTTTTGTAAGGTTGAGTTCTCTAAGTTCTCACAACTCCTTGAAGTTTTTATTTTACCCTAACTATATATATTTGTTAAGATAAATATATTATTTGGGTATAAACAATAATTACTAATAAAGTATCAAATCACATGTACAAGTAACGAAAATATAATTGTTCTTTTGTTTTACAAATTTATCTAAATAGGTCATTTCATTAATAAGGACTATATACAAGTTTATAATTTACATTTTCGTCATTCAACCCGTGTAATACACGGGGTTGTAAGCTAGTTAAATAATATAGCAATATTATAAAAGAAGATTTAACTTTAACTCGTTATATAAAATCAAATATAAATTGTGTCTTAGGTAGTCAGGTTACATAAACAAGTAAATGTAAATGCTATGATAAATCAAAATTTCATATTATATATATTTTTTAAATTAACCCCTTTGGCCATCATCCTTTTTTTTTTTTCCTAAAATGGATTGTCCCTATTAGTTATATATATTTTATTATTATTATTATTATTATTATTATATTAAAAACAGAAGCCTATGAATAGTAAAAGTAAACAGTCTACTCGATAATGTTATTGTATATATACATGTTTTGTTTCATAATTTCATACATTAGGCTATTTGGTAAAGTGGTTGGTACAGCCTCTCTCATTACAAAGGCGCCAATTCGATCCCTGTCTTTCATTTCTCTTTTTTGAGAATATAGAGTTAAATGCTTGGTTGGTCCCTGTGGTTTGCAAAAATTGCAGACTTGGTCCCAATGGTTTACTAATTACACGCGTGGTCCCCAAACTTGTCAAAAATGCACTCGGTTGGTCCCTAGCCCTAACATCAGTTAAATTTCTCAGTTAACTATGTGTGAAATGACTATATTACCCTTGAACAATTAAAAACCTAAAACTAAGAATTAAAAAATTAAAAAACAGGACTCTGCATTTCATCTTCATCACCATCATCATCTTCATCACCAACCCACCATCATCTTCATCACCAACCCACCACTAACTGAAACACCACCCGTGTAATTCAAACACTAATCCACCGTTACCGTTCTGTTTCTCCATACAACCACCTGAAAATCCGTACAACAGCAGAAGTATGTTACAATTGTCCAACAAACCTCTGCATACAAGACTAAAATCCCATAAATAGATGAGCTTCTGGATGACCAAATTCAAACACAAATGGTTTCTTTGACTTTGACACCAACCAAAAGTCAACCATAAACAATCTAAGCATCTAACCCCCAAAACAGAAACTCTCAAAGAACCATGGTCAACAAATGTCCAAACAGTGTCTCTCAGTTTTACACAAAGATTCACAAACAGACCAATCAAGCCTGCAAAAACCGGACCGTCTGCAAGTGCGGTTAGGAACAACTTAGGACCGTTTATTTTTCAAGAAAGTATATCGCATCTCCATAGGTTAACCACAAGCGACTCGATCACACTACTACTAATCGAGTTGCAGCCTTGGAGATTTAATCCCACAAGGGTCTTTCCCAATTTCTCAAACGAACCCAAACTCTCGTTAGAGACCCTAGAACAACCCGATAACGAAAGAACCTGCAGGTTCATACGACCGCTACTAGACAAACAAGCAACACCAGAATCCGTAACGCAGCTCTTTGAAAGATCGAGATCTTTGAGAAATAAGCAGCTTTCCGCGATTGCCACCAAGCTTTTGTCATTGATTTTCTTGCATCCGTCAAGATTAAGCACTTCTAGGGTTTCGCCCTGAACCACCACCGTCGATTCCGGAGTAATCGGCCTCAAACAAAATCTCCACCCACTCCTGCAATTTGGTTGGATTCAGATTTGAAGAGAGAGAGAGAGAGAGAGAGAGAGAGAGAGAGAGGACCTGGTACAAGAGAGAGAGTGAGATTGGGGAAGAAGAAGTGGGGGTACAAGAGAGAGAGTGAGATTGGGGAAGAGAGTGAGGTGGTTGTGGTGGCTGGTGTTGTACGGTGGTGGTGTTGTCTTCAGAGAGAGAGAGAGAGAGAGAGAGAGAGGGGGAGAGAGAGAGAGACTAGACTGGTGATGATGATGAAGATGAAGACTAGACTTGAATTTATTAATAGGCAAGGGTATTTTGGTCATTTAACATGGACTTAACTGAGAAATTTAACTGATGTTAGGGCTAGGGACCAACCGAGTGCATTTTTGACAAGTTTGGGGACCACGCGTGTAATTAGTAAACCATTGGGACCAAGTCTGCAATTTTTTGCAAACCACAGGGACCAACCAAGCATTTAACTCGAGAATATATCTCCACCCCAATTTCATCTTAGAAACCCTGACACCGCTCCATCATCCATCTCCAAGCACCACCAAATCCGGGCACCTCTCCACACTCCTTTACGCTTTAACCCTTTTCCCCCAACAATTTCACCAGAAAATCCCACTTCCCAACAGAGAGAGACGCCAGGTGGTACAACACCACCACCACCATCATCTCCGGTCGCACCACCACCGCTAATATGTGTTTAAAAGCTGTCTAGGGTTTTCATTTGGTGATGGTGTATTATAACGGAAGTTGATATCGACATGCCGGAGGCTGGTGATTCGATCATAAAGAAGCCTAAACACGATCATAAATTGTCTAGGGTTTTCATGAGGTATCGTTGTTGATTAATTATATAGTCTGATTTCATATGAGTTTCCACCTTCACTTCCAACCCAACCTCTCATCCCGTCGATCGCCACCACCACTACATGTCAGCGAGGAAGTTCGCTGTGGGGATTTGGCGGTTTTAAATAGTAATGGGTTTGTATCTCAGGTAAAGAAATCATCCTCATTTTATGGTTTTTTTCCAGAGTTTTGCTATTTGAATTACTTTAGTTTATACCCACATAATAAGAAAAAGTGCCTGATCTCAGAAGTCTTCAAGATGTGAGTTATGGCAATAGTATCGATTGGCATTAATAGTTTCACGGTGAGATTGCAGTCAATTATATATGAGTTGCTACAATCTAGAGTTAAAACTTTTTGAGAAGAATTTGTATGGCCATTCGTAAAAATAGGCCATACAATTGCTTTTGATATTCAACTTTTTTGCTTTTACCAATGGCTTCTAACTATCTGAACCGTTATTTTAACAATCGTATGGCCTATTTTTTAGAAAAATTTGTGTATCTCAGACATGTGGTATGCGAGTAAACTGTTTGATTGCCATTTAAGGATGTGGTTGGCGATGATGTAAAGTTACAGAGGCTGCACTGGTGAAGATTAGGTTTGCGACGACGTTTGTGGTGGTCAGATGTGCTCCTGTAGCGATTTAAGGTAGTTAATTCTTCCTCTCGAGTATGTTTTTCGATTATACTCTATCAAACTCTTGAATTTAGTTAACCTTTTTATTCCATGTGTTTGATTGTTTCGTAATTTAAATATGTTCTTTTGGTTTGATTTCTCTCAGATGAGACAACTTTGAGCAGAGTTTCGCACTGTTTCCAGAAAAGATGGGTAGGGTTTCAGTCTTTTTAGCTTATTTATATGTTTACAGACATAGGACTAAATGATTTGGTAATTAGTGTTGAAAGTGTTTTGGTTATCAATCCATATCGACCCATTAGCAAAATTATTCGATTTTACCGATTTGATCCATTAGCGATGAAATATAAACTAAATCTGTTACATCTGAATTTGTAAATTATAAAATATGGCTGTCGCTGTGATCTTGAAGGTTAGCATTTATAAAAATAAAACAGAATATATAACATGCTTATATGTTCATTCCTGCAACCTCAGGTGTCAACAGTGGTTATACACTTTCTAGATAGAAACATGTAAATTGTCTCGTAAAGTTTAAAGTTGGAATTTTATTTTAGTAGTTTTTTCTTTCAAAAAGAATTCTAGAAAAACCCTTTGAATTTGCAGTATGGTTTAAACTTAACTTCTCAAACTGATTTCTTTAAAGTCTATATTCAAGAAAGCTATTTTTTCCATAACTTTTAACTCCGGTAACTATTTACTGCAAATCAATTGGCAGTACTGAGAGAAGGAATTTCTCTTCATATGCACAAAATGTCTTCACATATAGTGGTTGACCGAAAATCACACATAAATCATAAGACTGATACATAGAAACCGCGATGCTTTTCCGTATTTCAATCTATTTGTTAGGTTTATATTATCCCCAATTAAAGTAGATTAGATCATCACTTATTGTTTGTAGTTGTATTACAGGTACTTGGATGAGCAGCGGTAGGTTGTTGGAAAGCCAAAATAAGTCCTGGACGACAATTGAGGGTTTCGAAGACAAGAACAAGGAACTGCGACACGATATGGCGGTAATGGCGACAAAGAGGTGTCAAGGGTTTGGTTCTTAGGGCGTTCAATGGTTGTAGGTGGCTGCAAGAGCCGAGCTATCAGTGATTGGCAATTGAAGATGACAGTTGATGTGCATCTCTGACGAATGGGGTAAGTTCTGGTAACCTACGGTTCGTTTACACAGTGGTATGTGGTTGTGAAGGAACTGACCCAACAATGATTTTGGTGTCATTGCTAGAGTGATGGGCTGAATATATTCCAAGATACACCAAACACCACCTCATTTAATCACTGCTGCTCGATAGCTGGAGAGTGCCTCCGGCGCCGGCAATCATCACCACCACATGTACTCATTTCCGCGGCCTCGGCAACTTATTGATGGGTTTAGGACGGAAGACAAGTAAGTTATTCTCTGTAACAATTAAGTGAGTTTATAGAGCAGTCTCCATTGCGATGTTCAATTTGGATAATTTTGTTGTTCAAACTTATTTATTTAAGATCTGGAGTATTTATTTGTTTTATCCTTCTGTTAAAAAAGTTTTCTCGGATGTGTATGCATTTGAACTTAAATACATCTTTAATTAAACTATGCAACTAACTTTCGTCCTAACATGGGTTTCATTTTGTTCATCTGCCTTCTTTTCTTTTCTTGAAAGATTATGATGATCAGGATATTTCTTTTTTTTACTTATTTTGAAAAAGTTTACATTATTAAATTTTGCAAAAAATATAGAGATACGCAGAGCCACAGACACGTATATACTGTACACATCTAAGCTGAACTAATCGATCAATCCTTTGTATAATGATTAAGTTAAACAGGAAGAGGATATTATGAAAATGTATCTTCTTTTAGTATTTCAGCCATATTAGAATGATAGTTTTAAATTAAAAACTTTTTTACATATTTTTGTAAGGGAGTGTTCACCCGACATTGAAGTAGTGAGGTAGTCTATCATAGTTCTCAACCATGGCCGGCTGAACCAGAAATGCATTTCCGTGTTTGTGAAAATTAAATTTGGCATATTACGTTATTACACCAAGAATGATTCGGTATAACGTAATCGTGCTGAGTTGTAATGTAAAACGTAAATGCTATCACATCAAGAACAATTCGGTTGAGCGCGCCGCTGTTTATAAACCTAGTTCGTTTAAAATTTAAAATTTTAGTGAACATGAAATTATAGAAAAGATCAAATAGAAAGTTTATTTTGGCTAGGAAGTGTAGGAAGCAATAGGATTAGGACATGTGGCAACATTTAAAATAAAGAAAAAGGGTATTTTAGTCAATCCAACCCTTTCTTCTTCCTTTTCAAAACCCAATAACTTCAAAACCCACCATCACCATCTTCAACCATTTCTTCACTTTCTATCTCAATAATCACTACATTATAGTGCGATTTTCATCACCAATCAATGATTCAAACACCCGATCAACGTGTTTCTTCAGCTTTTTTTGAAGAAAACCTAGTTTAATTTCATAAAAAATCTCGTTTTTTCGGGTGATTTTGGAGATAATCACTCGATTCGTTCGATTCGAGCGCTGATAAGTGTTTCAATCATTCAAAATTCGTCAATTGTTGAATAAATCACTTCGATCCATGTAAGAAATTCTTTAATTTCATTTTTACGATATGGGTTTTTGATTTAGTCATTGCGTTTTACGATCTTGGCGGGGGTCCGGGGGCAGCGCCCCTGGTAGCGGGGTCCCAGGGGCGGCAGCCCCTGGCGAGGTCTAAGGGGCAAAGCCCCTGGCTGGGGTTGAGATGCGTTTTAGAAATAAGAGAGTTTTATGTGTTTTCCAGAAATTGGCTCATTTCGAAGACAGTAATTCGTAGACAATTCAGACAGTTCACAGACAATTCACAGACAGTTTTATGTGTCCATTGCGTTTTAGAAATAAGAGAGTTTTATGTGTTTTTTGGCTATTGCGTTTTAGAAAAAAAACACATTTTTGAAGTGTTTTTAGTCATTGCGTTTTAGGTAAAACACATTTTTGAAGTGTTTTTAGTCATTGCGTTTTAGGTAAAACACATTTTTTTGGTGTTTTCAGCCCATTGCGTTTTACAGAGAACACTTTCTTTTGTTTTTTAGGCAATTGTGTTTTAGAATGAGTCATTTTTAAGTGTTTTCTAGCCATTGTGTTTTACAAATGAGACATTTCTTTGTGTTTTTGGTGCATTGCATTTTAGGTAAAACACATTTTTATGTGTTTTTAGTCCATTGCGTTTTAGAAAGTACATTTTCTTTTAAGTTTTTAGGCTATTGCGTTTTAGAAATAAGACATTTCTTTGTGTTTTCTGGCCATTGCGTTTTACAAATAAGTCATTTCTTTGTGTTTTTTGTGCATTGCGTTTTAGAAAAATGTCATTTTTAGGTTTTTTTTCATTGCGTTTTACATAACTGGGGGTTTTTCTATTGCGTTTTACGCAACTGGGTTTTAATTTTTTTTAAAAATATAGCAATAGTATACTCGTTTTAAAGATAAAAAAACGCTCGTTTTTTTGGTGCAATTTTTATAAAAAAATAACGTCGTATGAAAGAGTTATTAACGTTTAAAAAATGGGGGGAATTGGAGGAGAGATAAACTATTGGCTTGTACTGACTAGAATGCCCCTCAACAAACTCACGCGCCTATTTTTTTCCCTTCAATTTCCCTGATTTAATCTTAGCACTTGATTAACTAAATGGATGGTTAAGATCACTTCCTAGCCTTCCTAGCCAAATAAACTTCCTATTGTATCTCCACCCCATGAAATTAATAATTTATGTCTCACACATAATTTTTTTATGGGTAAAAGTAAAAAGAAAAATAAAAGTCTATAATACAAAAGAGTGACTTAATTGTCACGATAAATTTAAATCATCAGAAAACGTACGTTTTGACGTAATCGATTAAACTCAATGTATTCTATAGTTGTATTGCGATTGGATCAAAACGTAACGTAAATCGAATTTATAGCGTACAATCATAACGTATTATACGCGACCCGACTAACTCGAATTTATATCGTCAAGCCAAAAACTCTTGAGGGGGTCAAAGGGACATTTACAAAGTTCATAAAAAGTTAAGTGGTTAAAAATTGTATTTCCTAAACTTAAGGGGCTAAGAAAGGGTAAAGATAAAATTTGATAAATTTTGGGGTAAGAAGGAAACTATAACAAAGTTGGGGCTGAAAAGGAAACTACCACAAAGTTGGGGTATCAAAAGCAAACTATTTGGAAAATAGAGTAGTAGTTTAAGGACTAAATTTGTCATTTTATGAAACTTTGAAGGTACCAAAGTCAAGAGGCTAAAATTGCAACATCATAAAAGTATGGGGGGAGGGGGAGGCAAAGCCGATGGGGTTTCTACCCACTTTGTGTGTCACGGCCCCCGACCCCACCCTGGGAGCGGGTGCCGTGAGCCAGCCAGATGGTATTGGTGTTTATTAATTACGCAGCGGAAAAATTTTCATCAGGATCGTAGTTAGGAAATGATTTCAGAGTTTGTAAAACACCAAACTTTTAATATTAAACAAATGGGCTAAAACCCGTATTTCATTCAAATGTTTTTATAGGGATAAACCCAAATAAATAAAACATAATTTCTTCTTTTATTCAGGTATTTATAGCCACTTTATTTAAGCCTTCAGTGCTTCATAGCTGGCTTCTAGCAAATTACCTGAAACATGTTTTGAAAATATTTTATCAGTAATAAATACTGGCGAGTTCATTCCATTTTTATAAAAATATATTGTTATACTTTACAGCATTAAGAGTGTTTATATTTGTTTATATTTACCCAAAATTTAATCAGTATTTGTCACATGGTGGCAGTTCCGATGTGACAGTGGTCATATCACTCATTGGCTCACTTTCGTCCAATAGTGAATTTATCAAGTAATATATATATATATATATATATATATATATATATATATATATATATAGGATTAGGATCATGAGTGAACAACTTTTTGAGAGTGAACTAATCTTGACCCTTGATCATTTTTAGATTAAAAGGGTAAGATTGACATTAGCCAAGTACTTTTAATTAGAATCCCTTAATTTTCTCCTCACTTAACTCACTCTCTCTCTCATTTTTAATTATTTCTCTATTATTTTAATTATTAATTATAAGATATTGAATGGCTATTTTTTTTATATAAATTGTTATGTTGCTTTTAAAATTAAATATTAAACCTAGTTAAATTGATTTTTAACATATGTGTATACAGGTTAGTATATACAAGACTTATACACTTGTGTGTTATTACATCTTGTTTCCACGGGTCGCTATAAACCAGATTTATACACTTGTGTATTATTCAAGTACGTATGTGTATACGGGTCGGTATATACCAACGTATACACCTGTGTATTATTCAAGTACATAGTGTATACATGTCGAAATATACCAGACTTATACACTTGTGTATTACTACATATTGTTTCCACTATATATATTTTCATCAAACATTGATCTAATACATATATGTATAGAAAATGTAATTAAATATTTTTAATTGTGTTCTAGATGGAACAATATTTGATAATGTTTGTATTTTTTTTTAAATTATGTAATATTAAGTTAGGTAATATGTGAGAGAAAAAAAAATAAAGAATGTAATTAAATATTCTTTTAATTGGAAAGAGAAATCAGGAGAGAGAAAAAATTAATTAATTAAATGAAGATAGAAATATACAATTATACCCTTGTGTCTATTAAATTACATGTAAGTTACAAAAGATAATTACAATCTTGCCACTAAAGAAAAAATCTAGATCTACAAAATCAATGGTCAGGATAAGTTCATTTTGTTCACAAATAAATCATTGTTCACTCATGAACCCTACCCTATATATATATATATATATATATATATATATATATATATATATATATATATCTTACTATTATATTGGTCACTAGGCGATTCCTGTGACGGTGGTCAAATCACTGTTGATCATTCTTTCAACTAGTGACTCGGGTCATATTACTGTTGATCATTCTCTCAACTAGTAGTTGTGGTCATATCACTGTTGATCATTCTTTCAACGAGTGACTCGGGTCATATTACTGTTGATCATTCTCTTAACTAGTAATTGTGGTCATATCACTGTTGATCATTCTTTCAACTAGTGACTCTGGTCATAACACTGTTGATCATTCTCTAGACTAGTGCCTTTGGTCATGTCACTGTTGATCATTCTCTCAACTAGTGACTCTTATCAAATAATGTATACCAAACTTCACATATCGGTAGTAACCGCTGAATACATAACCCAACTATACATGTATAGTAATAGATTAAATAGGGGTTATGGCTATTGAAGTTTTAGTCCCCATGCTTATTGTATGTAATATTTACTTTATATATTTATTCACTTTATATGCACCTATATAAAGAAAATATATGTAATATTCCCTGTATCAAGACTGGCTACAAAAGCATATATAAAAATAACACATATAATATAATTAATATATTATAAAAATGGTACCTAATATATTAATGGTGTCAAGTGGTACCTTATATACATAATCTTAATATAGTGGTTCTCTAATTATATAATCTTTTAATAGTGGTTCTCTAATTATTTAACACATATTAAATTGTAACATTAAACCCTGATATAAAAGAACACATATTAAAAGTTATATCAAAGAACATCTAAATGGAATAACACATACTTCACAAAGGATTTTATACATATATATTTCAATAGCATATTTAAAGAATATGGCTATTTAAATATATATAGTTCTATAATATGTCTTAACATGAGCCAAAATTATTTTAATATGTTTATTAATTATATTTTCTTTAATATAACTAATATATATTAATAAGGATTAATAAAGCTCTATTTTATATACAAACCATTTAGATTTATTTCAATCATACATTAAATTTATTAGTAATGTAAAAATAATATTAGTTATAGGCTATGGCTACTTGGGCACAATTTCCTCTGTGATTGTGGTCATGTTACTATTGGCTAACTTTTTGGCCAATAGTAACGATGGTCAAGTAATGTATGAAACCTTCTATACCGGCAGACAGGAGGAGAACCCTAAGGCAAGAGCAAGAATGTTTCAAATTACGTCTGAAGAGGCTAAAGCTCATCCGAATGTTGTGTCAGGTATTTTCTTGCTAAATTCCTTGCCGATGTACGTGTTATTCGATACCGGAGCTACTATGTCATTTGTTTCGAGTGATGTAATTAGTCACCCCTCATTTAAGATTGAAAGAATGCAAATACCATTAGAGGTAGAAATAGCTGATAGCAAGAACTATTTGTTGCACAAAGTGTGTAGAAACTGTAAGCTCACGATAGAGGATGAGGAGTTTGATATTGATCTCGTACCTATGGTCTTAGGAGAATTCAAGGTAGTAGTAGGTATGGATTGGATGGCCCGACACCATGCGAAGATTAAATGCGAAAGTAAGACAATACGCGTGCAATCTCCGAGTGGGAAATGGTTAAGTATTCAAGGAGAGAGAAATGTAAAAGCAAAGTTATGCAATATTGTCCAAGCCTTCAAATACGTGCGTAATGGAAGTAGGGTATTTTTAGCCTATGTAGTAGATGTTCATCAAAGCCTTCCCAAGTTCGAAGACGTGGCAGTAGTGAATGAATTTCCAGATGTGTTTCCGGAGGAGTTGCCGGGGCTTCCACCCGAACGCGAAATAGAATTTCGTATTGATTTAAATCCGGGTGCGCAACCGGTGGCTAAATCCCCATATAGACTGGCTCCCACCGAAATGAGGGAACTAATGACTCAACTGCAAGACTTACTTGATAAAGGCTTTATACGTCCGAGCGTATCACCTTGGGGAGCACCCGTTCTTTTTGTAAAGAAGAAAGATGGGTCGATGCGTATGTGCATCGACTATCGGGAGCTGAATAAATTGACCGTGAAGAACCGTTATCCCTTACCCAGAATCGATGATCTTTTTGATCAGTTGCAAGGGGCGAGTTGGTTTTCAAAGATAGATTTACGTTCGGGCTATCATCAAGTAAGGGTGCGAGAGGAGGACGTTGCAAAAACTGCATTTAGAACTCGGTATGGACATTATGAATTCTTGGTCATGTCCTTTGGGTTGACGAACGCGCCAGCCGCGTTTATGGACCTGATGAACCGAGTATGTCGACCTATGTTAGACAAATCTGTGATTGTGTTCATAGATGACATTTTGGTTTACTCCCGGAATGAGGCCGATCATGCAAGACACTTACGTGAGGTACTTGAAACCCTCCGTAGAGAAAAACTTTATGCAAAGTTCTCAAAGTGTGCCTTTTGGCTCAGGGAGGTGCAGTTTCTAGGTCATGTGATAAATTCAGAAGGTGTCTTAGTAGATCCAGCAAAGATTGAGGCCGTATTAAAGTGGGTTCCTCCGAAAAACCCAACCGAAGTAAGGAGTTTTCTAGGCCTTGCCGGCTATTATAGAAGGTTTATTCAAGATTTCTCAAAGATTGCATTACCAATGACTAAACTAACGAGGAAGGAAGGAAAGAAGGAAGGAAAGTTCGTGTGGGCTAAAGAATAAGAAGAAGCTTTTCAAGTGTTAAAAGAGAAATTATCGAGTTCTCCGGTGTTAACATTACCCGAGGGAACGGAAGATTTGGTTGTCTATTCAGATGCGTCACGTCAAGGCTTGGGGCGTGTTTTAATGCAAAGGGGAAAGGTTATCGCGTATGCTTCAAGACAACTTAGGCCACATGAAGTAAACTACCCGACCCATGACCTAGAATTGGCAGCGGTGGTTTTTGCCTTAAAAATTTGGAGGCATTACCTGTATGGGGTGAAATGCACGATCTACTCGGATCATAAGAGCCTCAAATATTTCTTCGAACAGAAAGATTTGAATATGAGACAACGAAGATGGTTGGAACTGATTAAATATTACGACTGTGATATTTTATATCACCCGGGAAAGGCAAACGTCGTAGCTGATGCATTGAGTCGAAAAGAATATCCACACCCGATTCATGTAAAATCTATGAAGATGACAGTTACGCCTCACCTCCTTGAAATGATAAGAGATACTCAAATAAAAGCATTAGAGGCAGGGGATCCAAAGAAAGAAAGAACGAAGGGGATAGCAGAGAAATTTGAAGAAAACTCGAACGGGCTTAAAACGAGATTTGGTCGGATCTGGATACCAAGGTTTTGCGAGGTCAAGACAGCGCTACTTGAAGAAGCTCAGAAGTCACGGTATTCCATTCACCCTGGGGCTACAAAAATGTACTACGACTTGAAGATAAACTATTGGTGGCCCGGTATGAAACGCGATATCGCTAAGTATGTCGCGAAATGTCTGACGTGCTCTCAAGTGAAGGCGGAACATCAGAAACCCTATGGAGAGTTACAACCCTTGGAAATTCCAGTATGGAAGTGGGAGGAGTTAACGATAGATTTGGTAACTAAGCTACCTAGAACGAAAAAGGGGCATGATACGATATGGGTAATTGTGGACCGGCTCACAAAGAGTGCACACTTTTTACCAATTCGAGAGGTCTACTCCTCAGAAAAGACGGCGGAAGTATATGTGAATGAAATAATATCTCGACACGGGGTGCCTGTGTCAATAGTTTCAGATCGGGATACGAGATTTACCTCTTGTTATTGGCGGAAGTTCCATGAAAGTATGGGCACGAAACTGCACATAAGTACCGCCTACCACCCGCAGACTGACGGTCAATCGGAAAGAACGATTCAGACGCTTAAAGATATGTTAAGAGCATGCGCGTTAGATTTTGGGGGAAATTGGGATGACCATTTACCACTAGTGGAATTTTCTTACAATAATAGTTATCATAGTGGTCTCAAAATGGCACCTTATGAACTGTTATATGGAAGAAAGTGTAGGACTCCCGTATGTTAGGGGGAAGTAGGACAAAGGGAGCTCGCGCCTAACGAATTGATAGCAATGACCAATGAAAAGATTGACCTAATTAGAGCACGATTAAAGGCGGCTCAGGATAGGCAAAAGGCATATGCGGATAAGAGAAAGCGTCCTATCGAATTTCAAGTAGGAGACTATGTTCTATTAAAAGTATCCCCATGGAAAGGTATAATCCGTTTTCGGAAACGGGGTAAATTGGGGCCTCGTTATATTGGGCCATTTAAGATTTTGGCTCGAGTGGGGAAAGTGGCGTATCGTCTAGAATTACCGTCTTCATTAGATGGAATCCATAACACTTTCCACGTATCACAATTACGAAAGTGCCTTGCGGATGAATCGGCGATCATACTTCTTGACGACATTGAAGTAGATGAGAGCTTAAACTATGTTGAAAGACCGATAGCCATTAATGATTTTAAGGTAAAGAATCTTCGCAATAAGGCCATTAGACAAGTTCTAGTGCAATGGCAACACCGGAAGGGGTCGGAACTTACATGGGAATCGGAAGATGAAATGCGGAAGCATTACCCTTCTTTATTCGGTACGTAAATGATGATTTAGTATGTGTTCAAGTTTCGGGGACGAAACTTTTTCTAAGAGGGGTAGACTTGTAACACCCCAAAAATATGTAATCTAATTATTTTCTCTAAAATAGTTCATGAAATGAAGGTTTGGGCTAAAATAAATAAACGTTAGGAACCGAGGGACTAAACTTGAAAAATTAAAAGGAAGACTAGTTAAATTAAATAACACACACACACTAGACACTTCTAGTGTGTGCGTGATGTTGTCCAGGAGAAGAGACAAGAACACCACAAACCCCAGTTCACTAATTCCATCAAATTGAAGGTGATTTCAAGCCCGAACGATTGTAGGAACGCGAATCCTTGGTCATCAAGGTGTGAATAACAAAGTGGTAAGTTGAATTTCTTGAAATTATGAACTTTAGGAAATGAGTTTCTACTCAACTATGATTAATGTTGTGATATACACAAATAGAAGTTAAGATTATGAACTAGAACTCGATTGGTGTTTGGTTTGTGGTGATTTAACTTGTTTAGATGGATGGAACATAGATGAATGATGTAGGATGAGAGAATCTCATTAACTTACTTGATTGTTATGAACTTGTACATTAGTATGTGAAGATACTTGTAATTAAATACCCTATAAAGGTGAAACCCGCCAAGTGTTTGATAAAATGCCTAAAAGAACAAATAACAAGTTGTTGTATGATAAAAGTGTGTAAAGGAATGAATTGATATGTAGTCGGGCTAAATGAGTGAATGTGTTGATGTAGGCGTAAAAGAAGAAGGTTCGAGTGCTAGGAGGTCGGACAGCTCACAGGATCGAGGTATGTTGTCCTATGCATACAAGCTTTATTGTTTAATTGATATTGCTATGTTAGAATCGTAATTATGATAGTTCGTAGATGATGGGTAATCGATAGTGTAACCCGCTATAAACGGGTCGTAAGGGACGATGATTTATGGAGGAAGTTACGTTATGGAAGGTTGGTCTTGAACTAACCGTACACATGGGAAGTTATGTAAGAAAGAAGAAAAGTAGCTAAATCCGTCACGAATGGATTTGGGATGATGTATGTGGTATTATGTCTAATCCGAAACCAACGGATTAACTAATGTGATGCATTATCTCTTTCGGAGATAATAAGTAAGTACCCGCCCAATGGGTAAATGAAAGTAAGATGGTGATGTGGTTATGTGATGTAAATAATGGATGTTGGTTTTATTTTAAATGAAAGTTGCAAGAACTAACTAGTTAAATTGGATTGTGTTGTAGGTAAATCTGTTATATAGGTGGCGAGGCGAGGCTTGGGGCGAACACAAACATGTACACTCGACTATGCGCTTCCGAAGTATTCGCCCTTTTGAAACAATATTTTTGTTAAACTCATACTTCTTGAAAGTAATCTTTTGGTTATGTAAATTATGGTTTAGAAACTTAGCCGTTTGTAAATAGGTACTTTAAACTTGTATCGAGACAGGGTAGTTCGGATTAACACCTATAACTAGACTAGGGGAGGTGTTGATCTCGAACTAACTACAAGGGTATTTTGGTAAAAATGCAAATTTTATGTTTTTAGTTGAAAACTTGTAGTTTCCATGTGTTTGGTCTTTTTGTTAATAAGGGCGTAACAATATTAAGTACGCCGGTTAAAAAATATCCTTTGTATCGTAAAACCATCAAGTCATAAGGTTAAGGTGACCCCAAACCTCAGCCATGGTCCCTGGTTCTTACATCAACAGATCGAACCGGCCCTTTTGCATATTAGGACAGATCCTTGTTCATGCACAAACATACCCAATGCAAGTATTCAGGGGTAACCCTTTACCAAAAAAAAAACCCTCTCTTTATGATATGGGCCAAAATTTGTTAAGATTTGATGTTCTATTATTATTATCCTTAATATTTTATTATTAATACAAATATATCAATTTCAGTTTAACAGCAGTTTCAGTTTAACATACAAACATGTTAGGATCGTCATGTTTTATTTATGAGAATTTGGAATTTGATTTGGATTGATAATGAGAAGACTTACACTCTAGTTCTAAATTACAGTTCACCACCCTACTTGAATAAGTGGGAAATCGGTACTAATTCGGTATAACCGAAAAATACCGGTACTAATTCCGAAAATCCCGATCCCGAAAAAATGGTAAAACGTAATACCGATACCGAATACAACCGGTATGGTATCAGTACGGGACGGTACCGGTACGGTATCGGTATTTGGTACCACATGCTCATCCCTAGTTATCAATACGCTACCTTTATCTTTCTATCTTCTAATCATCACAAAAAAACGCAAATAATACTTACAAGAATAACCCTAAACCCCAAATCCAACAATCGACTACACACAAAATTGAACACCTCCGACAAGGTAAAAGCCATTAACAATATCTACATGAAAAATGAAAGCATACCACACATAAATTATGCACAGATTAACCAATCATCTGAGTAAAAACATACCAACCTAAGGCGAAAGCAAAAAATTCAGCAATTAAACAAAACGTAAAAGAAACAAACAGAATTCGAGCAAAAAGCAACCAGACTATAGCAACGGATATGTTGCAGGCGGCTAGGATGTCGGAAACCGGTCACCGGAGAGTCGCTAGGTCAGAACTAAACAACTGAAAACCGTTGAGCCGCCACCATCTACACGTGCCGGGAACCTGCCGCCGGAGACACCTCTCTCTCTTTCTTCCGCATCTCCCTTTCTCTCTTACTGGCACCTCTCTATCTTTGTTTCTTAGAAAGCACATCACAGCGACTTGGAAAGCACCCAATTTTTTTTGAAAAACACCCAAATCTAAGGGTACAAACAAACTATGCTTAAACTTGTTGCTTATTTATAGATTTTAATTTTAATACGTGGCCTCCCTTTTTGAATACCAGGTATTGAGTATTATTATACACTAGTTGTTATATTAAGCCCCTCATGCACCTCACATTTTTCAAAACCCCATCCATGGAACACTTATGGTTTATAACTTTTAACCAATCATGTCATTTTCTTTTTAAATAAATCTCACCCAAAATAGGATGTTACAAATCTTCCCCCATTTCGTCCTCGAAACCTTATTAACCATAGGAGTTTAGACAATTCACAATCTCGTGTCAACATCTAATTATATATGAGTGAACTTATAGATCAAAGACAAGGTTAGATTACTTACCTCATGTGATCATTTGTATCCTTATATTACTTCCCTTTAAAATTCATGGGTGAAGGATAATGTGAGTTCTCCTAAAATTTTGATAGTCCTTGTAGTTTACCTTAACAACTTTTTTATTCCACATTAATATATCCAACCCTTGGCTCAATAAACATCCTTTGTGTTTGCATATACACGTCACTTAGTATCATTCATGTCTTGCTTCCCAGGGAATGTAAAACCAATATCATGTATCCTCAACTACAAGTTTACCCCAAGAATAGGCACCCATAATATTAGCATAGCACTTCTCAGCTGCCTTTTCAAATTTAACAACTTAGCATAGCACTTCTCAGCCGCCTTTTTGTTAAGATTTACCCTATTGCTCCATGGCTTATCCAGGTAATACTCGAATAATGGCTTCTTTGACCCGTGAATAACCTTTTATACTAAATTTAAAACGAGGGAACAAAACTTTACTAGTGAAGATGCACGTAGTCTTCTTTTAAATGGATATTGGGATGTCTTACCAAAAGAATTTCAAACATGAGGTCCATTAAAAGATGACTACTGAAATGAACTTTCGTCGTAGCATGCAAGATATATAGCTCATTTCTTGAACACTTGGACCAAATTTTACATTTTTTTAAGAATTCAGGGCGTCTTTACGTTTTTTTAAAACCTCTTCCATGCTACCTAAAACAATATCTTGATAAGATGAACATGACCAAACATCTGAATGATATTCTTCATACGCATCAGAATCGTAGTCTATCTCATTACAAAGATAATGATTTGTTTCAATCGACAAGAAAAGTCATTATTTTTTGTGTGAGTGTATTTTCGCATGTGAATAAAAAAACAGAATAGATACAACCAGAAGTATACATTTTTACCTCTAGCTCAATTTTCTCCAAGTTTGGGGAGTTTTTTTATCAAAACAGTAAGAAAAGTCAATCCATAGCCGTCATGGCATTAGTTTGAAACAAAAGTATTTGAGGTGGATTGGTGAGGTTGGAAGCTCCTGTGGAACCAAGCCTGGAACAAACTACTTGAACCATATATAAACCAAAACAATTATCAACAACCAATGTTAAAAAAAAAGAATAAATAAATAAAAATATTTATGTTATAGAAAGGTGGATAAATATTACCAAATGATCTCGCTCCAAATAGTCAGATGTTCAATCACAGGTAAACACTCGAATAGCTCAATCATGGTGGATTTTTCATGCCCCACAATATGTTCTTCAAGCATAAACTGCAACAACTTACTATATTCAGATATGTTTTGAAAGCCAATAGAATGAGTAAGAAATTACTTACCAGACTAAAGCTCTTAAGTGATGAAGAAGTAGATAAAAGTGTTTTTCTAGAGATCGTTACACAATACAAGGTTAAGCTTATAAGGCTACAAAAACCATTGAATATCGGTTAATGGTCAAGGCCACACCAAAGGAGATATAGTTCCATTAAATTTAATACCATGCACAACAAAAAAAGATTTACACATGATCACCAACATAAAACACTGAAGACAAGTAACATTAATATTCATTTAATATCAATAACAACAACAATGATGTGGTCATATTTCAGTTTTTTTTTTTGACTCAAAACATAATCAACTGGATTTCTAGGGCAAATGAGTAAATATCAATAAAAAACAGGCTAAAGTGGTGGGGAAGAAGAAAAGTCAATAACCGATAAAATAACTTACAGTAAAAAAAACTAACTTGTGATGAACAACAACGGAGGTGAGAATGAAAAGAAGTAACCGACCCTTTCTTTGTTTATTTCTACCTGACACTTATGTCCCTCCATTCTGGGCTATATCAGCCCACTTTGCAAGGATTTTAAGGCCCAATTCCCAAAGTGATCAAATATGTGATGAGAATAAACGGTTAACTGGGTTTTTTTACCGGCTATTAATTGAATTGGTTATTGGTCAACTTCGTCAAAACCAGTTAGGTCAATAACTGTTTCGAACATGCCTAAAAACCTAATATAGCGGATTTGGTTATTAACCAACCGGTTAACCTATTCTATAAGGCTATAGGGTGTGGTCATGACCCCCATGACCACCATGACTCTCCACGTAGGTGTCATGTCATCCATCTTTAATCCACCATTCAAAACTACTACCCTAAGGGTGTGGTCATGACCCAAACCACCATCCCCTTTATTTTTTTAATTTATTTTTGTCTTAAAATTATCAAATGGGAGGGTCGTGGTAATCGTGGTTTAATCCATGGAAACCACCGTTAATCAAGAAGGGGGTGGTGTACCATTTAATTAATGGTGCTATGTGGAAATAAAGTTCCAATCCATGGCCCCCACACCCCATAGCCTAACTATTTTTTAATTAAAAAATCAATTAAATATATAATAAACTCATAATGTTCTTTTTTATTTATTATTAAAACTTTAGAATTGACAAAGCATAATTTCGTTTAAGAAACATAAAAAATCGTGAATACATTTTAATTTTTTGTGTGTATGTTAACTAGTTAAAAATAGCTACAAACCGGTTGTCACTCTAAAGCTCATACTAAACCAGTTTCTGATGTATCGCTAACGAACCGGTCTTGATTAATAACCGGTCTTGATTAATATTATTATTATTATCATTTATTATTATTATTAATGTTATTATTTTTTTTTAATATTATTATTATTATTGTTTTTATACGTATACGGTATTTATTTGCAGATTGATTATGGACGACGACATTCAGGTAGAGCTTGATGGGGCACCGCCGGGGGGTCAGCCGGTTCAGTGGGGTCCACGACGGAGACGGCTACCGCCTCTGGTTACGCTGCAAGGTCACCCGTATCTAGAGTTTCCCGACGGCACCGATGCCGCCCTTCATTGCTAGAAGCTTAGAAGGATGCACATTGGATCGCATTCTGCGATCGACTGGGATGCGATAGATGAGATTGGTGAGACGGCTAGAGTGCGTCGGTTTATACCTGTCGATTCGCCGTTGCATCGTCTTTTTGATTTGGCGCACACGCCGAGCTACAGGGAGCTGCTGGTCGAGTTCTTTTCGTCATTCACATTTCACCCTCCTTGGGTCCAAGTGCCGCTTCCGCACCCAGATGCTCCCCCTCCGCCTGAGGTTTCTTTCAGGCTCGCTGGCGTTTTGCGTTCGATGACGCTAGCAGAGTTTGCGGTGCATTGTGGTTTATACATGCAGGGGGAGATAGAAACTGAGGTTTACACAGCGGGGCTAGTGGTGGTTGACAGACCCACTCTTTTAGGGTTTTGGCAGGTGATTGCGGGGGCAAATCATTGGGAGCATGACAAGTCGAAGGGGAGGGTGTCGTTTATTAGTGACCCACTGTACAGGTACGTACGTTTATTACGACAATTATTGTGATTATGTGTATTGTTTATTAATCTCTGTTTCTGTATTTCGCTAACACTATCTGCAGGTATATGCACCATATGCTCGCTACTTTTATTGCAGCGCGCGGCTACAACCGTGAGTGGTGTACGTCCACATATGTTTTTTTCTTTTATTGTTTGTTGTACAGGAGGCCGTGCGCACTAGCATACGGTCTAGCCCAGTACCACGCCTCCGCCCATCACCGGCAGGAGCGCGAATTTTTGTATGGCGGGGCGTACGTGACCATCATTGCCCGTTCATTGGGCCTCGTACTGCACCAGGACCCACATCTACGGATGCCGCCAGTGATGCCGACGCGGATGAGTTTTCCATCGCTGTGGGGGATGATGCTGATCAAGAGGTTCCCCGTTGGCCCGCGGTTTAAAAACCGCAACGAGGAGATATGGAGAGAGGAGCCCCTACCAGAGCAGTTCGAGCCCGTTTATCCTCCGGTGGATTTAGACGGTGCGGCGGTGCCACAGCCACCGCTACCTCCCGGGGCGCCTCAGTTTCCACGTCACGTTATTCCAGGTCATGCCTAAGGAGCTGCGCTACATCCGGATGTATGAGCCGAGCTTGACAGGCTCAACGATTTGGTAGGTTGACTGGTACGGGCCGGGCAGGATAGACGAGAGAGATAGGGATTACCCCCGATACCGCTTCCACCAGCTCGAGCACCACATCAGCAGCCAGATCCAGATTCGGATTTGGATGCATAGACCTGTTGTTGTTTTTATTTTTATTATGGATGTACAAACTTATCTTATATATTTTTGTTATGGATGTATAAAGTTATCTTATATATGTCATATTTATGTTTGTTTTCAGTTATTCGGTTACTTAATGATTGTTGTCTTAAATTGAGATAATACGGAAACAATATATGTTTTGAATATAATACGGAAACAATATTTGAACGAGATAAAATTTTAATCGGAAGAATAATATTTAAAAAAGTAAAATATTAAAAACATTATAATATTTAATCGATATAATATATTTAAAGAGCCGATTTTTAAAATAGTTGATTTTTAAACAAAAACTTTTTTATAGTGTAAAAAACAAAAAAAAAACAAAACTTTTTTTAAAACCAAAAAAAAATTCAACCAAAAAACACATCTTCAAAAACTATTAAAAAACCATACCAAAACCCACCAAAACACCCCTTATTTCAACCAAAAAAACCCAAGCCTTAGACGCCTCGTATAGGGCTGTACTCTTCGTATATGTTTTCTTAAACTTTGTGCCTGACACCCCTATGAGACCCCCTTGAATTCAGTGCTTAGACGCCTCGTATATGCCTATACGAGGCGTCTAGGGCACAAAAAGTGTGAAAATAGGCGCAGAGGGTGTCCGGATAGAAAGGTGGATAAATATTACCAAATGATCTCGCTCCAAATAGTCAGATGTTCAATCACAGGCAAACACTCGAATAGCTCAATCATGGTGGATTTTTCATGCCCCACAATATGTTCTTCAAGCATAAACTGCAACAACTTACTATATTCAGATATGTTCAGAAAGCCCAATAGAATGAGTAAGAAATTACTTACCAGACTAAAGCTCTTAAGTGATGAAGAAGTAGATAAAAGTGTTTTTCTAGAGATCGTTACACAATACAAGGTTAAGCTTATAAGGCTATAAAAACCATTGAATATCGGTTGATAGTCAAGGCCACACCAAAGGAGATATAGTTCCATTAAATTTAATACCATGCACAACTAAGTCATATAATAAACTTAATACCATGCACAACAAAAAAAGATTTACACCAGAGCCGTTCCAACGTTTTGGAAGGCCCTAAGCTATAAAAAAATGAGGCCCCTTTCTTTAAAAAAAAAAAACTCATTTTACTTTGGATGTAGTTCATATCTGAAAATCAGGTTAAACTAATTTGCATCTATCTAAAGAAAAGACACATAAACAAGAATCGGTATATGCATAAAATAGAAATCAACATGATGGAAAGAACTGGCATCATTTTATCATTTTGTTTCGCATCCAAGCTCAAATAGTAATTCTTGATGAATCTTTATTTTTGTTCTTTAAGATGCTATCAAACTTAAACAACACATATCATATGCTACCGAGGTTCTTTGGTTTTAACAATTATACTTTCTCAAATATTAACAAGAAATAACAATTTAAATTGTAATGATAAATCACCAAGTTGTTATAACAAATAATTAATATTTCATATAGCAATTGGCAGATGTAAAAGAAATATAACAAAAAAACAAGTTTAATACCTCGCTGTCAATGTTGTAGTCTCACAAGCCACTTATCAATATAAGAAGGTCAGAAAATAATTGAAGTCAAGAGCATCAAGAAGCTAGAATCAGTCTTGCAAGTCGTTTAGCAATGTTGCAGAAATCGGAAGCCATAATCAATCTTCTCTGGCAACTCACGAATCACTTATCAGGAAGACAAGAAGTCAAGAAGCCAAAATCAGAATGATGAATCAGTTTCCAAAAATGCCATTGAGTGATTACCGATAACGACGAATGAGTTTCCTAGATAACTATCGAACTTTTCGAACGATTACGTTCCCAAAATTTGATTTTCCTATTCCCTCGCTGCCTAGCATCGCCTATAATTTCTACCAAATCTCCTTAATTGTCGCTTAGCAACTCATTTTCTGGGCCTTATTTGTTTAGTTTTAGCCCAAATCCAATACACATACAGACAACTTTTTATCAAAGTTGGAGGCCCTATATTTTGGAGGCCCTAGGCCTTTGCCTAGTTTATATAGCCCATTGGGCCGGCCCTGATTTACACATGATCAGCAACATAAAACACTGAAGACAAGTAACATTAATATTCATTTAATATCAATAACAACAACAATGATGTGGTCCTATTTAAGTTTTTTTTGACTCAAAACATAATCAACTGGATTTCTAGGGCAAATGAGTAAATATCAATAAAAAACAGGCTAAAGTGGTGAGGAAGAAGAAAAGTCAATAGCCGATAAAATAAGTTACAGTAAAAAAAACTAACTTGTGATGAACAACAGAGGAGGTGAGAATGAAAAGAAGTAACCGACCCTTTCTTTGTTTATTTCTACCTGACACTTATGTCCCTCCATTCTGAGCTATATCAGCCCACTTTGCAAGGATTTTAAGGCCCAATTCCCAAAGTGATCAAATATGTGATGAGAATAACCGGTTAACTGGGTTTTTTTACCGGCTATTAATTGAATTGGTTATTGGTCAACTTCGTCAAAACTAGTTAAGTCAATAACTGTTTCGAACATGCCTAAAAACCTAATATAGCGGATTTGGTTATTAACCAACCGGTTAACCTATTCTATAAGGCAATAGGGTGTGGTCATGACCACCATGACTCTCCACATAGGCGTCATGTCATTCATCTTTAATCCACCATTCAAAACTACTACCCTAAGGGTGTGGTCATGACCCAAACCACTATCCCCTTTATTTTTTTAATTTATTTTTGTCTTAAAATTATCAAATGGGAGGGTCGTGGTAATCGTGGTTTAATCCATGGAAACCATCGTTAATCAAGAAGGGGGTGGTGTACCATTTAATTAATGGTCCTATGTGGAAATAAAGTTCCAATCCATGGCCCCCACACCCCATAGCCTAACTATTTTTTAATTAAAAAATCAATTAAATATATAATAAAGTCATAAAGTTCTTTTTTATTTATTATTAAAACTTTAGAATTGACAAAGCATAATTTCGTTTAAGAAACATAAAAAATCGTGAATACATTTTAATTTTTTGTGTGTATGTTAACTAGTTAAAAAATAGCTACAAACCGGTTGTCACTCTAAAGCTCATACTAAACCAGTTTCTGATGTATCGCTAACGAACCGGTCTTGATTAATAACCGGTTTCAGTTATTGGACCCAAGTTTTTTGCCCTTGGGACTTGGTTTGCCGGGGATAGCGATGAATAAATGATGTATGGGACTAACTAATGTATATACTAACACTTATATTAAATTGATGACCATATATGTGGATTTCAAAACCTAAGGCTGGGTAATGGAAACGGGGCCAGGGAGTTGACATGAGGTCGTTGTCCCACCCTTTTTGTGATACGGGCCAGACGAATGAGACTGGACTTATTGCCCTCCAACGACTATTTTAACCACATAATTTGAATCAAAAAATTAATGGTTTAGTTAAATTAAAACTATAAATACCTGAATAATCTATAAACCATTTTCACACAAATTTCCAACCAATCTTCTTCATATACTCTTCAGTTTCACTCTAATGTAACTTTTTTTTATTAGTATGATACTTTTTTAAGTCTTTTAATCATGGTTGCAAAAGTCGCTAGGTACTCCTTAGTCGGAATCAAGAGTACCCGGGAAGTACCCGGCTTAGGTGGAGAGTACTCTAGAAGTAACTGGCCTAAATAATGAGTACTCGCGCCTCAGAGCCTACCTTATAGTGAGTACTCGGCCTTTGAGACCTTGTTTTACAACTATGCTTCTAATATTATCATTATCATTATCAATCTATTAATATATCATTATTGTGAATAGTAACATAACGGAAACTTAACAGCGTTTGAGATATCTCATTGTTGTGAATGGTAACATAACGGAAACTTAACGACGTTTGAGTTCGTGATTTGATGTGAATGGGTCATTTGGACGGTTCTTCACACGTCACCCACTTACCTATGCAATCCACACCTCATTTGTACCCACTTTGGGGTTATATAATTCAGTTGAAAAGTGTTATAAAAATTAAACGAATCTACATTAATCAATAATCAATCATCTACATGGTGGATATAACCTATTGAGTTGCATGCACCAATGAAAAACCGAAAATCCAACATCTTATAAATAATATATCTTTGCACAAATATTCAGAGCCTAATTCATGCATACTACCTTCTGATATTATGCTTATCTTCAGTAGTCCCATAGATTCCATCCACCGTAGCTATCTTCGTACTGATCCTCCTGTGGCGGGATAGAGTTCATTCTCGGTGGGCTCAGCAGCATTCCCTCCGCCATGTCGGATAACATATTTGGCATGTCCAATACTGCGTCATTGTCCATAAATTCTCCACGTGTACTGCTTCCAGTCTTCTCCTTATGGTCCATAAATTCTCCACGTGTACTGCTTCTAGTCTCCTCCTTTTTTGACGGATGTCGAGCAGCTGCTGCGCGTGCAGCTACCGCACATATGTCATCAGCAGTGGGACACTCAGGAAGAGGATCAGTCAGAACTGAGTCGGGAAAGTTTAGTAATGCATGAGATCCTTTGAGAGTCAATGCAGCCGCATCGTAAGCCGCAGCCGCCATCTCTGGTGTGGGATACGTGCCCAACCAAATGCGGGTGGACGTGTGTGGAACCCGAATTTCAGAAACCCATTTTCCAGTCTTAAGCCTGCATCTGATACCATGATAGATCGGGTGTCGGCTTCCGGCAGTAGGAGCAGGAGTGTGAGGGTTGTTAATATCATTTGTGGAGTTGCTGTGTGTACGGTTAGCCATGCAAGTTTATGGATGCTTATGTGGGTACTTATAAACGTTTTGGATGCATATGTGGTTTGTTTATTAACCAATAAAATTTATTTGTGGCTGGTAGGTAGTTGGGGGCCCAAATAATGGAGTATTGAAATATATTTTCGGATACTTTTGTTTTCCAAAAGAAGAAAGTAGAAGAAAAATATCTCAATCTTTCAAAAAAAAAAAAACACTCTATTATCATGTAACGTGATAATATCTCACTCTTTTCAAAATATCTAAACCTGACGGGACTGGAGTTGTAGGGTTGGATATACACGTTTTGCACATTATCATGTAATAAAGTGTAAATCTTAATTAATCAAGACAAAACTGTCAGGCAGAAGAAAAAGATCTCAATATGGGTATACATATTTACACACCCTTATGCATATTTCTACACCCTTTTAGACGCTTCGTATAGGGCTATACGAGGCGTATATGGTTGCTTTTCCCGACCAGTTTATGCACCAACTACAACGTCACATCAGCCACATCAGACGGGGAGTCTAGGCCTGTACGAGGAACCGATACGAGGGTGCTAAGACGCCTCGTATAGACCTATACGAGGCGTCTTAGAGACTGATTTGACTATATGTCAGACATGTGACTTAAAGCTATACGGGGTGTCTAGAGCTATACGAGACGTCTATATCTCACATAAAGTGCAACATACAGTGCATTCTTTGTCCACCCGAGACCTATACGAGCCGTCTTAGAGACTGATTTGACTATATGTCAGACATGTGACTTAAAGTTATACGGGGTCTCTAGAGCTATACGAGGCGTCTATATCTCACATAAAGTGCAACATACAGTGCATTCTTTGTCCACCCGATCATTCAACCTTTCATTCGGCTTCTTCTTGTATTTCTTCGAAAGAATTGTTGTTTGCATTTGTGTTCTTATCATCCCGAAGTGTTGAAATGTCATCATACTGGGACGACAACTATGTCTTCGGGCAGTATTCTAGCGACAACTGGGAGTCCGAAAGCGTTCCGGTAACAGTTATTAGCTTAAATGTTTTAATTAGTTGTTGTTTTAGTTTATTATTTACTAATGATGATACAGTTGTTTATTTTGGAGGAGTCTGGCGTTCCCGATTCTAATGAGCAAGAGGAGGTTGTGTCTAGTATACAAGGAGAACAAAAGAGACCGTTTCTAGATTTGAACAAGCATCCCCCTGTTGATGAAACAGCCCCTGTAGATGACTCATACCATGCTGGTCAACCAAGTTATCCGACGCAACAAGGGTATCCGGATTATAGATACGGGTGTGAATATTCTTACAGAGGAGACGGTGGATACGGAGGAAACGATAGATACGGAGGAGACCGTGGATACGGAGGAGACCGTGGATATGGAGGAGACGGTGGATACGGTGGAGGATATGGGGGATATGGTGGTTATGGTGGATATGGTAGATATGGTGGTGAGACACCTCCCATCCCGGACAGTCCGTACTTAAAAAAGCAGGTATCAATTACTATTTATTTATTATTATTATTATTATTTATTATTATTATTATTATTAATATTATTAATATTATTATTTATTATTATTTATTTTTATTATTATTATAATTATTAATATTTATTATTTATTATTATTATTATTATTGTTTATTATTATTAATATTATTATTATTATTTATTATTTATTATTATTATTATTATTATTTATTATTATTATTATTATTATTGTCAATATTACAGGTTTTCAACTCTTTAAATGAACTAAAGAAACGAATACAAGAAATAGCAAACGCGGATGGTTTCGTTATTGTCACCCGTCGATCAAAGAAAATCGGGGGAAGAACCGGGAGGGTATGGCTTGAATGTGATCGTGGTAGTGAGCACCAGACTACAGCAACACTTAGAAAAGCCGGAAGCAAAAAAACCGGTTGCCCGTTTTACCTGCTGGCTGTGCGAAACCACCCGTATGAAACCTGAGAGATAAAAGACGGAACAATTGAACATAACCACGAACTTTGTGAGGACCTGTCGGCCCACGCTTTTGTGCGAAGGTTTACTCCAAGCGAAATGAAACTGATCGAGCAGCTGACAGCTCAAAACATGGAGCCGCGCAAAATATTTCAAACGATAAGGAAGCAGGACCCCGACAGGTTTCATGTTCAGAAAGACGTTCAAAACGTTGTGGCGAAGATTAGAGCCGAACAAAGACAATGATTGACTCCCATGCAGTCACTAGAAAGCATGCTGATAAACAACGACTTTATTTACTTGACACGGGAGGAACCCGGAACAGAGATCGTAACAGAGATCTTCTTTCTTCATCGGTACTCGAGAGACATGTGGCGTGCATTCCCCCACGTCATGCTGATCGATGCGACATACAAGACAAACATATACAATATGCCATTTATCCAGATTGTTGGTGTAACGCCTACCAACAAATCGTTTATTATCGCGCATGCCGTTGTTAGTAAAGAACGGGGTGATAACTTTGTGTGGGTGCTTGAGAGGGTCAAGTCAATATTGGATGAATGTATGGAGCCACGTGTGATTTTAACGGATAGAGACCTAGCCCTTATGGGCGCGTGTGCTAAAGTATTTCCAGACGCCTCCAGGCTTCTGTGCAGGTGGCACATACAACAGAATGTTATGAAGCACTGCAAGCAGGGGCGGTTCTTTGTAGGTGGTTGCCGGGGCCGCGGCCCTGCCACGTTTTTCGCCCAGAAGTTCAAATTTTCCGCGGTTCGTTAGAAAATTTTTATACCTCCTATGTTTTCCTATGTTTGGCCCTTCCATATTATTTTGGATAAGGTGTTAAGTGGTTTTTTATTTTTATAACCCAACCCAATTGAACAATAGCCCATAACTCCATAAGCCCAAAAAAAAAACCCAATTAACCCCCTCAATTCCTCAAACGTTCACACTCATTGCAGCGACTAGGAATTAGGGTTCACAAATCACAGACTCATTGATTCAGACCTGCTGCCCTACGCCCCTCGGCCCCTGCTCGAAGTCTGCTGCCCTGCGCCCCTCGGCCCGCTGCTCGAAGTCGAACCTGCTGCCCTGCGGTCCTGCTTGGCTGCTTGAAGTTGAAGACGCAGCCAAGTGCCAGCCTGCTCGAACTCGAACCATCAGATTCAGAGGTTTGTAAATTATAATATTGCTTCAATTTGATAGAATTAGATAGAAATAGAATCTGAATTGTTTCATTGCTTCAATTTGATTTGTGTTTTTGCTTCATTGCTTCAAATTGATTTGGGTTTTTGCTTCATTGCTTGAATTTGATTGTGGGTTTTTGCTTCATTGATTCAGTTTGTTAGCTGTGGTGTACTGGTGTTTTAAATTATTGGACCTTGGTGAAATTAAATCAGGAAAAGGATTTACAATGAAAGAGAAATTGCTGAAACGTTTGATTCGTCCTCCGTAATTGATGAGTTTAAAGAGCTTAAAGGTCGTCGAGCTGAATTGTAATTTCTATTTCAGGTACTCATGTTTTCTTTTGCATCTTTATAAACATTTTAGGTCTTTTGTTATAAAAAACCGTTGTTATGTTTGAAAATGACAATTTGAATTATTAAACGAGAATCTGACCCGACCCGCTGACCCGAGGCGACCCTACCCGACCCGCTGACCCGAGAATCCGACCCGACCCGCTGACCCGAGGCGAATTGCCTATGGGAACGACGTGTAAACTCGCGCGAAAATTAATTTTTTTGTGGCCGTGGCTTTCGGCCCCAGGACATTCAACTGGCAAGATCCGCCACTGACTGCAAGGGTGCCTTCACAGACGAAGACTGGGAGAAATTTTTGTCATTCTGGGGGACATTGATTGAGTCTCCATCCATACCCATCTACCAGTACCACTTGCGCAACATGTGAAAGCGACTTGTGGAGTGCAAACGTTCTAGTAAGTTTTTCTAATAACATACGACTCACCTATGCAAATTTTATTAAATTATTTTTACTTTTTTGGTGTCTTCAAGTACGTGTACGATAACTGGCTAAAAGACTATAAGGAGATGTTCGTCTTTGCGTGGACCGATAAAAGGCGCAACTTTGGTAATCGTACCACAAACAGAGTTGAGAGCCAACACGCCAACTTAAAGAGATACGTCCTAGATAGGAGCTCGCTGGACCGTGTAGTTGGTTGTGTCCGGAATATAGTTGAGACACAGTTCGGTGAAATAAGGAAGACTTTTCGAGAAAGCATCGAAAAACGAATGAACCCCCACAAACACCCGCTGTTTCAACACCTACTTGGAAAAGTATCCCATACAGCCCTTGACTTTTTGAGTGGAGAGGCAATTAGGAAACTAGATGTCTTGGAGCGCTTTCATTCATCATGTGGTTGCCAAATGTGGCACAACTGTGGGTTGCCCTGTGCTTGTAGGATAGAAAAGTACATGCGTGAAGGTAATCATTGTTTAACGTACAACACTTGTGTGATATATTTCCGTTAATCATGTGACTTAAACAATGTTGTTTTTAACCGTGCAGAGCGTCCGATTCAACTCGAAGACATAGACGTCTTCTGGCGGAAACTTAACTTCCAAAGGTGTAAATTGATAGACGATGACGTTGACATGGTCGAAGAGCTAAATATTGTTAGGCAACAATTAGAGTCGCACCCCCCCCCAGCTCAGCAAAAAAGCCTGATGTCAAAGATTAAAGCGGCGTTGACTCAAAAGAAATCTACCAAGAAACCACCGGTTGTCCAACAAAATACTCGTGGCCGACCAACAACAAAGCAGGTACAACAAAGGTTGGACGAGGCCTCTCGTATAGATGAAGAATTGAGGAGAAGCTCCTTCGTTGATGCAAACACGTGCTTTGAAGGTTCCCGACAAAGTAAGTACGATAAACCTCGCCGCAGCTCGTACGTTTCGTCACAGGCCTCTCAACAGTCGGTTATAAGGTCCCAAAAACCCAAAGCGAGCCTAAGCCGTTCAAAGAGTTCTAAGAAGAAAGAGACACGAGATGCTCACGGTTTTCCTTTAATCATTGGGGACGAGTACGTGGGAATCATCGAACAGTTTAAGTATGCCATTCCGCCAGTGTTCCATCCGTACGTCTCGTGCATACGAGATGTGATGCCGGATGGTCATTGTGGGTTTCGATCTGTGACTGTGGGCTTAGGTATGGATCAGAGTTCATGGGGGCTTGATGCGTGTGAAGTGTTATATATATTAGGTGTATATTTTAAGCCCTTTTTAACACTTATTTTAGCCAAGTTTTAAATTTATAAAACACGATATTTTACTAACACTAAACACACATATGGGCAAGTGCACCCATCGTTGAGCGTAGTATAGTGTTGGTAAGATACCGAGGTCGTCCAAGGACACAAGAGCTTTTAATACCGGTTTATCCTCAACGTCTAACCAAAATAAAAAGTTTAGAAAAATGTTTTAAGCTAAGAAAAATAAAAACTAACTAAAATGCTGAAAAATAAAAATAAAAGAAAAACAGATAGACAAGATGAATCACTTGGTTCCGTCTCGTATCTAGTATAACCTTTGATTATTTCCGCACTTTTGCACATAATTAAGAGATTATCTTAGTTATTGTAGTAGGCCCCTCTTTTGAAGGCGACGTTACCCTCACCCCAGTAGTTTGAGTCAGCAAGGATACAATCCTAAAGGGGTGGATTATTGGAAGATAATGAATTAAGTTATTAATGCAGTATTGTGGTAGGCCCCGCTTTTGGCGGTGACGTTACCCTCGGCTAAGTAGTCTGAGTCAGCAGGGATACAGTCCTAAATAGCCGGGTTATAGTATTAATAGTAGTTAACTTATGAGGGGGTCAAAGAGTTTGGCCCTCCGCCATCCAATACCGTGAAGTATTGAAGGAGGTCCTACTAAATTTGACCCAGGTCCATTGCAGGACCTCTAAACGCTGAACAATGGCAATACCTTTACCAAACCGTTCCCTTAACCCCCGACCAGGTAGCCAACATACCTCCATATAGACCGACAAGATATGAATGGTGAAAATCCTTTATTTTATATAGACAGTAAAATAATGCCAAGACACCACGGACAAACGATAAGGAAAGATCACCTTCAACATAAGTAACTAGTTATTAAAGTCATTAATACAAAACCAAATAAAAAGTGCAAAAGATTAGAAATAAAAAGTATTATACTAGACACTTTGTCTTCACCAAGTGATGTAAGAGACTTAGGCAAACATGGTCTTGATTGTCAAGAACTCTTACGATTAATCTTGGATCCCGAGACGACTCACACACTCTACGATGGACAATGGATGATGGTGGTGGATGATGGTGTTGTGATGGTGGTGGGTGGTGGATGAAGTGTGAGAGAGGTGGTGTGCCAAGGGATGAGTTAAAATGAATCCAAGCACTCCTATTTATAGGCTGAACAGAGAGCTGGGCACGGCCCCGTGCCCGTCTGACACTCTCTCTCCTCATTAATTGTAATTCGCAATTACAATTAATGCGCCTGCAGTACTTTCGCCACGCCCCCGTGTCCGCTGGGCACGACCCCGTGGTGGGTAATAGAAGCTTCTATAGGTTTGTCTTTTCTGCTGCTTCTTGGGCACGGCCCCGTGCTGGCTGAGCACGGGGCGTGTTTAGTCTTCTGACTTCTCTATTTTGCTTTGGAAGGTGCCGTTGAGGGGTCGGGCAGTCCACTAATGTTCCTTTCCTTGTATTTATGTTGGAATTAACTGTCTTTTTGCTTCTTTTGTGTTTTTGAACTCATTTAATCCTGAAAATACAAAAGGAAGACAAAAACACTCTTTTTCCAATATTAGTACTTAAAAAGGGTTAGTTTTATACCTCATTTGATGTAATTTATATGTTGCATTTTACACACATCAGGGCTCATTCGAAGGGACCTTGTCCAAGAAATGGACCAGAACGAATCGATCTGGTTCCCAATATTTGAAGCATGGGATGAAGGTTATTTTTACACGCATCATCAGGGCCTAATTTGGGATTCAGTGTCCGGTTGTGGGGAGGATCACTGGATGGACTTCCCCTTAGCAGGACTTCTTATTGCACAATCGTATGGTATCGGGGTGCACCTGTTAACGACAACCATGGGTGCGAGTTCCACTTTCTTCCCGATACTAAGTCCTCCGGCTAATCAACAACCATTATTCATAACGCTTACACATGTTAACGAGAACCACTTCATACATGTTAAGCTGGAAGGGGATTATCCAATGTCACAAAAAAAGGGGCTATGGTTGACCCACCGAAGACCCCATACGAAACAATGGGAAGACATGTACTTGCCACGTCTAGAATGGTATACATCGATAATGAATCCTCCGCCAAGATCAAACCCCAGTCTTAATTACATCGATAGTGATACGGAATAATGATTTTTGTAATTAATAGAATTTTTTGTAATTAATAGTATTTTTTTGTATTAATTCCTATAATTTTCTACAATTTCTATAATTTTTTTATAATTTCTATCATTTTTCTATAATTAGAATTGATTAAAACAGGTTAATAACATTTTTATAAAAATTTATATAATTTTTTTATATTTAGAATTGAATAAAACAGTTTATTTGTAACTTTTTTTTAGAAAATTACCAATATACGCCTCGTATATATCTAGACGTGTCGTATATCATTGGTCAAAAGACCATTCTGCCCCTGATATGCCCCCATTCTAGGCTTAAATCAGGGGCTAAAAGGTCATTTTAACATAAGCAGACGCCTCGTGTAGAGCGGGATGGGTCGTCTGTATAAACTGGTGTATTAAAATTTGAATTTTGAAAATTTGAATTTATCAAAAATGGACGCCTCGTATAGGCCTGGACGGGTCGTCTATATGGGCGGCAACAATTTTTTTTTTAAATTTGAATTTTGAAAATCTTTTGTTTAATTACCAATATACCCCTTTAAAGACCCCAGTATTGGCCTTAAACAGGGGCATAAAGGTAATTTGGCACATTGGACGATGCGTATAGGTCTATACGACCAATACATGATGGGCGGCAACTGTTTTACTTTTTCTTTTTTAATTATTAAAATATCTTTATTAAATTACCATTTTACCCCTGTTAAGCCCTTAGTATAGGCCTTAGTCAGGGGTAAAATGGTAATTAACCATTCAAGAAATATCTTTCTGGGTTGGTTAATTACCATTTTACCCCTGAATAAAGCCTATACTGGGGGCTCTACAGGGGCAAAATGGTCGTTTACCAAAAAGGCTAGACGGGTCGTCTAGCTCTATACGAGGCGTCTTTGCTTCGTATAAGGGGGGAAGACCTAGACGACCCAAATTATCACCCAAAACAAAAAACACACACATATACAGTGCACAGAGCTTTGTACGCCCCGGATACGTATTTGGACCGTATTTTCGATGATTTGAAGCATCCCTGGTACGTATTTATTCCCGTAGTTTAGTATTTTAGCCTTGTTTTTGCCTTTAGACCGTAGGTTTTCCCGTAGTTTAGGTTTTTGGGATGAGGTTGAAGATGAAGATGGTAGAACAGGACGCCCTGTATACCTCTATACGAGGCAGATACGAGGCACTGTGTTTTTTTTAATTAATGTTATTATTAGTTATTATTATTGTTTTTATTATTATTATTATGATTATTATTATTGTTATTAATATTATTATTATTATTTTTATTATTATTATTATTGTTTTTATTATTATTATTATTGTTATTAATATTGTTTTTATTATTATTATTGTTATTATTTATTATTATTATTAGTATTAATATTATTATTATTATTATTATTGTTGTTGTTATTATTAATATTATTATTTATTATTATTATTATTATTATTATTGTTATTATTATTATTATTATTGTTATTATTATTAATATTATTATTATTTATTATTATTGTTATTAATATTATTATTATTATTATCATTTATTATTAGAGTAAACTGCAATTTTACACCCTGAGGTTAGGGGTGATTGGCACTACTACCCCCCTAAGGAAATAATTGCAAAAATACACCCCACTGTTAACCCTTATGTCGCACTTCTACCCCCTGCCATTAAAGTGGGTTAACAATCAACATAATAAGGTAATGGTCAAAGGGTAGAATGGTCATTTTGCTATTAATGTGAAGCTTGTTCTTCACAACACCCCTATAAGTAACATAAAGAAACACAATTACCCCTCCACCTTCCCACCATCGTCCCCAAACCTGCGATCGGTCATCTTCTCCGGCGATCAGTCTTCACCGGCGATCAGTCTTCACCGGCGATCAGTCTCCACCAATCAGTCTTCTCCTCCGGCGATCAGGGATCTCCTCCGATCAGTCTTCTCCTCCGCTATCTCCTTCAATGCCGGTTGTGTGTTGGCTAATCCGCTATCTCATCCGCCACACCGCAGGTATAATAGGCCATTGTTAGTTAATCATGGTCAGATTTAGTCATTATCATGTTATAAACAGGGTTAGGTCTGATTTGGTTCACTGTTGGTTTTTTTACAGTTGACCTGACGATGAGCTTATCAAGCTCATCATTGGTGGTCCACCTGGTGGTCTCCGTGTTTGGGAGGCATGTCCTCAACTTCCATTATCCACCGGAGAGTTGAGCGGATGATAAGATAGTAGTTATGTAGGAATAGTAATGTGTATTTTGTAGGTTAAGTTAACTTTGAAGTAGGATAACATTTGCAGCAGCTAGACAATCATCATTTTGTATGTTAACTTAGCATTAGCAAGTTAGACAATCATCATTTTGTATGTTGATGAAAATGATGTTTAATCCATCATTTTGTATGTTGATGAAAATGTTGTTTAATCCAGAAGTCTGATGTTTTGATGAAAATGCTGTTATAGGTTGTTGAAATGTGGAGTAGGTTAGTTGTTGAAATGTTGAAATGTGCAGCAGGTTATAGGGTGGGTGTGATGATCATACAGTTACATGATTATACAGGTTAGATGTGCAGTTGATGATCATACAGTTACATGATCATACAGGTTAGGATCAAAAAGTGCAGTTGATGACAGTTACATGATCATACAAGTGTTTACAGCTAATGTGTTCTTTTGTGCTTAAACTGATAGTGGTGATCAAGCATACCTGCTTGAAGTTTAAGCACATGAAACCTATAAACATGCAGCAGGTATGTGCCTTTTTGTAGGTTAAGTTGTAGGTTAACTTAACTTTGAAGTAGGATAATCCCAGAAGTGTTGATGTTTTGATGTTAACTTAACTTTGAAGTAGGAATGGTAATGTGTTTTGATGTTTGATGTGTTGATGTGTTGATGTTTTGATGTTTGATTAGGATTACATTTTGTCCATTTGATCAAAATGTGCAGCATGTTTGTTGTTGAATGTGCAGTTGATGACAGTGGTCAAATGTGCAGTTGTTAGTTGTTGGGTAGTCCATTTGATGATCATATATTTCAGGGCAAAGGTGTAAGTATTCACTTGCTAGCCATATGATCATACAGATGATCATGTATTTCAGGGCAAAGGTGTAAGTATTCACTTGCTAGCCATATGAATGTGCAGTTGAATGTGCAGTTGATGACAGAAACCTGCTAGCCATAATATGCAGATTACAGTTTGGGCATAAGTCCACAACAGGTATGTGCCTTGCATTACAGTTTGGGTCATAATATGCAGCATGTCTGTCCACACAGTTTGGGTCATAATATGCAGATTACAGTTTGGTCATAATGTGCCTTGAATGTGTGTACTGATGCTTTCATGTGTATACAGGTATTTCAGGGTGTGTACACTGATGCTTGAATGTGTATACAGGTATTTTTGAATGTGTATACTGATGCTTGAATGTGTATACAGGTATTTTTGAACAAGTATGATGTTTGATCAAACTGGTTTGATGTTTGATCAAAATGAACAAGTATGAATGCTTTAATGAATTGATGTTTTGTTTCAGATTACGTGTTCAAAATGAAACTATTAGGTTTTAGATAAAAAATGGGTTCAGAATTTTGGTTTAGAATCATAGAACATGTATTTGATTTTGGCGGGAAGGGTTTTGTAAATCTCAGGGGGTAATTGTGTGACTTAACAGGAATGTTGGGGGGTAAAATGTAAGGGTAGTATAGTAATTTCAACTTAGAGTTAACAGACTGTTAACCCACTTTAACGGCGGGGGGGGGGGGGGGGGGTAGAAGTGCGACATAAGGGTTAACAGTGGGGTGTATTTTTGCAATTATTTCCTTAGGGGGGGTAGGAGTGCCAATCACCCCTAACCTCAGGGTGTAAAATTGCAGTTTACTCTTATTATTATTATTAATGTAATTATTTTTTAATATTATTATTATTATTGTTTTTATACGTATACGGTATTTATTTGCAGATTGATTATGGACAATGACATTCAGGTAGAGCTTGATGGGGCACCGCCGGGGGGTCAGCCGGTTCAGCGGGGTCCACGACGGAGACGGCTACCGCCTCTGGATACGCTGCAGGGTCACCCGTATCTAGAGTTTCCCGACGGCACCGATGCCGCCCTTCATTGCCAGAAGCTTAGGAGGATGCACATTGGATCGCATTCTGCGATCGACTGGGATGCGATAGATGAGATTGGTGAGACGGCTAGAGTGCGTCGGTTTATACCTGTCGATTCGCCGTGGCATCATCTTTTTGATTTGGCGCACACGCCGAGCTACAGGGAGCTGCTGGTCGAGTTCTTTTCGTCATTCACATTTCACCCTCCTTGGGTCCCAGTGCCGCTTCCGCACCCAGATGCTCCCCATCCGCCTGAGGTTTCTTTCAGGCTCGCTGGCGTTTTGCGTTCGATGACGCTAGCAGAGTTTGCGGTGCATTGTGGTTTATACATGCAGGGGGAGATCGAAACCGAGGTTTACACATCGGGGCTAGTGGTGGTTGACAGACCCACTCTTTTAGGGTTTTGGCAGGTGATTGCGGGGGCAAATCATTGGGAGCATGACAAGTCGAAGGGGAGGGTGTCGTTTATTAGTGACCCACTGTACAGGTACGTACGTTTATTACGGCAATTATTGTGATTATGTGTATTGTTTATTAATCTCTGTTTCTGTATTTCGCTAACACTATCTGCAGGTATATGCACCATATGCTCGCTACTTTTATTGCAGCGCGCGGCTACAACCGTGAGTGGTGTACGTCCACATATGTTTTTTTCTTTTATTGTTTGTTGTACAGGAGGCCGTGCGCACTAGCATACGGTCTAGCCCAGTACTACGCCTCCGCCCATCACCGGCAGGAGCGCGGATTTTTGTATGGCGGGGCGTACATGACCGTCATTGCCCGTTCATTGGGCCTCGTACTGCACCAGGACCCACATCTACGGATGCCGCCAGTCATGCCGACGCGGATGGGTTTTCCATCGCTGTGGGGGATGATGCTGATCAAGAGGTTCCCCGTTGGCCCGCGGTTTAAAAACCGCAACGGGGAGATATGGAGAGAGGAGCCCCTACCAGAGCAGTTCGAGCCCGTCTATCCTCCGGTGGATTTAGACGGTGCGGCGGTGCCACAGCCACCTCCCGGTGCGCCTCAGTTTCCACGTCACGTTATTCCAGGTCATGCCCCAGGAGCTGCGCTACATCCGGATGTACAAGCCGAGCTTGACAGGCTCAACGATTTGGTAGGTTGACTGGTACGGGCCGAGCAGGATAGACGAGAGAGATAGGGATTACCCCCGATACCGCTTCCACCAGCTCGAGCACCACATCAGCAGCCGCAGCAGCCAGATCCAGATTCAGATTTGGATGCATAGACCTGTTGTTGTTTTTATTTTTATTATGGATGTACAAACTTATCTTATATATTTTTGTTATGGATGTATAAAGTTATCTTATATATGTCATATTTATGTTTGTTTTCAGTTATTCGGTTACTTAATGATTGTTGTCTTAAATTAAGATAATACGGAAACAATATATGTTTTGAATATAATACGGGATAAAATTTTAATCGGAAGAATAATATTTAAAAAAGTAAAATATTAAAAACATTATAATATTTAATCGATATAATATATTTAAAGAGCCGATTTTTAAAATAGTTGATTTTTAAACAAAACCTTTTTTATAGTGTGAAAAACAAAAAAAAAACAAAACTTTTTTTAAAACCAAAAAAAATTTCAACCAAAAAACACATCTTCAAAAAGTATTAAAAAACCATACCAAAACCCACCAAAACACCCCTTATTTCAACCAAAAAAACCCAAGCCTTAGACGCCTCGTATAGGTTTTCTTAAACTTTGTGCCTGACACCCCTCTGAGACCCCCCTTGAATTCAGTGCTTAGACGCCTCGTATATGCCTATACGAGACGTCTAGGGCACAAAAAGTGTGAAAATAGGCGCAGAGGTTGTCCGGATAGAAAGGTGGATAAATATTAAATAGTCAGATGTTCAATCACAGGCAAACACTCGAATAGCTCAATCATGGTGGATTTTTCATGCCCCACAATATGTTCTTCAAGCATAAACTGCAACAACTTACTATATTCAGATATGTTTAGAAAGCCCAATAGAATGAGTAAGAAATTACTTACCAGAATAAAGCTCTTAAGTGATGAAGAAGTAGATAAAAGTGTTTTTCTAGAGATCGTTACACAATACAAGGTTAAGCTTATAAGGCTATAAAAACCATTCAATATCGGTTGATGGTCAAGACCACACCAAAGGAGATATAGTTCCATTAAATTTAATACCATGCACAACTAAGTCATATAATAAACTTAATACCATGCACAACAAAAAAAGATTTACACATGATCAGCAACATAAAACACTGAAGACAAGTAACATTAATATTCATTTAATATCAATAACAACAACAATGATGTGGTCCTATTTCAGTTTTTTTGACTCAAAACATAATCAACTGGATTTCTAGGGCAAATGAGTAAATATCAATAAAAAACAGGCTAAAGTGGTGGGGAAGCAGAAAAGTCAATAACCGATAAAATAAGTTACAGTAAAAAAACTAACTTGTGATGAACAACAGCGGAGGTGAGAATGAAAAGAAGTAACCGACCCTTTCTTTGTTTATTTCTACCTGACACTTATGTCCCTCCATTATGGGCTATATCAGCCCACTTTGCAAGGATTTTAAGGCCCAATTCCCAAAGTGATCAAATATGTGATGAGAATAACCGGTTAACTGGGTTTTTTTACCGGCTATTAATTGAATTGGTTATTGGTCAACTTCGTCAAAACTAGTTAAGTCAATAACTGTTTCGAACATGCCTAAAAACCTAATATAGCGGATTTGGTTATTAACCAACCGGTTAACCTATTCTATAAGGCTATAGGGTGTGGTCATGACCCTCATGACCACCATGACTCTCCACATTGGCTTCATGTCATCCATCTTTAATCCACCATTCAAAACTACTACCTTAAGGGTGTGGTCATGACCCAAACCACCATCCCCTTTATTTTTTTAATTTATTTTGTCTTAAAATTATCAAATGGGAGGGTCGTGGTAATCGTGGTTTAATCCATTGAAACCACCGTTAATCAAGAAGGGGGTGGTGTACCATTTAATTAATGGTGCTATGTGGAAATAAAGTTCCAGTCCATGGCCCCCACATCCCATAGCCTAACTATTTTTTAATTAAAAAATCAATTAAATATATAATAAACTCATAAAGTTCTTTTTTATTTATTATTAAAACTTTAGAATTGACAAAGCATAATTTCGTTTAAGAAACATAAAAAATCGTGAATAATAATGTTTTGTGTGTATGTTAACTAGTTAAAAAATAGCTACAAACCGGTTGTCACTCTAAAGCTCATACTAAACTAGTTTCTGATGTATCACTAACGAACCGGTCTTGATTAATAACCGGTTTTAGTTATTGGACCCAAGTTTTTTGCCCTTGGGACTTGGTTTGTCAGGGATCAGTGGCGGACCTAGGAATTTTTCCATGGGGGTGCAGAACATTTTTAAAAATTTTAGGCCTCTAGGTATATAAGTAAAAAAATCGGTTCGTATCGGGTCGGGTCGGGTCATGTAAAACAAACGAACATCAAACTAAATTTATATAATAATCAAAAACATGTCAAACCTTGTTACAAATATAATTAAAACGTCGACGCCCTACGGGTTTTCATTTTTTAAAATCTATCCAAAACATCATTTAAAACTAATTTCTTAAGCAATTCTTTGTCTATATAACATAAGTTCATCGTTGCATAACATAATTTTCAATTTTAATTTTAATTTTCAACTATTAAAGCCCTAGAAATCATAACGTAAGTTGTAATCACCCTAAAAATATATAAACAACATAATCACCCTAAAAATCATCTAAACAACCATAAACAACGTCAAAACACACAAAATTTCAAACCTATTTAACAACTTTATTACCCCTTTTTTCTCCTATAATATCAACCAAAATCATCAAAATAACAAAGAAACTTACCCGTGTTCGGATTCCGGTTAGATTTGGTGTCAAACGACGGTGGTATGGTGGCTGATTACGGTGGTCGTTGGCTGCTGGACTGTTGTCGCTGGGTAACAACTTTATTACCCTTTTTTCTCCTATAATTTCTAAAGGTTTTGGGCTTTAGTTATTTTATTATAGTTTGAAATATTGTTGGGTTTGGTTAATGAGCTAAGAGTTAGTGGGCTAGCTAGTTAGGAAGTATAAGTGGGTAAATGCATGGTTGTAAAATAAGGTCTCCAAGGCCGAGTACTCCCCGAGTAGTCGCTACAAGGTAGGTTGCCGAGGCGACTTTCATCAACTCCGACTAATTACTCGGAATCGATCAAATGCGGTCAACATCGGCCAAAATAGGATCTAGTAGGTCAACTCGGGCCGAGTTTGACTTAAAATAAAATAAACCATAATTTCTATGCCAATAATATTAAAGAATGAATATCAATTTCACGTATTTTATTGTAAATATTAGTAAATTTATGTTATTTAACATATATTTAATTTCTAAAAACTAATTTCTTTATAATTTCGCATGTCTGAGTACTCCCCGTGTACTCTCCGCCTGGGCCGAGTACTCTCAACTCCCCGGTCGACCGACAAGGGAACGCCTAGCTACTTTTGCAACCATGGGTAAAGGTATGGGTATTTGGGTTTAGTTAGTTAGGTATTAAAAGTTATATAACTTAGATAGTATTTTTTTTTTAAATAAGAGTTTACTAAAAAAATTAAAATATAAATTGATAACACTTTTTACCTAAGGGGTGCGGACGAAAAATTTCAAGGGTGCGGTCGAAAAATTCCAAGGGGTGCGACCGAAAAATTCCAAGGGGTGTGGACGAGATTTTCGACGAAACTTAGCACTAATTTTTTTTTTCCCCGGGGGTGCGCCCGCCCACCTTAGGCTATGCTTGGGTCCGCCCCTGCCAGGGATAGCGATGAATAAATGATGTATGGGACTAACTAATGTATATACTAACACTTATATTAAATTGATGACCATATATGTGGATTTCAAAACCTAAGGCTGGGTAATGGAAACAGGGCCAGGGAGTTGACATGAGGTCGTTGTCCCACCCTTTTTGTGATACGGGCCAGACGAATGAGACTGGACTTATTGCCCTCCAACGACTATTTTAACCACATAATTTGAATCAAAAAGTTAATGGTTTAGTTAAATTAAAACTATAAATACCTGAATAATCTATAAACCATTTTCACACAAATTTCCAACCAATCTTCTTCATATACTCTTCAGTTTCACTCTAATGTAACTTTTTTTATTAGTATGATACTTTTTTAAGTCTTCTAATCATGGTTGCAAAAGTCGCTAGGTACTCCTTAGTCGGAATCAAGAGTACCCGGGAAGTACCCGGCTTAGGTGGAGAGTACTCGGGAAGTAACTGGCCTAAACAATGAGTACTCGCGCCTCAGAGCCTACCTTATAGTGAGTACTCGGCCTTTGAGACCTTGTTTTACAACTATGCTTCTAATATTATCATTATCATTATCATTATCAATCTATTAATATATCATTATTGTGAATAGTAACATAACGGAAACTTAACAGCGTTTGAGATATCTCATTGTTGTGAATGGTAACATAACGGAAACTTAACGACGTTTGAGTTCGTGATTTGATGTGAATGGGTCATTTGGACGGTTCTTCACACGTCACCCACTTACCTATGCAATCCACACCTCATTTGTACCCACTTTGGGGTTATATAATTCAGTTGAAAAGTGTTATAAAAACTAAACGGATCTACATTAATCAATAATCAATCATCTACATGGTGGATACAACCTATTGAGTTGCATGCACCAATGAAAAACCGAAAATCCAACATCTTATAAATAATATATCTTTGCACAAATATTCAGAGCCTAATTCATGCATACTACCTTCTGATATTATGCTTATCTTCAGTAGTCCCATAGATTCCATCCACCGTAGCTATCTTCGTACTGATCCTCCTGTGGCGGGATAGAGTTCATTCTCGGTGGGCTCAGCAGCATTCCCTCCGCCATGTCGGATAACATATTTGGCATGTCCAATACTGCGTCATTGTCCATAAATTCTCCACGTGTACTGCTTCCAGTCTTCTCCTTATGGTCCATAAATTCTCCACGTGTACTGCTTCTAGTCTCCTCCTTTTTTGACGGATGTCGAGCAGCTGCTGCGCGTGCAGCTACCGCACATATGTCATCAGCAGTGGGACACTCAGGAAGAGGATCAGTCAGAACTGAGTCGGGAAAGTTTAGTAATGCATGAGATCCTTTGAGAGTCAATGCAGCCGCATCGTAAGCCGCAGCCGCCATCTCTGGTGTGGGATACGTGCCCAACCAAATGCGGGTGGACGTGTGTGGAACCCGAATTTCAGAAACCCATTTTCCAGTCTTAAGCCTGCATCTGATACCATGATAGATCGGGTGTCGGCTTCCGGCAGTAGGAGCAGGAGTGTGAGGGTTGTTAATATCATTTGTGGAGTTGCTGTGTGTACGGTTAGCCATGCAAGTTTATGGATGCTTATGTGGGTACTTATAAACGTTTTGGATGCATATGTGGTTTGTTTATTAACCAATAGAATTTATTTGTGGCTGGTAGGTAGTTGGGGGCCCAAATAATGGAGTATTGAAATATATTTTCGGATACTTTTGTTTTCCAAAAGAAGAAAGTGGAAGAAAAATATCTCAATCTTTCAAAAAAAAAAAAAAAAACACTCTGTTATCATGTAACGTGATAATATCTCACTCTTTTCAAAATATCTAAACCTGACGGGACTGGCTGGAGTTGTAGGGTTGGATATACACGTTTATCATGTAAAGTGTAAATCTTAATTAATCAAGACAAAAGAAGAAAGTAGAAGAAAAAGATCTCAATTTTTATATTGACCTTCTTTTTCCTATAAAGTACATGTTTTTGGAACGCTAACTCGTGGATACTACTTTTGTTATCAGGTCGCTCTCCGCTATCGCAATCGATCTCTCTCTTACTCAAGACAATCACGCTTGTCAACTCGCAGTCGCTCAACTCACTGTATCGCTACTTATACGGAACAACTCTCACAAGTCTACCTGTTGGATTAATTTCGGGACGAAATTTCCTAAAGCATGGGAGACTGTAACAACCCGCACGTTCGTGCGTTGTTACTACTCGCTACTCCCGTTACGCCTAGCACCAGAGATTCGGATCATAATGTAACTATATCGCATACATCGCTACCTCGCAGTATAATCGGTTATTTTCGCATATTTTATCGCTATCACAACACCATTTTCGCATAATGCATCGACACAAACATAAAAGCTAACAATGACTCTATGAGTGCGTACTACCCCATTGGCCGTCGTGACGATGATGACAATACGAGTGAGTAGTACCTCGACGATCATTGTTGTAACACCCTAAATTTTTACCCTTAAATTTATACAAAATAAAGTTTAAGTACATGACTTTCATTAATGAAGATCATAAGTAACCAAGACCTTAGACAACTAATGACTAAGTTAAAACGTTTCAAAAACTGTTTAACATGTGTTTACAACCCATACACAAAATTTACATAGATCTAAAACATTGCGGAAGCTTCAAAACGGAGTGTTCGGTTCTTTATCTTATCACTTGATCGCCACCCGTAAGACTTGTTGATTTACCTATGACCAAAACCACTAAAACATTAGTTTTGACGTTATCGTATAATATACTCGCAAGGTTGAACTTCACATTTGAAATAATAAAAGCAAAATAACCTTCCTGGATCCACCGTAAATTACGGCATCACCGTAATTTACGGTGATCCTTGAGAGTTCCTGGTCACCGTAAACCAGTAGATAATCACCGTAACTTGTCTGACCTATACCGTAAATTACGGTATTACCGTAATTTACGGTAAGTCCTGGAAATCCAAGTTTTGTTTTGTGATTTCATTTCCTTCAAACCAATCTCGTAATTTGCCTTTCTAACATCCCATTACATCCAAATCTAGTATTTCTAACATGTAGTAAATATTAACCAATAGCGTAGAACAATCTATCATATTTCCGGAATATAAATCATGTTTTACTTGATTATTTGACCCGTTTGGCTCGTCTAAAGAATCCTTCTATATGACGACTACCAACGGGTACCGACCGAATATATTAAATCAATCAATATAACGACTTCAATGCTTAATTCAAAACAACTCTTATTCGAAATTCAATTACATATTTGAATCATCCGATAAAATAAATGTAACGGAACAAGTTACATACCTTTAAAGCAAGCCTTTCATACGTGCATCCCCACCGGTTTGTCCGCTAGATGACCCGGCTTCCTTTCCTATAGAGTTCAATCACTTTATGTTTAGAACTCCTTGTTTCATATACATAACGCACATTTTACCTTACATCACTATTATGCGTTTTTAACTTAACAATTAAATTTCAAGCCTTCTTTGAGACATTTTATCAAACACTTTAAGGGCAGAATTTTATATCTTCGCATTCAAGTTTATAACTTGCTAATTAGCTAGCTTAATCATCAATAAGGCCCTCATATAGCAATTAACATCATATTTTCTGAAATTACTTTCTCTAAGATCAAATTACACTAGAATAACCCTTCTTAACCCTAGTGTTCATCATCATCATGTAAAACCCACAACCCACCTTCAAGGTGTTCATGGAACTTTCTGAATTTGGTCATGATTTCTCAAATAGTTAGCTAGGTTTTACTTCTAAACACCTAATCAACTTTAATCTAACCAAATAACACACATGCAAGCATCTAATTTCAGATTTTCAAAATCATGAGAATTTCAAGTTGATAGATTTCATCAAATTTCACATACCTTAGAATCCTCTTGCAGTGAGGATTACGATTCTAGGCTCAATTCTCGATTTGGACCAGATTCACACCTCCAATTTGAGAGTTTTGATGATTTTAGGGTTTGGAACTAAGGGGGTGTCGACCTGGTCTTTCCCCTGATCGACCAACACCTCTTTTGGGGGTGTTTGGTTTATTTTATTTTGTTTTAACAAATTTTAAGTTTCAATTATGTCAACTTAACCCCTCAACTTTGTCCTATTTATTGTTTAGTAACCTTTAACCTCTTCATAAACTATTTCTAGTCTATTAACTAACTAGGTTAAAATTTCTAGTTAGTAAATTCTGGTTTATTTATACTTTATAATTCTAATATAAAGTTTTATATATTTTTTTTTTCGGGGTGTTACAAGTCCACCCCCCTTAAAAAGGGTTTCGTCCCCGAAACCGAAGTACGTACCAAATAATGTAGGGTGAAGACGTCGCATCTCCTCTTCGGACTCCCACGTAGTGTCCGAACCCTTTCTATGTTCCCATTTAACCTTGACTTGTTCAATTTGTTTATTTCGTAAACGTTTGACCTTTCTGTCTAAAATTTCAACCGGTCTTACCGCATAATTTAGACTATTATCCACTTCGATATCATCGTAATGGATATAGGTCGTTTCGTCTGCTAGGCACTTTCTTAATTGAGATACGTGAAACATGCCATGGATCCCACTTAGCTCCTCCGGTAGTTCAAGACGGTAAGCTACCTTGCCAACTCTCCCGATAATTTTAAATGGCCCGATAAACCTTGGGCTTAACTTCCCCTTCTTTCTAAATCTAATAACGCCTTTCCATGGGGACACTTTTAGCATGACCATGTCAGCGACTTGAAATTCAATCGGCCTTTTCCTTTTGTCAACATACGCCTTTTGCCTGTCTTGAGCCGCTTTCAAGTGTGCCCGAACTTTATCGATCTTTTCGTTCGTGGCTCGTACTATGTCTTGGTGGGCGAGTTCACGTGGACCCACTTCACCCCAACAAACCGGGGTTCGACACTTCCTACCATATAGCAGTTCGTATGGTGCCATTTTAATACTAGATTGGTAACTGTTGTTATACGAAAACTCAACTAACGGTAGGTGAACATCCCAACTGCCTCCAAAGTCGATTATACACGCCCGTAGCATGTCTCCCAATATTTGTATCGTTCTTTCACTTTGTCCATCTGTTTGAGGATGGTACGCAGTGCTAATGAACAATTTGGTCCCCATTTGTTCTTGGAAATCACGCCAGAAATTCGAAGTAAACCGGGTATCCCTATCAGACACGATGGACACCGGCACTCCATGACGTGCTATGATTTCATTGGTATAGACTTCTGACATCTTTTCTGACGTATAAGTCTCACGAATCGGAATGAAGTGAGCACTTTTCGTCAATCTATCCACCACTACCCATATTGCATCAAAACCACGATTCGTCTTAGGTAACTTGGTTAACAGGTCCATTGTAATATGTTCCCATTTCCAAACCGGAATTTCTAACGGTTGGAGTTTGCCATAGGGTTTCTGATGCTCCGCCTTGACTTGTAAACATGTCAAGCATTTTTCCACATACTTCGCCACATCCCTCTTCATTCCGGGCCACCAATAATTTTGTTTCAAATCATTGTACATCTTGGTCGCACCCGGATGAATTGAATAACGGGATTTATGAGCTTCATCAAGTAGAAGCGCCTTTACTCCACAGGTATGTGGGACCCATATCCTTCCGGATCGAGTCTTTAACCCGTGATTCCCATCCGACAAGTCTTTCAACTGCCCAATTATTCTTTCCTTCTTCCAATTCTCTTCTTTTACTTCTTCTAATTGCGCTTCTCGAATACGTTCAAGTATACCCGAGGTTACCACGAGTTGCATCGACCTTACTCGTATTGGGACATAGTCCGCTTTTCTGCTTAGAGCATCCGCTACCACATTTGCCTTTCCGGGGTGATAGTGTATCTCACAATCATAGTCCTTCACCGTTTCTAGCCATCGCCTTTGTCGCATGTTTAACTCCTTCTGATCGAAGAAGTATTTCAGACTCTTGTGGTCGGTGAATATGGTGCATTTTACCCCATACAAGTAATGCCTCCATATTTTTAATGCAAATACCACCGCTGCCAACTCGAGATCGTGCGTGGGGTATTTCTTCTCGTGTATCTTCAATTGTCTCGAGGCATAGGCTATTACCTTGCCCCGTTGCATCAACACGCAACCGAGCCCCGATAATGAAGCATCCGAATAAACCACCATGTCTTCGACTCCATCCGGCAATGTCAGTAACGGAGCTTGAGTTAGCCTTTCTTTTAGCGTCCGAAACGCTTTTTCTTGATCGACTCCCCAAATAAACTTTGCTTTCTTTTGGGTTAACTTTGTTAGCGGCGATGCAATCTTGGAGAAATCTTGAATGAATCTCCTATAATATCCAGCAAGCCCCAGAAAGCTTCTAATTTCCGAAGGGTTCTTCGGAGGATTCCATTTTGACACCGCCTCTATCTTTGACGGATCCACCAAAACTCCGTCGGCATTTATGACATGGCCGAGAAATTGTACCTCTCGTAACCAAAAGGCACATTTAGAGAATTTTGCATATAACTTCTCTCGTCTAAGTGTCTCTAACACTTCTTGTAAGTGGTGTGCGTGTTCAGCTTCATTTTTCGAGTACACCAAAATATCATCGATAAACACGATGACCGACTTATCCAACATTGGCTTGCAAACCCGGTTCATGAGGTCCATGAAAGCCGCGGGCGCATTTGTTAGCCCAAATGACATTACGAGAAATTCGTAATGTCCGTATCTTGTGCGAAAAGCCGTCTTCGGCACATCTTCTTCTTTGACCTTTAGTTGGTGATACCCCGACCTAAGGTCAATTTTTGAAAACCAATTCGCGCCTTGTAGTTGGTCAAATAAGTCATCTATCCTCGGGAGCGGGTATCGGTTCTTTACCGTGAGTTTGTTTAACTCCCGATAATCGATACACATGCGCATGCTCCCGTCCTTCTTTCTCACAAACAACACCGGTGCACCCCAAGGAGACACACTCGGCCTTATAAATCCCTTGTCAAGCAAATCTAGAATTTGGGACATTAGCTCTTGTAATTCCGACGGTGCAAGTCGGTACGGGGCTTTTGCCACAGGTTTCGCGCCCGGAATCAATTCGATCCCGAACTCTACTTCCCGTTCAGGCGGTATCCCCGGTAAATCTTCCGGAAAAACATCTTCATAATCTCGTACTACCGGTACATCTCCAATCTTCCGTGATTCTTTCTCGGTCTCATTTGCATAAATTATAAATGCCTTGCATCCTCGCTTCATGAGCTTTTGAGCTTTCAACATCGAACATACTATGGGGTTGCCTCGTTTTTCGCCATAAATGGTGACGTGTTTTCCGCTCGGAGATGTTAGTTTTATCTCTTTGCGAAAACACACGACCTTTGCATGGTATTGAGATAGCCAATCCATCCCCACGACTACCTGGAATTCTCCCATCGACATCGGGATTAGATTTATCAAATATTCTTCATCATCGATGCTCAGTTTACAATTTTCACATACATCACAAACAATAAAGCTTTTGTTATTACATATCTCTACTTCTAAAGGCACAGGTAATTTTGTTAGAATAAATGAAGGATGTCGAATAAACCCATATGAAACAAAGGATTTATTCGCACCCGTATCAAATAACACGTGTGCGGGAATTGAATTTACAGCAAATATACCTGAGACCACGTCAGGTTCAATCTTCGCTTCTGCAGCAGTTAGTTGGAAAGATCTTGCCTTTGCTTTCGGGGCTTCACCTTTCGGTTCTTGCCCATCCTTCTTTCCAACCAATTCCGGGCATTCCGACTTCTTGTGACCCGTTCGATAACAGTTGTAACAAACCGTCACTTTCTCCGGGCATGACATAGCCATATGTCCCGTTTTCTTGCATATAGGACAAGGCTTATCCTTGTAACGGCATTCACCCTTATGATTTTTCCCACAAATTTTGCAACCTGGTGTACTACCTTTAGCATCTGATCTCTTTGCTGTTTCATTCGTTCTTGCTTTCTTGGTAGGGCTTGGATTCACATCTAGTGCCCTTCGTTCACCCCGTTCTATACTCTTTTTCAATTCGATCTCCCTTTCCCGAGCAGTATTGACAATCTCGGTAAGGGTCTCGTACTTTGAAGGGGTTATGAACTCTCTATATTCCGCGCTTAACATGTTATGATAATAATAGACCTTTTGCTCTTCATTCGTTATCAATTCATCACAGAACTTCATCTTGTCCATAAACATCCCCGTGATCTTGTCTATGGATTCACCTTTGTGTCTGAGTTGCATGAACTCTTCCTTGATTTTATTTACGACCGCCTTGGGACTATGGTGTTTAAGAAACGGCGTCTTAAACTCCTCCCAAGTCATGGCCTTAGCCGCTTCACTTCCAATCTCCTTCTTTTTGTTATCCCACCAATCTTTCGCTTGACTCCTTAGTTGACCCGTACCATAGGCTACGTAGTCTTCTTCGTCACAATGGGTTCTCTCGAATACCCCTTCGATGTCACTTAGCCATCGTTGGCACACTATTGGGTCAACCTCCCCATTATATATTGGTGGTTTACAAGCCATGAATTCCTTGTATGAACAAGGCTTTCGTCCTCCACGCTTTTCCTTTGCTACATTTGAATCATCTTCCAGCTTCTTGATTCTATCTTCTACTATTGATAAAACCGTGTTTTGAATTTTATCAATAAAGCCTGACAAACTGTTTTCAATCGCCTTTCCAACCTCTTCGGCAATTACTTCTCTCATTTGTTCGGTGACTCTTGGCACCGCATTATCATTGCCTCCTTCATCCATCTCTATTTCTGAAATGTTTATATAGATTGTTAAACATTTCATTTATAATACATGCTTTACTTGTTTTGATTTAATCAAGTTCATAACTTGATTTAATCATTCTTGTTTCAATTCAATCAAGTTCGTAACTTGATTTAATCATTCTTGTTTCAATTCAATCAAGTTCGTAACTTGATTTAATCATTCTTGTTTCAATTCAATCAAGTTCGTAACTTGATTTAATCATTCTTGTTTCAATTCAATCAAGTTCGTAACTTGATTTAATCATTCTTGTTTCATGCATTTCTTGTTTTTGAGTGAGCTTACACACTTGTTTCATGCATATTGTTCATTTCTTATTCTTTACGTAGTACCTAATTTATTAACAAATAAGCTAGTTCTTACCGGACGATCGATCAAGCTTGAACCGAACACTTATTGACAACCTTGAGCTCTGATTACCAACTTGTAACACCCTAAATTTTTACCCTTAAATTTATACAAAATAAAGTTTAAGTACATGACTTTCATTAATGAAGATCATAAGTAACCAAGACCTTAGACAACTAATGACTAAGTTAAAACGTTTCAAAAACTGTTTAACATGTGTTTACAACCCATACACAAAATTTACATAGATCTAAAACATTGCGGAAGCTTCAAAACGGAGTGTTCGGTTCTTTATCTTATCACTTGATCGCCACCCGTAAGACTTGTTGATTTACCTATGACCAAAACCACTAAAACATTAGTTTTGACGTTATCGTATAATATACTCGCAAGGTTGAACTTCACATTTGAAATAATAAAAGCAAAATAACCTTCCTGGATCCACCGTAAATTACGGCATCACCGTAATTTACGGTGATCCTTGAGAGTTCCTGGTCACCGTAAACCAGTAGATAATCACCGTAACTTGTCTGACCTATACCGTAAATTACGGTATTACCGTAATTTACGGTAAGTCCTGGAAATCCAAGTTTTGTTTTGTGATTTCATTTCCTTCAAACCAATCTCGTAATTTGCCTTTCTAACATCCCATTACATCCAAATCTAGTATTTCTAACATGTAGTAAATATTAACCAATAGCGTAGAACAATCTATCATATTTCCGGAATATAAATCATGTTTTACTTGATTATTTGACCCGTTTGGCTCGTCTAAAGAATCCTTCTATATGACGACTACCAACGGGTACCGACCGAATATATTAAATCAATCAATATAACGACTTCAATGCTTAATTCAAAACAACTCTTATTCGAAATTCAATTACATATTTGAATCATCCGATAAAATAAATGTAACGGAACAAGTTACATACCTTTAAAGCAAGCCTTTCATACGTGCATCCCCACCGGTTTGTCCGCTAGATGACCCGGCTTCCTTTCCTATAGAGTTCAATCACTTTATGTTTAGAACTCCTTGTTTCATATACATAACGCACATTTTACCTTACATCACTATTATGCGTTTTTAACTTAACAATTAAATTTCAAGCCTTCTTTGAGACATTTTATCAAACACTTTAAGGGCAGAATTTTATATCTTCGCATTCAAGTTTATAACTTGCTAATTAGCTAGCTTAATCATCAATAAGGCCCTCATATAGCAATTAACATCATATTTTCTGAAATTACTTTCTCTAAGATCAAATTACACTA